>CM065483.1:48501694-49058026 GCA_032873175.1 Leptopilina drosophilae | reverse complement strand
TACGTTGGTCTATGGGGCCGTCTATAAATTACGTAATATAACATGTTTTTATTAAAATTTTCGAATCCCCTCTCCCCATATATAACAAGTTGTACCAACAATCGCTTTTAAAATAAACCAATAAAAAAACAAAAAATAAATAAAATTAAAAAAAAAAAAAAAAAAAAAAACAAAATTAAAAATAAAAAAAAAAATAAAAAAAATAAAACAACCCTAAAAAAAAAAACAAAAGAAAAAAAAAAAAAAAAAAAAAAAAAAAAAACAAAATTAAACCAAAACCAAAAATAAACTAAAAAACAAAAAAAAAAAAAATAAAAAAAAACAAAAAAACACAACATCAATAAAAATAAAAACCAAAAAAATAAAAAATAAAAAAACAAAAACAAAAAAAACATACAAAAAAAAAAATTAAAAAAAAAAATAAAAAAACCCAACAAAAAAAAAAAATACCCAAAAAAAAAATAAATAAACTAAAAATAAAACAAACCAAAAAAATAAAACAAAAAAATTAAACCACAATAAACAAAAAAAAAAAAACAACAAAAAATAAAAAAATAAAAATAAAAAAAAAAAAATAAATATTTATAAAAAAAGGAAAAACAAAAAAAAAAAAAAAAAAAATAAAAATAAAATATATAAAAAAAAATAAAAAAAAATAAAAAAAATTTAAAATAACAAATAAAAAAAAAAAAACTAAAAAAAAAAAAAATAAAATACAAAAAAAAAAAAAAAAACCTAAACAAAAAAAAACCCCCCACCCCCCTCCCTATGATTGATTACCTCAATTTTTAAAAATATTTTTACTAACTATTTTTTGAAACAAAATTTATATTTATTACTATTATTTATAGTATTCATAATCATACAATACAGTTAATAAAAAATTAAATTAAATATAAACCAACATGTAGAGAATTAATTTAATAGTACCTGAACAATCCGAAATTTTAAATTATAAAGAATTTAAGTTCTCTACAAAACATTACGTAACAATGATACTTGACCTCCCCTCCCACGTAAAAATATGGATAAACTTTTCTCAATACCAGAATAGTGGGTAAAAATACCGAAAGGAACACCAGCGCTGCATGTGGTTAAATTTTTTGACTATGAGAAGCACAACAAAACATAACCTATATTATTTGTTTATGTTTCACTAATTTCATGTGTGTCATATATGTTTCCACGATGTTCCCTCATTTTTTTAAAATATTATCAATAGTAAAATACATTAGGGTGCGATCCCATGTGAGCAGAATACGTCGACCGAAAGCACAAAAATCATGAGTGCAAAAGCAGACAGGTTAGATATTGTTGTCCTTTTCACTCTCATGATTTTCTCTACTTTCGGTCGATCGTATCTCTGCTCACACGGTTGATCGCACCCTTCATAAGTTGTTATTTTCAGCTAGTATTATAATTCTATCAATCTGTGAAATGAACTGTGTTTTCCATTTTTCCCATACGCAAGCGCTAGTGTTCCTTTCGGTATTTTTACACCTACTAAATGCGGGTACCGAAATGTGAGCTCCATAATATAATGTATTTTCGTTCGGTCCTCTCTGTATACTACTTTCCATGAAGATAATAATAAGGAGACTTATAACTTGTATATAGGAAGAATTGTCCACCACTTTAGGGGAACACGATGACGAAAATTTAGAGCGTAGCAGAAGTGGCGTTTTCCTTGCGGGGAAAATATAAAAAGTTACAAATTTTCCTTACCTCGCGTCGTCTGCTTTGTTTTATGACCGCGACCCACAACCATTGAATTTTATTGTCTTTTATTTTTTAATAAACAAAGCAAAATTATTTAGTTTAAAACTTAAAAATTAATTTTAAAATTACTTCCTCTGTTTTATGGATGCAATTATTTCGTTGTTTTTCAAAGACGAGAATTTGAAATTGGTGAAACGTTTGGTGAACAATTTAAATAAGATCAAGATTTTCTGAAGGGGGGGGGGGGGGGGGGGGAAAATACAAATATCACACAATGTCCAAAGCAAAATTCTTCATATAAACTAGTATTTTGAAAAGAATAAATTTTGATCTGTATCCCTGAAATGATTTTAGTATGAAGATTTTTTGAAAATGGATTTATGTTTTTTTGATAGGTTATGTCACAAATTAGCATTCGTGGTTGTCACTCAGAGGACGTACAAATTTAAATTCTTGTTTCCAGCGTTTGCCGCAAGGAACGCCACTTTCTGCCACGCTCTAAATTTTGATCATCGTGTTCCCTAAAGTAGGGACATATTTTTCCGTAGATCAAAGCCATGAGGTACGTTTTTCGTTGCCTGCACTAAGTGTAACTTTTACACCACCTCAAGAGTAGGTGCAGAAAGTGTAGCGAAATGTATTGGTAAAATTACGTCACATCCGAGCAAAGAGAACAGCATAGTGCAGCGTTTAGGTGTTAAAAGTGTAAGGAAGTGCTAGGCAACCGATAAAACATACCCCCTTAACGTATTGGACGTGAAGTGTCTCATTATTACTTCATGAGCTACTTCAATTATAAAATAGTTTGTAAGCAAACGTTACCTAACCTCAATCAAAAGGCCATACTATTTTAGACATATTTTATTAAGGTTTCTGTGAAGTGTAAGACGTAGATAGTGTTAATATCCACTACAATTATTTTACAGAATTTGTTTTTTGAATTACGTAATATGTAAGATAGAAAGGTGGTTTTAAAAAAAATAAAATTAAAAATTTAATTAATTTAAAAAATTAATTAATTAATTAATTTATTAATTTTTTTTTATAAATTGGCCAAAATGAAAAGAAAACGCCAAATTTGTTTCTCCCCATAAAGAATTGCAAATACGTAAGTCTGATTTGTTTTTCCCTTATGCTATTCTGACGTCACACCTGCATTTGTAAATCGACCGAAATCAATGTTTACAGAAATTGCTCAATTAATCATAATGTAAGGAACTGCATGCGTAGTAATATTTCGAATTCTAAAGTTTCTTGTGTTACACTTTAAAAACATTACCACCTAAATATTCTGTCCTACCTTGAAACTATGTGGGAATTCAAAGCAAAAACTTAATATACTTATATTTGGCGTGTTCATGTAACAAGTTAACCCCTTTGTTGTGGGGAAGAAAAATCAAAAAAGTGTGTCTTTAAAAATGTTGAGAAATATTTATTAGACTACTCCCTACACCCAGAAACAAATAATCCTCATAGTAAGACGAGAAATTTACTCAAAAGAAAGAAGTATTTCACTGCCAAAATAATATAACATATTTTATTTGTTTCGTTGAGTGAACAATGATACAAAAACAATATTTTTGAGGCTCTTGTATAATATTAAGTTATAAGATTATATATTAAAGCTTGTTGGAAAGCTGTACCATTTTAAGAATGTTGTTATAATCTATACCATTTCTTAGAAATGTTTATAGAACCTACCATGAGTCGAAGCAAAATTTTTTTTTGATTTTTTCCAAGTAGTTTGTTCTAAACATAAATCAGGTTTATAGCCATTATTTAAAAAAGAAGTTTTCTTAAAATTTAGCTCTCTACCTATCTTATCAATGCATTTATTTAAAACTTTCCTAACAATTAAGAAATTTAATTGTTTTGTTTAATCGTTAGGAATTCATTTAGTGCAAATCTTCATTGAGAAATAGCATGTTTGCAAATATGACACTACCTATAACACTTTTCATATTAATACGATTGAAAAATATTTGACTTAGGCGCATTCGCATTTATGCCAAATTACTAATAATAATTAATGATAAAATAATTAATAATATATTTATAAATAATAAAAATAATATTTTTTTTAAATTGCCGCCAAAAAATCTGTTTTTGCAACAAACTTTTGTAATAGTTAATTGTTTTTTAAATGAATTTCTTGAAATGGTACAGTATGAATCATGGTCGTGCACTAAGTATCAATTTTTACGCCTTTTATGGAGAGTTTTTGCTTACACTGGAAAAGGTATCATTGTTTGGACACTATTTCTTGTACATAGTGTTGTCCCATTTTGACCACAAAACTTTACATGGTAAATTTTCTATTGATTTCAAAAATTCCCTGGATAAAACGTTTCGAACTGACACCTAAGTGCAGTCAGTTAGTTAGTCAAGAATGACGAGACATACTTAAGGCGCGGCACCTATCCTAGTGTGAGTGACTGAAAAAAACGGTGAAATTTTTAGGAATTTTTCTTTCAAGGGAAAATTATTGCATCTCAATTTGTTTTAAAAGTTTTTGTACATTGATATAATTTGAGTATACCCTCTAGAGATGGCCGGTTTCTTTGTAAATTAATATGAAAAAAGTAATATAAAATTTTTCTTATTGCTATTGAATATAATAAAAAAATGACTACATACTTGAATATGTTTTTATTGAAGTTTCTAGTCCAAGTCGTAAACCTTTCCCAGAGAGCACCATAACCCTTGCCAGGCAATAATGTGCCTGCAATATTAAAGCGGCAATATTGGCAATATTGCCGTGTAACATTACTGCAATGGTTTTGTGCATAATGTTTGAAAAATGTCCCACCATTGCCCAAGTTTGCCACTACAAGCTGTACTGCAAATATTGGCACTACAAGCTTGCCAGCAATACTTGGCACTAAAGGTTGCCGCAAACTTGATGTAATCATATGTGCAGAAATTGTTTATTAATATAAAATTAATAAATGTTTATTATTGAGACAACAAATTTTATAATTTTAATATTTTTAATTTTTATTAAACATAAATAAATTTATAACAACGGTTATAATAATAATGTTATTAATTTCCCCAAAGAATTGGAGTTGGGAACTATTATCCAATGATCCAGTGGAGATAATAATTAAAAATTGTCAACGTCGTAGCAGACGTTAACTATACACATTTCTCATTTAAGATAATATGGTGAAAAGCCTGTGTTCAAACCGGGACCGGATACTTATACTCATGCGCGAGACAAGTATCGTTACGCGCTGAGAGAAGGTATTTCCTCGCCATCTATCAGGGAAGTTAGAGTAAACTGTCTATTAGCTTTTCAAATTACTTGCTATGATGGCGAAGAAATAACCTCTCTCCCTCGCGCAGAGTATAAAGTATAGTATCGAGTCCGTTGAAAACAGGCTGTTTACACTTAATATTACTCTATAAATGATAATGTATGTATTATGTTAACGTCTGCTACGACGAGTTTGGACTATTATTTTTAATTATTATCCACTGATCATGGGATTAATAGTTCCCAACTCCAATTCTTTTTGGGAATTTAATAACATTATTATTATGAAGGTTGTTTATAATTATGTTATGTTTAATAACAATTAAAAGAATATTAAATATAAATTTGTTGCTAATAATAAAATTATTTAATTTTATATAATAAACAATTTCTATATAAGATTATATCAGGGTTTGCGGCAACCTTTAGTGCAAATATTGCAGCAAGCTTGTAGTGCAAACTTGGGCAAGGTGGGACATTTTAACATTATGACAACCTTGCAGTAATGTTACACGGCAATATTGCCCAAATATTGCACTTTAATATTGCTGACAAGGGTTACGTGCTCTCTGGGTTTTATGATTTTATAATTCCTTTATAATTATGCTTATAAATTTTTGTCGATTATTAATGTCATCTTAGTAAGTCCATCAAAATACTCAAAATTATACTAAAAGTAATTATTTTGAATTTCTTAATTTATTCATATGTACCAATTTACCTTTACAACGCATCATACTTCTTATTCTAAAATCCTGTATAGATTTGTGTGTGGTGGATGACGGAGGATAAGGTTTGAAATTCTGACGTTTTTAGAGTTTGGTGGAAAGGTGGTAAAATTCGAAGAGAAGTAAATTATAAAGTACATGAGAAATAGAGGTAAAATTAATAAATGAAAGAGGCGCCGTGATAAGTACAACACTAGCAGGCTTGAGGAGTTGTTAAATACAATTTGAAAAAACTATGGGGGAAAATCTACACTGAGAAAAAAAATGTTGCCAAAGTAAACATCATTCGACCCATGTGGGAATTCAGCTTTGTTTTTAACAACGCTGTAATGGCAGCAGAGAACACTGCAGTTTTAGAATGGACTTTTACCGCTATTATTACTGGTTATCACATTCTCACGTTGCAGTCAGTTGAAATTTGTCGGGCACTTAAAAATCGGTCGCTTGTTTCATTACTATGTTATTATGAACAAATATAAGAGAAAATGAGACAAGTTCGTAAAGAAACTTTTAGATTATATAATTGGAACTTGAAACAATATAGGAGACAGATTGCGAAAGTTATATATACACGAATGAACATTCTAACCTATAAACTATAAATTGATTATTAGTTTATTTTCATACAAATATGAGGTATGTGTACCAACTAGTGATTTTTATGTTTATCTCAATTTTACTCAGTTAGTTTTTCGGTGTTAATATTATTTATTATATAATGTAGTCTAACAAATTATTACTAGTAATTAAAAAAGTATCATAAGAGTATTTAAAAATTAATTTTTAAATGTGTACTGTTACTGACTAAAATGTCATGTCAGAGTGTCCTCTATGCTAAAACTACTGCGTTTTAGCATAAAATTTGCCTTGACGGGTGTTGTAACTCGTGCTAAGAAATAGCATTCACTTCTACAAACTGAAACGGCGGCCTTTCTTTCTCTCAGTGTATGGCGTATTTGGTCTTGTAAAGAGCAAAAGTAACGATTCTACACTCTTTTTATCAATGTTAATGAAATCAGATGATTATTTTACTATTTGTTTTTTATTTTTTAAAGATCTGTTGTCCTAAAATAAGGGTTCCACAAACTGTTTTTTTTTCTTGCTGATCACATGACCGGTTTGCTATAATGGTTGTCCTTTGTCTCAAACGGAACAAAATTTGGGGACTACAGAAGCACTCAGAGCTTATCCATCTATTCTATGGACAAGCGATACTCCCTAAATGGGGAGCTCTGGTGGTCCCCAAAAAGTATAGCAGTGGACAACCAGAGCTCCAAAAAGTTTAGGACCTTCAGTTGAACAAAGACAGCAGTACAAAATCCTGTACAAGATTTCTGCGCTTCTGGAGTCCCTAAATTTTTTCCGTGTAAGGGTTCTTGTAGAAAATTGTGGTCAATGAATCAGTTGACTGATTATTAAATATTCAGTCTATAATCATGCTTTAAGTCCTCTTCAGTCTGGCTACAGAAAAGGTTTCAGCACGCAGGAACTCTTTTGGTTAGTAACCACATACATTTTTACTTTTGAAACTTAAAATTATTTTGGCACGTTTGTTTTTGTAAAATTCTAATCTTAAGATAGTTTGTCTTCATATATGCCCTGGAGAGAATAGCAGGCAGCTGTTATGAGGCCTAGATTGAAGAATTTTCTTATTTAGGAAAAATATTAGAAACGTTTTAGTCCCCTCAGGGAAACAATGCTTGGTCCTTTCGAATTTTATCTTTTATACGAATGATTAAAGGGTATTTTAATTTAAAAAAAAAAACTCTAAACATATGTTTCTACGTGTTATGATTTACAAATTTATAATTGGCTCTAGTACTAGCATTAATTTAAAAGCCAATCTTGTCTTTAATAAAGAAAGATGTGAAATATAAAAGTCAGTGTTATGATGGGCATTACAACAAATTTTCTGATTATTATCAATTCCCTCAACAATATATTGTGGGATAATTTTTGTGCTTTAGTTATTAAAATGAACACTTCCAAGACTGTCTTCATACCAAAAATATCACCAAAGAATTTCCTTCCACCTTCATTATCATAAACTGAAATTAGTTACGTTTTTTATTAGAAATTTATTTATAGTCTAAAAGTTATATGAAAATTTTCTTATTATTGTTATAAAATTCTGGAAAATAACATATGAAATATTTTTCTGTTTTTAAGTTATTTTAAAAGGATCTTTTTTCAAGACTGTCCCTATACTGGACAGATTAGATATCCTAAGATTTGCTTTCTCATTCTTTGCTAACTGAATTAGACCACTTTCATTGAAAAATTTAAGGGTATTATATGTATTTTAGCTAGATAATTATATCACAAACCAAAACAAAAAAACTAAGAAGATCGATTGAAATTTGTTTAGCACCGAAAGGTCGCACCATTTTAAGTTTTCCATTACAACGTAAACAGTTTAGAGCGCGACCCTGCTTGATTCCAACTTGAAATATCGATATATTAACTATGGGCGGTCAAAAAGTATTAGAGCCCTCACTTTAAAATTTTATAACTCTGTTTAAAAAATCCGGCAGGACAGTCCAGAATCAAAACCCCATATTCAATCAAATTCAAAAGACTTAATCTGGAATTAATTTAGTTATAATATTGAATTTTGTATATTGAAAACAATTTGTTATAAAATTCAGGATAAATTTCAAACTTATAATTATAAATTTCGTATGGACAAAATAACCTTGACCAAAATCTGATTAATTCCCGGATTCACTGGTTTATAGACAAATCCATATTGAGTTCGTCGATTCATTCATCCGGACTAATTTCGGAGTGACAAAAACCTGGGACCTATAAGCAGGACTGTTTACGGGATTAGCTGCTGATTCACTGGTTAAAACCGAACCGGATTACTTCTTCATTTTACTAGTTGTTTATGATTCTGACTTAAACTTCGGACCCAATTACGGGATTTAATAGTATATAAAATAGGCCGTATAGATTTTATAAATATAATTCAATCAGGGTTGAAAAAACTCCCACAATTAAACCCATTACTGTTGCGACAAATTCCGGATTAGTCCGAAATCGGTCCGACTTTTTGATTCAGGGTTTTACTTGCTGGTAAATAATAAAATATTTACTTTTGCAGTCAATGTTGATCTTCACTATAGTATTTATTAGTTTATCCTTTTTTAATATTATAAATTAATACTGATGTGTTAAGGTTTTTTGCTATTTCTTTTCGATTTGCACTTGATAGAAATTCTAGTAGAAATGTTGAACTCCCATGGTTGAGCGTGGTATGAGTGCTTAGTGTATTCGATTTTTTGTGTGCGATATAATGTTTAGATAGGTGTAGGTTCGGATCCCCAAGTGTTAGAAATTTTAAGTCAATGTAAATAAATTTGCGATAAGTAAATCGAAAAATATGTTGAATGTACCATAAAATAATAATAATTAATATGTGTAACTTGTATAATTTTTTTTTATTAACATTCACTAAATTGTCCGGACTAATTTTTGACTGTTTCGGACTCATTCCGGATTCACAATATTTCGGACTTCATCGGACCAACTCCGGATTTACTAGTTGCTCACAAACCCGTATAGAGTTCGGATTAATTTCGGGTTACCATAAACAGCACTGTTTCGGACAAATTTCGGATCAGTCCCGAAATCTGTCCGGTTTTTTAACCAGGGAAGCTTTTCGTCCATCGACGACAGACCTCTTCAGACATATTTTAAAAAACTGCAAATTTACAACATATAACATGACAGAATGAAAGAGAACAAAAATTATGTACACAAATTTATTTTATAAATATATAAATCTTCAAAATTTTAGCGCTCTTTGCTGGGCACATAGCTAAATTTTGTGGGTTTTCAAATTTTAATACTTACTAATTTATTGAAAAAATAAGAATTTTGAAATAAAAATGTAACAATCAAATTACTTTCTGATGATATAGGCGTTTTTTATAACAAAATTTTAAATCAATGGATTAATATACCTAGGCAAAAAATCGGGAAATTTGTATATTTAAGCGGTAAATGTACGGGAATTTTATTTCATGTCTTCGCTGGACACCCTTAAATAATTAAAAGAAATAATTAAAGAAATTCTTTTATTTGTATAATTCGCTCCTATCATATATTTTTTATCCCACATGCACAAAAATGGCGCTTTTAGATAGCTGACGACAGGGAGTAAAGTCATTCATTTGTTCGACCGTATGAAATAGGCGACTTTTTTTTCCCCAAGGGCAAAAAAACAGCTGGTCCCATGCTTTTTTTTTGCCCAAGGTAAAAAAAGGCCGCCATTTTCATACAAGTCGAACAAGTGAATGACTTTTACTCCCTGTCGTCCTGCTATCTGAAAATCGACACTTTTGTGCATTAGGAATAAAAAATATCGTAAGTAACACGGGAATAAAGGGAGCCAATTTGTTTACGCTGATTTTTGTGACACGTGTTTCGGTCTCGGGGCGCCTACGGCGCCCTCGACCTCCACTCGTGTCACAAAAACCACCATAAACAAATGGCTGCCTTTATACCCTTGTTGCTTAATATACTATTAGAAACATTTTTCGGTTCTGGTAATTGGAATAAACACTTCCAAGACTGTCCTCTCGGTAAAAAATAAATGTTGAATTGAGCCTTTAAAAATTGAGAGTAAAGATGAGCCCCAATACGGTTTTGGGTAACAACCGTATGAAAATTTTATAAATGTTTGTTAAAAACGCCCAAATAACAAGTATCAATCAAAAAATTCGATATTTCTAAAATGTATTTATCATATTGGATTTTCTAATTAAAATTTTTCTAAAAATTATGTCAAATTCATAATTGAGCTTTCAGATCAAAAATATACAAAAATTCTTTCATTATTATGATTCGCTTAATAATATATTTTGGAATCATTTTCTGCCTTAATAATTAAAATGAACACTTCCAAGACAGCCATATTATGACCGATTATTAAAAAAAATTAATAATAATAATAAGCTGCTTTCATTGGCAGTTAATATAAAAAAAATAATAAGAAAATTTTTTATTGTCATGATTCGCTCCATAATATATTCTGGAATATTTGTCTGCCTCAATAATTAAAATGAACACTTCCAAGACTGCCGTTTTTTACACGGAGAGATAGAGATTGGTAATTTTTGTATAAAATCACATTAGAATTTACTATTTTTCACATTGTAACCACCGAAATAAGAGGACTTTTTGTATTTTTTACTACTTTCTACACTAATCCGACAAGTGTTTATCAAATTAGTAAAGTTTCTTACTATTTCGTCCCAATAGTTCTAAAAAACTGTAGTAAGCTTAGAAATATTGTGTACGTAAAATTACTATAGTCGTTTGTAAATGCAAAAAGAAAGAGTGAAAGAAAAAATACGGATTTTTATCGCCGGTTTCTAGTCAATTCTTGACTAATGGAGATAAACTGGAAGGATTTTTACATACACAGACACACACACTTATATATTTGTTGGATAAATATTTGAAGACACACATATGTTTATTTCACTTATATGTATAGACGCGGTTAATTAATACCTACACTAATACACAACTGCACGCACGACAACGAATTTCACTGAAAGTATACATCTTTGTTTCCTATATATATTGAATGATGAAATTTTACAGCACTTACGAGAAAGCAGTTTACTTTTAACAACTTATTATAAGACATAGTTCTTGGGACAGGAATAAATGCAAATTTATTAATTATAATGGTCAATTTCTGAGATAACGAACGACCTACGTTTAACTTTATATTTACTTATTGTAGATAATATCCAAATTTATTTTACATATATGCGAAAACATAGTCACAGTCAATGATCGGATGGCATCGGCTCATTTACGGAGATTGACGAAGTTAGCAACCAATAGAAATGCAGGCGCCATATGACTGCACTCGCTAGTCACACTTGCTCACCAAACATTACTACAGTGGATAGTAGGTTTTAGTGGAAAATGTTTTCCCCTGGTGGGGACGGGATTCAGAACATTTTGCTGAAAAATCTATCAAAAAAAAGCCCTAGTCCAAATAATGTACATATTTAATAGTTGTTTACTGAACTCCTACTTCCCACAAAAATGGAAAATTGCAAATATACTGCCTTTCCATAAAACAGGAAAAACATAAGCTTTTCGCAGCAAGCTATCGTCCGATAAGCCTACTGCCGACAGTGTCGAAGGTCTTTGAAAGGATAATTTACAATAGAATTAAAACCTTTGAAAATTTACACAATATCCTAATACCTGAACAATTTGGCTTTAGAAACAATAGAAGTACAGTACAGCAATTAATCAGAATTACTAGACATATTAGCACCAATTTTAATAAAAATATATCAACCGCCATGGTTCTTTTAGACCTTGAAAAGGCTTTTGACACTGTGTGGCACAAAGGACTAATTTTACAAATTAAAACAGATCGGCTTGCCGCTATATTTGATTAAAATAATCTTAAATTATATTAAAAGTAGGAAATTCTATGTCACAGTTGGCAGTACTAAATCTACTGAACAACCAATCTGTGCAGGTGTACCCCAGGGATCCATTCTTGGCCCAGTTCTTTTTCTCTACTATATAAATGACATGCCGTATACTGAAAGGGTGGGGCGTTTATTATTTGCGGATGACACTGCGTTGTACTCTTCCTCCTGGTGCCCGGTAAAGGCACAACAACAATTACAGGTCGCGACAAATAAAATATTAGAATTCTTCGAAAAATGGAAACTAAAAACAAATATCGAAAAGACTGACAAGTTGATATTATTCTCACAAAAAGACTTTCAGCATAAGCGTAGAAAAAAGAAAATTCTAATACCAGACTTTATATTGCAGGACAAGGTTATTGACAGAAAAAAGGAAGTGAAATATTTGGGAGTTACACTCCACAGTAAGCTTAGCTTCAACACACATATTAAAACTGTAATAAAAAATGCCTATTCAATGTGTAACATTCTTGATCCACTTATTTCCAGAAGAAGTAAATTAAATATTAAAAATAAACTTATAATTTTTATTGCAATAATCAGAACCGATTTTATTATATGCGGCCCCACTTTGGAGCAACACTTGCATCGCTAATATTAAAAAATTACAAACATTTCAAAATAAAATGATTAGACTTATAATGAAAGCGAAACCAAGGGACAATAACCATGACCTGCATAAACAATTGAAATCTCCAACCTATCTGGGAACAAATATACAAACTTACATCTAATTTTTATAAAAACCAAATGAGCCTCCCCGAGCTCCAGGAGGCAAGAATTATCGAGGAGAATCTTCTCCCATTTAAAATTAAATATAAAATTCCTTTACAAATTTTAAGCGATAACGTCTCAGCATCTAAATAATTTATGTTATGTTTGTTATATTTTATTAGGTTAAGAAAAAATATTTTTAAGGATATATTGTAAAGGTTTTTAGACTTAATTTTACCTCGAAAACGTATTAATTTTTTCGTTTTAAACTATAAACATTAATTTTTATAAATTTCAATCATTTTATAGGCCTTAATTCTCCCCAGAACTAGACACCTGATAACCCTCATCGATCAAACATGTACAAAAAATGTAAAATTATTATGATCAATAAAAATTTTTAAAATGCAAAAAAAAAATGGAAAATGTTTTCATTTGTCAGATATGTCTAATGAAATTAGAGAAAACTATAATCAATTTTCGCTACATTTACAACTCTTACACAAAATATTAAAAATTTTTACAAATGTGGGTCTCTCCGTGTATTGACCGTTATATACACAAATTTTTCTTTTTATTCTTTGTTTTCTAAATAAGTAGCTTTAATTGTCACTTAATATGACAAAAATAATAGGAAATATTCTTATTGTTATGAAGCACTCCATAATATATTCTGGAATATTTGTCTCCCTTAATAATTAAAATGAACACTTCCAAGACTGTCCTTATATTGACCGATAGATACAAAAAATTTTCTTGCCATTTTTTGCTAATTAAATTAGCAGATTTCATTGTCACTTAATATGACAAAAATAATAGGAAATATTCTTATTGTTATGAAGCATTTCCATAATATATTCTGGAATATTTGTCTCCCTTAATAATTAAAATGAACACTTCCAAGACTGTCCTTATATTGACCGATAGATACAAAAAATTTTCTTGCCATTTTTTGCTAATTAAATTAGCAGATTTCATTGGCACTTAATATGAGAAAAATAATAAGAAATATTCCTTATTCACGGTGCTCTGGAGCGAATTTAAATAAAATTTTTTTGGTAAATAAAATTTTCAAGTGGATTCTGTTTCTAGGTGATATTAGAAAGAAAATAAACCTAAAATGAAAAAAATCCACTTGGCGCTTTTTTTTGGCAGCGAAAATAAGATTTTTTGCTTTATTTTCAAACTTTGATCTGTAGCTTCTTTTGAGAAATAACATTATCACCCTAGCAATGCATTTTAAAACAAAAGTTTCCAGTATATTTTGGAAGTAGTAAATATCAGCTGTCAAAAAAAGCTTGTTTGTGGTACTAAAATTATGTTTTTCTGGAAATTTAGAATTTAAATCGTTAAAATTTGCAAAAGTTTTATCATTTTTCGACTTTTAGGGCCAACTTAGTCAAGAAAATGAATTATTAACAAAAACATTATATTTTTTCTAAATGACATAAACTATCTGTATTATGAACAAAATCTATTAATGATCAATAATTTTTTTATTAAAGTTTTTTTTACAATAACATATAATGTAACGCAACATAAAAGATAAAAATGCAAATAAAGTTGCATTATTTTTCAAATCACAAGTTCAAGCTATTGTAATCGCAAACTGAGCGTAATAATTTTTTTGAATACTCAGGATGACTCTTCAAGACTTTATACCTTTCCCAAGTTTTACTGAAATCAGCGTGAACAGACTCACACGATTGTTCGCTAAAGTATCCTAATTCCCATATTGGTTTTCGTACAAAATTCTGATACATGGTAAAATATTGCATGAATCTTTGGTGTTACTGGAATTCCAGGGATTCGTAACTCTTTTTAAAAGCGTCGATATGCTTTTTGAAAATTGAAATCTAGTTCGATTTGAAAAGCATCCGTCAACAACTTTTTTCAATGCTCGAAACGTATCAACATATTTTGCGCAACTCAAACATTTCATGCCATCTAATACGTCTATCTTATTTAACAGAGTTTTACACGCATTACCTGCAAAAGTCGGAGATCCATATGTACACTGACGTTCAACATTGCATTTTTGGGCCCATTGTAAACTTACCTCTTCGTTTTCTAACATCATATGTTTGAATAGAGTATTAACACCACCTAATAATAAGTGTAATTCTGGAGGAGGGATGACTTGAAGCACTTCTTTATCATCGTTCGCCAAAAAGAGTGGTGGGTTTACACAATTGTTAAAGAACTTAGAATGTTTTAAAATTTTCCCTTTCGAGCACCAGTTTCTGAAGTGTTCTAAACAATTTTCTGTTGTCCTAGCGGGTCCACAATTATCGAGATTATGATGAAATATTTCACACCATGTACACGGATGGTGCACTACTATGTCCCATTAGACCAGTAAGGATGTTTTGCAAGTTTAAGATCAGTAGCTATTGAAACCGTTGTCAAGGAATCGATTTATATCTAATGCTGTCCAAATAAGTGAAACGTTCTCGTAATTTTCCTCAGTCGAAGGTGCTAAGCCGATTACAAATATTTTTTTTTACACCAGAATCTTGATAATCTTTGTGGTAATTACTTTTAAGTTCGATTTTCTTTATGATTTTCAAGCGAAGATTCATAAGATGTTTGAATCAAAAGCGTGATTTTGAAAAATCCACCTCCACCATCCAAACCAAATTTTAGGAACGGTGTTTCTGAGAGCCCTCGACTACTTACAATATAATTAATTAATCCTGGTAAATCACTACATATAACTGCATCTTCAGGAGAGGGAGAACTGTGATTAGCCTTCTTTTTCACAAAATCAAATTTTTTTGTCTCAAAATATTTATCAATAGAGTGACTATTATGCAGCCAGTTTCTTTTGAAAATTTGGTTCGATAATTTTAGAGTTCTTAGTCTCAGCCCGAATAGCAGTAGCGATACCTAAAACCTTTCTTCTACTTAAACTTAAATTTTTTCTGCATCCTTCGTAGTGCATCTGCAGAAATGGAGTGTTCTGTTTCTCCGCTGTTTTTTTTTACGCATACATTCAGAGATTTTCCATGAGATTGTGATAAAGATAATGAATTGTCCCCATTTTTATTTAAGGTCTCATTTTTTTCATTGTCATTTTCAAGTATTTTATTTTTTAAGAGTCTAGCCACAAAATGATCTTTCTCCTTGCTCGAAAATTTTTTTACTTCATTCTCGATAGTATTAATTGCATTGTTGAAATTGCATTTGTGACTTATACCGCGTCCAAATAATCCTAAACACTTGGTACACCTCTTTTCGAATTTTATTTCAGTATCCTTTTTCTTTCTTCTTTACATTTTTTGTCTTGACACTTTTTTAATGTGCTTCTAGCATTTAAACCTTTAAGGTTTGGTAGATTCTTATTTCGCAAGTCACTGATTTCTAAACAGAGAAAACATGTACAATTTTCACTAACCGATGAAGAACGTGTTTTTATTGATGTAAACTTTCTGAAGTCAGGAACTTTGAAGTTTTTTTTATTCTTTAGCGCCTTATCCACTGACAAATTGCAAGCAAAAACATATAACACTAGGAAATCTTTCATCTAAAAAATCAAACTGATCCAACACATTCTTTAGCTTCATTTGGATTTTCCCTTGTATAATTAGCATTTTTTTTACTTTTTTTCCAACAAAGCAAACATAATTTTGAACGATTTGTAGTGTGATTTCCAGACTTTTTATAATTCGGAAGGAACATCTTAAAGAAATGATATTTATATTTAATACATTATTATACAAAACTATTTTATTAAACGTCCAGGTATTATAGTTACCTTATTGCACTAGATAGTTTTTTTTTACATATACTATACATTTGAGACGCTTTATAAGAGAAGGAACCTTAGCTGCAAAAAAAGTCAGGTTATATATTTAGTAACCGTTCTAACTTGATAAAAAGTACCTTCTAAATAAGTTAAAATTTTATATTATTAATTATTCTTTATATTGTACTTACATTTATTGCAATTAAAAAGTGGAAGATAAAAAACAAGATTATGTTCACCGCAAAATTCAAAATTTCATACGTAATATTTATTTTTAGTTTATACCTCTCATAACATAACGAAGAAATCAGATCAAAAACAATTGAAAGATGGAAAACTTTCAACTCTTCACGCCACTTGCAAACAAAACTTACCAGCTTTGTTCACGAATCATCTATAAAAATCTTATTTTCGCTGCCAAAAAAAAGCGCCAAGTGGATTTTTTTCATTTTACGTTTATTTTCTTTCTAATATCACCTAGAAACAGAATCCACTTGAAAATTTTATTTACCTAAAAATTTTATTTAAATTCGCTCCAGAGCACCGTGTATTGTTATGATTCGCTATATAATATATTCTGGAATATTTGTCTGCCTTAATAATTAAAATGAACAACTTCCAAGACTGCCATATTATGACCGATATATAAACAAAATTTTTCATTTTATTCTTTGTTTTCTAAATAACCCAGGCGCGAGCTGACAGTTGAGTTCAGGCTTTACGAAGCTTGATTGAGGGTTGGTCAGTATTGGTTGAAGATTGGTGGGACAGCGAAAGCAAGGCTGCTTGAGTCCGGAATAGTAACATCGATGTAAACCTGACGCTCAGTCTTTGTTGAAGACTGGCGTTCAATCTTCAATCAATGCTGCGGAAGCCGAAAGCAGGACTGAACAAGGACTGCTTCCAATGTTCCCAAATTTACACGCTTCTCACGCGTTCATTCAATATAACGTGAATATATTAATTTATTATTATTAATAATAAACAGTAATGTTATTAATATATATGTATTTACATGTTTAATGACAATAAGTTATTATTATAATAATGTATATTATTTTCATATAAATATTATATGACTAACAATAAATGTCATTTAACATAATAATATTGTAAAATAATTTTAGCAAAAAAAACACAATTTGTGCCAAATTTCATTATCATTTTTGTGATCAGCGCATCTAAATACGTAAAGAAACTGTATTTTGTTAAAATTAGCTGTTCTTTTGAGCAAAAGTATATTTTAACCCGTTTTTATGGTATTTTTATGGTTTTTTTTATACATTTTCTCGGAAAATAATGGATTTTAGCAAATAATGATAAGAACATAAAATGTGTATTTTGGTGGGATCTATAACTTTTGTTTAAAAAGTTTTTCAAAAATTTTTCGTTTTTTTACGAATTATACGCAAAAAAAACCACAATTTTATGGTTTTTTTTTTATGGTTTTCACCATGAAGATCAAATTTGCGCCAATTTTTATTATCATTTTCGTAATCAGCGCATCAAAATACGTTGGTATACCAATTTTTATTGAAATCAGAGGTCCACCTTATTCGGAAGAATATCCCAATATTGAACTAATATTGATTGACAGTGATGTAAAGACTGCTTCTACTGTGAGTTACCCACACTGAGCGTTCAAGACTCAATCAACCTTTAATCTATCGTCAGCATTGGTCTTTCGCGCCTGGGAAGTACCGTCAAACTGGGGCTATTTTGTGCACGCGAGTTTTTTTAATGAATAAAATTATTAAAGTGAATTATTTTAATCTGCTATTTTGTAAAATAAAAGCTTGATTAACATGACAATAGAGAGCACTAAATGTTATTATTTAGTTCCTTGTCAGTTAAGAGAAAAATATTCCTAAAAACGGAAAATTTGTGTCAAAAATTTTGAAGGATCGGAAAAATTATACCAGATCTTCTAGAGTTTTAATGTGTCTCATAAACTGAGTTAGATATTTGTTGTCGATTGTGTTGTGATGATACATACGTAATGCGCTAACTTTTTATTGATTATTTTAGAGAAAAGTGGAAAAAACTGAAAAACCAGGATTAGGAGAAAGGTGTACGAGATGATCCCCCTAAGGGAGAATGACCATGATTCATAGAAAAATCAACATTTTTGGGTTTGTCTTGGTACGAACTTGTAGATAATTAATCCATCTAACTTTTCTGATTAGAAATGTATGAAGCTAATTAATATTTTATAAGTAAATTTAATTTTTCTAAAACCTTACAAAAGGATCATCTTGGACACCCCGGTGTCCAAGATGATCCCCCTGGTATGGGCAAGATGATCCGTAGGTTTATCTTACCCCAATTATTAGAAAAGGAGACTAAATTGAAGAAATAACGTATATTAATATAAAATATGCTTTATTATGGTTATAATAAATACCTTTAAAACACTTACCAAGATTCATTTTTCAATTTTATAATTACGAGGCATTGTCTACAACAAGAAAATTAATAAAAATAGATGTTAAATTTCAACTTTTCGTTTTAAAAAATTTAATTTTGATAATAAAAACAGATAAAAAGCAAGAAAAATGGAATTTTTTATTAATTCTAGAAAATTCACTTTGAGGTGAGACGAAATACATGAGAATCAGGGGGGATCATCTTGTACACCCATTTAAGGGATCATCTTGCTTCAAAATGCCACTATTTAAAATTTGTTCGTAACTTAACCAACGAGCACTGTTATTCCATAATACCAATCGGAACACTTAATTGAAGATATACTGAAGCTATAAGTACAAGAAACATGGAATTTCAGCCGCTACAAACAAAAGTTATCTAAGTACAAAGTTAAGCTTTTCTTAGATCAAAAGTATGAAATTTTTATTTTTTAGAATAGAATTTTTTTAATGACGCGTGTTGTCATGCCAGTTTGAGTGATTCATTAGGTATGTCATTGGCAAAGTATTATCGTATTTGCCTAAAAGGTTACGCTAATAGGATTTACAAAATTCAAAAGGATCATCTTAGCCCCAGGGGATCATCTCGTACACCTTTTCCCTACATGGGGCTATTTTGTGCACGTGAAAAAATCAAATATTTTTCTGAAATTTTTCATTTAGTAAGTAAAGAATATTCTGTGCATCATTTTTATACATTTTTGTCTTACTTTTTTGTCAAAAAAACTGTAAATTCGTTAATTAAAATCATTAAAACGATTAAAACCTCAACCGGCGCGCAACGTAACCTCAGAAAGTGAACTTTTATTAATATTTATAAGTTTTACACTTTAGATCGTGTCACAAAAATCATCGTAAACAAATTGGCTGCCTTTATTCCCGTGTTACTTACGATATTTTTTATTCCTAATGCACAAAAGTGGCGATTTCAGATAGCAGACGACAGTAGGGAATAAAAGTCAGTAACTTGTTCGACTTATATGAAAATGGAGGCCGTTTTCTCCTCTTTGGGCAAAAATAACGCATGGGTCAGCGGTTATGTTTACACATGGGAGAAAATGGACGTCATTTTCATATGGTCGAACAAATGAGTGACTTTACTCTCCCCGCTAAAGACGAGTGTATTGAATCGATTGAAATGATTATAAGTATAGCTGAATTCTTGAAATTATTTTAATCCAAACGAATGACATTTTTATCCATCAATAAATTTATTCCAATCACAGTAATCTATTTGAACACACTTAAATTCAGTTGAATTCCTGTTAACATTTTAAATCTGTTAAAATGACGAAAAATGATATCAATTTAAACCAGTTTAATGCTTTCTGGAAAGTTTAAAAAGTGAAATCATTTGAATCCTTTCTTGAACATAAACATTGTTAACATTTTATTTTTTTTGGATTGAAATGGATTAAATTGATTACAAATATGCTATGAATTCTCAATCATTTTAATCCAAACCAATGTCGTTTTCGTCCTTTTTGTGATATCATTTTTAATTCATTTTAATACACACCTTCTTACCGGGTCTGTAGTCAGCTATTTAAAAGCGGCCATTTTTGTGCATGTGGGAGAAAAAACTGTTTTCTCGTTTCTCTTAAAATAAACTTTAAAAGTTAAGATATTAAATTGTTATCCATTTAACCTTAAAAATATTTATTTCAAGTTTTTTAAAAGTATCATTCAAAACCATTAAAAAAAGCTCGTATTGAAATGATGTTTTAAACTTATTACAAGTGTTTAAACGATAATAATTTTATAATTATATTAATATAATATTGTAAAATATATATTAAAACAGAAAAAAAAATATTTAAAATCTGCTTAATATACAATTTAAAGAAAGATTGTTAATTTGTAGTAAATCCAATTTTTAGCAAAATCTTAGTGTTTTATTTTACATTTTTTTGTATAATATCTGCAAAGAAATATTTTTACTAGGTCATTCTTTTTTTAATTTACTCTCAAATATATACACAAAAGGTTTAATAAAGCAGAAACGATTAAAAAAATGTTTACGCAACATTATAAAAAGACAAAGTTCGATGCACAAAATAGCGCCCCATCCCGGGAGCTATTGTGTGCACGACTTTTAATGACTATAACTAAGACAAAAAATTTTTTCTTCGACAAATTTATAGGAAACCAGAAGAATGTACACAACATACATCAAAAGTTTATTTTTTTTATTCTGTTAATTCTGAATTTTAATAAATCTTTGAGCCAAAAAAAGCTTTGCTAATTAAATTAGCAGATTTCATTGGCACTTAATAGGACAAAAATAATAGAAAATATTATTATTGTTATGAATCGCTCCACAATATATTCTAGAATATTTGTTTGCCATAATAATTAAAATGAACACTTCCAAGACTGTCCTCATATTGACCAACTCAAGCAGCACGTAAGCTTATCTTGACATCACTGTAATATTACATTGGAGATTCGTTATATTACACTGTAATATTACAGTAATCTTACTGGGATATCAAAATGTCCGCCTGGAGGTAATATTACGTTGTTATATCAAGAGAATATTACCTGGTAATATTAAGGTAATATTACACTGTAATATTAACGTAATGTTAAAGTAATATTCAGATAAAATTAGAATAATTTTATAATTTAGAAAAAAACATTTCACAAAGCTGGACTTGAACCCTGAACCTTGTGCACAGTAATCAAGAGTCTTACCACTGAGCCAAACTTACTTGTAGTGTATTAAGATTTTTGATGAAATATGAAGAACTTTAAAAAACTTACAAAGATTTTATACCGTCGAGAATCTTAATACACTACAAGTAAGTTTGGCTCAGTGGTAAGACTCTTGATTACTGTGCACAAGGTTCAGGGTTCAAGTCCAGCTTTGTGAAATGTTTTTTTCTAAATTATAAAATTATTCTAATTTCTATCTGAATATTACTTTAACATTACGTTAATATTACAGTGTAATATTACCTTAATATTACAGTGTAATATTACCTTAATATTACCAGGTAATATTCTCTTGATATAACAACGTATTATTACCTCCAGGCGGACATTTTGATATCCCAGTAAGATCACTGTAATATTACAGTGTAATATAACGAATCTCCAATGTAATATTACAGTGATGTCAAGATAAGCTTACGTGCTGCTTGGGAATAGACACAAAAATTTTCTTGACATTCTATGCTAATTAAATTAACAGATTTCATTGGCACTTAATATGAGAAAAATAAAAGAAAATATTATTATTGTTATGAATCGCTCTATAATATATTCTGGAATATTTGTCTGCCCTAATAATTAAAATGAACACTTCCAAGACTGTCATTATATTTACTGATAGATACACACATTTTTTTTCACATTTTTTGCTAATTTAATTAGCAGATGTCATTGGCACTTAATATGAGAAAAATAATAGAAAATATTATTATTGTTATGAATCGCTCTATAATATATTCTGGAAACATTTGTCTGCCTTAATAATTAAAATGAACACTTCCAAGACTGTCCTTATATTTACTGATAGATACACACATTTTTTTTGACATTTTTTGCTAATTAAATTAGCAGGTTTCATTGGCACTTAATATGACAAAAATAATAGAAGATATTATTGTTTTGAATCGCTCCACAATATATTCTGGAATATTTGTCTGCCTTAATAATTAAAATGAACACTTCCAAAACTGTCCTTATATTGACCGATAGATACAAAAAAGTTTCTTGACATTTTTTGCTAATTAAATTAGCAGATTTCATTGGCACTTAATATGACAAAAATAATAGAAAATATTCTTATTGTTATGAATCGCTCACAATATATTCTGGAATACTTGTTTGCCTTAATAATTAAAATGAACACTTCCAAGACCGTCTTTATATTGACCGATAGATACAAACATTTTTTTTGACATTTTTTGCTAATTAAATTATCAGGAATTCATTGGCACTTAATATGACACAAAGAATAGAAAATATTATTGTTTTGAATCCGCTCCTCCACAATATATTCTGGAATATTTGTCTGCCTTAATAATTAAAATGAACACTTTCCAGGACTGTCCTTATAGTGACCAATAGATACAAAAACGTTTCTTGCCATTTTTTGCTAATTAAATTAGCAGATTTCATTGGCACTTAATATGACAAAAATAATAGAAGATATTATTGTTTTGAATCGCTCCACAATATATTCTGGAATATTTGTCTGCCCTAATAATTAAAATGAACACTTTCAAAACTGTCCTTATATTGACCGATAGATACAAAAAAGTTTATTGACATTTTTTGCTAATTAAATTAGAAGATTTCATTGGCACTTAATATGACAAAAATAATAGAAAATATTGTTATTGTTATGAATCGCTCACAATATATATTCTGGAATACTTGTTTGCCTTAATAATTAAAATGAACACTTCCAAGACCGTCTTTATATTGACCGATAGATAACAAACATTTTTTTTGACATTTTTTGCTAATTAAATTATCAGAATTCATTGGTACTTAATATGACACAAAGAACAGAAAATATTATTGTTTTGAATCGCTCCACAATAAATTCTGGAATATTTGTCTGCCCTCATAAATTTAAATGAACACTTCTTAGACTGTCCTTATATTGACCGATAGATACAAACATTTTTTTTAAGTTCTTTGCTAATTAAACTAGCAGATTTCATTGGCACTTAATATGAGAAAAATAAAAGAAAATATTATTATTGTTATGAATCGCTCTATAATATATTCTGGAATATTTGTCTGCCCTAATAATTAAAATGAACACTTCCAAAACTTGTCCTTTATATTGACCGATAGATACAAAAAAGTTTCTTGACATTTTTTGCTAATTAAATTAGCAGATTTCATTGGCACTTAATATGACAAAAATAATAGAAAATATTCTTATTGTTATGAATCGCTCACAATATATTCTGGAATACTTGTTTGCCTTAATAATTAAAATGAACACTTCCAAGACTGTCCTTATATTGACCGATAGATACAAAAAAGTTTCTTGACATTTTTTGCTAATTAAATTAGCACATTTCATTGGCACTTAATATGACAAAAATAATAGAAAATATTATTATTGTTTGATTCACTCCACAATAAATTCTGGAATATTTGTCTGCCCTCATAAATTAAATGAACACTTCTTAGACTGTCCTTATATTGACCGATAGATACAAACATTTTTTTTAAGTTCTTTGCTAATTAAACTAGCAGATTTCATTGGCAATTAAAATGTCAAAAATAATTAGAAAATATTGTTGTTTTGCATCGCTCCACAATATATTCTGGAATATTTGTTAGCCATAATAATTAAAATAAAACACTTCCAAGACTGACTGTCCTCATATTGACCGATAGATAAAAAAAATTTTCTTGACATTTCTTTGCTAATTAAATTAGTCGATTTCATTGGCACTTAATATGACAAAAATAATAGAAGATATTATTATTGTTTTGAATCACTCCACAATATATTCTGTAGTATTTGTCTGCCTTAATAATTTAAAATGAACACTTCCAAGACTGGTCCTTATATTGACTGATAGAAACAAAATTTTTTTTTCACATTTTTTGCTAATTAAATTAACAGATTTCTTTGGCACTTAATATGAGAAAAATAATAGAAAATATTATTATTGTTATGAATCGCTCTATAATATATTCTGGAACATTTGTCTGCCTTAATAATTAAAATGAACACTTCCAAGACTGTCCTTATATTTACTGATAGATACACACATTTTTTTGACATTTTTTGCTAATTATATTAGCAGATTTCATTGGCACTTAATATGAGAAAAATAATAAGAAAATATTCTTATTGTTAGGAATCGTTCTATAACATATTCTGGAATATTTGTCTGCCTTAATAATTAAAATGAACACTTTCAAAACTGTCCTTATATTGACCAATAGATACAAACCTTTTTTTGACATTCTTTGCTAATTAAATTATCAGATTTCATTGGCACTTAATATGACAAAAATAATAGAAAATAATATTGTTTTGAATCGCTCCACAATATATTCTGGAATATTTGGTCTGCCTTAATAATTAGAATAAATACTTACAAGACTGTCCGTATATTGACCGAAAGATACAAAAAAGTTTCTTGACATTTTTTGCTAATTAAATTAGCAGCCTTTATTAGAATTTAATATCAAAAGTATAAAGAAATTCTTTTATTTTTATTATTCGCTCAATAATATATTTTAGAACATTTTTCGGTTCTAGTAATTAAAATGAACACGTCCAAGACTGCCTTATTATGACCGATGTATAAAAAAAAAGTTTTTTTCCATTGATTGCTAATTGTAATTGGAATGAACACTCTTTAATAAAAAATAAAGTTTGAGTTTAGCCTTTAAAAATTGAGAGTAAACATTTGCAATACAGATCTGTATAACAACTGTATTGGAACGTTTGTCTCATTTTTTTTGTTCTTTGAATACGGTCCTCTTTTTGCATCAAAGGATCACATAAACATTAACATTTATCTATCGAACATCATAAATTAAAAGCACAATTTTCCTGAATTGAGAAAGTGAGGATTTCGATAGGAAACAGTAAAAAATTATTAATAAGTAGTAAAAACAAAATTTTATAGTCGAAAATTCATTTTACCGTATGAATCAATAAAAACCAAAAATTTAAATGGATTAACTGGAATCTACTGTATTGACTTAACTGACAAAAGCGCCGTTCGTATTTTAGAAACACTTCCAGGACTGTGCTTTTTCTGACGAACTAAACAATCATTTCTATTACGTTAGCTATCTGAAATTTAAGGTAATGAATTATTAAGAAATATTACTGTGACAGTTCTCGATGTACCTGTTTTATGGAATTATTGTTTCAAATTTTTTTAATTTAATTCATTGATACTGCCAAAATTGAAAATTGTGATTTGTGCATTTCTAGGACTGTCCTTGTACTGACTGATTTTAATATTCTCGATCTGTATCTAATAAATTAGACACTTTTGTAGTTTAAATATTGGTGATTTAAACAACCTATTTAAAATTAATTTTATACGTAACACTTATTAATATTTGATATTTATTAAACTCATCTTGTAATACGAGTATTTAAATGACTTTCTTAAATAAAATTTATTTTAGTATTATTAATCGGTCATGTCTATTAAATTAGTTTTTTAACTTTAAGTTAACTAATATTAATAAATTATTTTAAAAATAAAATTAATATTTTCTAAATTATTAGTTTCTATTATAATAGATATATTATAAGAATATTTATTGATTAAAAATTTTTTTAATAATGATAAACTCTAATCAGGTAATTTTGCTTATAAAATTTATAGTTATTTTGCATTGTTTGTCTTAATTTCCTAGTATATATTTAAAAACTATACACTTTCAGGAAGCTGTATAATTCTATTGCTCAAAGTCTTTTCAAAACTTTTTAATCTACTTATAGTTAATAACTTATCTTTCACCTTTAATAAGTGTTTAATATTTTTTGAGTTTTTTTAACACATCTGAATAAACTATACTTCCAGGACTTAATACACAATTAAAAATAGCTATACTTTGAGAAACTGTCCTTGAAGTGTTTCTTATTTAAAATAATGTATTTGATTTTTTATAGTGTCTTCAAAAATGTCGATTTGATATAATATTATTTTGTGGACAGTCCTCAATTTAATCTTTAGAAATAGAGTGTTAGATTAAGGAACGTCTTTAAAACAGTCATTGAGATTAGAATTTTTTTTGTCCTCTAAATAGCCATTCGAAATTTTGAGGACTGTCTTCAAAATAGCCATTACCTATATGGGTAGATTCAGAACCGTCCTCAATGTAGACAAATGTCTTCGAAGTAGCCATTGAACTGCTAAATTCGTCCTCGTAAGAACCGTTACCCATATATATATATATATATATATATATATATATATATATATATATATATATATATATATATATATATTATATATATATATATTTAATATATCCTTTTTAGGAAAAAAACCTCAGCTTTCGTTTAAAAAAAAAAATCGTATCCATCCCCCTCAAAAATTGAATGAAATTTATTTTTTTTAATTTTGATTTTTTTGGGTCAAAATTTTTTTTTTCAAAATGCTTATTTTTAATCGAAAGAGCATGAAAAAACCTTTCCAAAATGTACCTTGCTACTATTAGTAAAAATGTTTATATGAAATATTACTAAAATTCATAAAATATTTTCTGAATTACGCGTGGTGAAAGTTGAGAAACATTAAAAATATTTAAAGTATTTTAATAGATGAGAACATGATTATCGAATTTTAACTGAAAATTCGTCGGTAATATTGCATCCGCCATGTTTAATTTTTAAAATTGGACTTCATATTCGTGATCAACGACCTCTGAAAGCCCCGAATAACAAATTTCAAGCCGATCTAAAAACTTTTAACAATTTTGTACTTTCTAATCAAATTTTGAAACAAATTTTAACTTCAAACTCCATTTTTGAGTCACCATTTTAATTTTTAATTTTCTTTATAGTCCTATCTTATAGGTTACATATCTATGTCACGTTATTTGTAACATTTGCAATTATTTTACGCTATTTCATGATAGGAAAAATTGTTTATCAAACAAAAATTGGACTTTTTTTATAAAAAACCGTTTGGTTTTCTATTTATAATATTACATTTACATAATCTACAATAATAAAAACCGGACAAGTGCAAGTAGAACTCGTACTAACACCGAAGGTTACGTACCCTCTTTTAAGAATTGAAGAATTTATATTAACATTCAACTTTTTGCCTGAATTCATCTTTTAAGGATGGGATGAACACATTTTAGAGACAATTTTCGACGGAAATTTTTTCATAAATCAGGGTCTTTAAAAAATCCGGCAAAACTATTCCTGACATCTTACAGCCATTTCTTTAAAAAAACCTAGTTTAAATTTTTTTTTTCAAAAATGGATATTTTTCGATCGTATTGAATCAGAACAAATGCGTGAAACCTTAAAATATTGCGTCCAAAATGTTCAAGCTTTTAGATGGTATAGTTTATTTGCTTAAAATTCCAGATAGCGAATAAAAACTGGCGCTCAAAAGTATATTTTTTTATAATAATTATATCAACCTCGTGTTACATATATTTAAAAATACTCAAATTTAGTTGAAACTATTTACTTGGTGGTTTTTGGGATCGCTGATTACAAAAATTAACTTAGTTTTCAAAAATCCAAAATGGCGGATCCAATGTAATTGACTAATTTTAGAAAAATTTATTGAATTCGATAAATATTTCTTACTCGGTGGTTTTTGGGATCGCTGATTACTAATAAGAAATTAGTTTTCAAAAATTAAAAATGGCGGATCCAATATAAAGATATTTTGTGGCTTTCCAAAAATGCCAATTGAGATATTATTTAAAGTGTTTTTAATTGATAGTCTTGAAAAAGGCTGAATGGTATAATTCTGAAGTGTGCTTATTTGTTAGCCTTGAAAAAGGCCGTTTGTTTTATATAAGTATAATAATTTATGTTTTAATTTTTACTTTTCAACTTTATGAGCGTCCTTAAAAGGTTAATTTATGTAATGGAAAATTCGAAAAAAAACATCATTACAAATATTCAACAAATTGTCGAAAATTCGCGTACTCAAATTGGTTTCAGTTCTCAAAATTATCGGGTACCCAAATTTTTTAAGAACTTGAATGCACTCTGGTCGCCCACCCCCATAGCACCACAAAACATTTATTTAATAGAGACATTTAAATCATTACACAACTTTTAATAAACATTTCAATTAAATATTCCAAATATTGCAAGTAAATATTTAATAAATTTTTAGGAAAGTTTCGGTGCTGTGAGGTATTTATAAAAAATCCTCTAACTCGATCTGACCCGACTTCTCGGTCTTTTTGCACACCCCTATTGATCCACTATTTTGAATTTTAGAAAACTAAGTTTATATTAGTAATCAGCGATCCCGAAAACCCCCGAGTAAGAAATATTAATCGAATCTAATGAATTTTTCGAAAAATTTTCCGCCATACTGGATCCGCCATTTTGAATTTTTGAAAGAAGTTCATATTTGTAATCAGCGACCCCGAAAACCTCCAAATGAGAAACATTAATCGATTCGAATGAATTTTTCGAAAATTCATCCACCATATTGGATCCATCATTTTGAATTAGACTTTTAGGCGCCATTAAAAAAAAAATAAATTTTCAAAAAAACCACGTCTTTTTTAAAAAAATTTCTAATTTTGTGGAACGTTAATTTTCTTTTCAATTTTGAGTGCAGATTCTGAAAGAGCGATGCCCAAGATGTAAAGAACAGTGTTGCTGGATTTTTACAAGCCCCCTTCTTTACGAAAAAAAATTTACCATAAAAAATTGTCTCTAAAATGTGTCCGTCACGTCCCTTAAATGGTTAAATTGTTAAGACCCGTATTTTTCAGGGCACAATATTTCTGAATTAGAAATAAATTTAAAAAATGTATGAATATTTTTGTATTTCGTAAAAAGCTTTTCATTTGTAAAAAAAACTCCAAACTGTTGAAAATAACTCAAATTTTATATTCGACTCCAAAAATTAATTGATTAAATTATCAGACCAGTATTTTATTTCAGGATATAATTTTTCTGAATCGGAAATAAATTATAGAAAAGTTTTGAGTTTTGTAAGAAGCTCTTTTAAAAAAAACTATAAATTGGTCGAAAATTCTCAATTTACTATTCGCTTTTGAAAATTAAAAAAATTATAATGTTAAGACCATTATTTTTTCAAGGCACAATTTTTAGGATCAGGAATGAATTATAAAAATTTGAGTAAGGGAGATTGGGGTCCGCGAAAAAGTGATTTGGACGTCTTGAAAGTAAATTCTTGAAGTCCTTCGTGTTTTTGTTATATCTTTTTCAAAATTACTTGTAAAAAATTTTTGTATATCAGCTTTTGAACTTTAAATATTTCTTCTTAAAGAACAATTGAGAATTTTTGTTTAATACTTACGTTATTGATAAAAAATAACAAAATTTGCAAACAAAAACCTCCGGGGCGTATTGGATCACTTTGCTTATTTTATTATGAAAAACCTATTATATTTATAAAATATTAATAAAATAATCATGTCAAGTTTAATTTCTTGTAATTTATATATAAAATAAGTACCAATGATGAACCCTTTATTAAAAAAGTAACTGGCGAATAGATTTTTTTAAGTAAATGGATTTTTCATTTTGCTACAACTTTTTAAAATTTGAAAATTGCATGAAAATGTTTAAAGTTTTAAATTAAATATGTTACATTTTCAATATTCCATGTCATAAATGTACAATTGAAACCAAAAATGTCAGACTGTAATGTTTCACGATCTAAATTATAATTTAATTGCTGATTCAATACGCCCCAGGTAGTGCTCCATTACGCCACTGCACGAGGCGAAATAGCTCACCTTATATTTCTCCAATTACATTGTTCTAGAAAAAAAGTATAAGTGATATTAGGGCGTACTTTTTTTAATTGAAAGCTGATATGTTATGCTAAGTTTTCCATATGATGCAACTTTTATTAAAGCAAGAATGATGAAGTTAAACAACAAAAATTGAAAAGTGATCTATTATGCCCCGGTCTCCCCTTCCTTTGTATTTCGTAAAATGATTTTTAAAAAACTCAATTTGTGAAACATTCTCAAAGATGTTCGACCGCGAAAATTATTTTCAAAAAAATATATCATGTCCAACGACGTTTTCCAAGACACAATTTTCTTTTTCATCGGAAATAAATTATAAAATACTTTTGAGTACCTTTATGGTTTGTAAAAAGTTATTTTTTATAAAAAAAACTCAAAATTGGTAGAAAATCTTCAATTTTATATTCGCCTCCAAAAATTAATTAATTAAATTATCAGACCATAATTTTTCTCAATCTGAATTAAATTATAAGAATGTTCTTTATTTTTTTGTGTTAAGCTTTTCATTTATAAAAAAATTTAATGTTGGTAAAAAAATCAAAATTTTATATTCGATTCCAAAAATGCTTAAAAAATATTAAGACCAGTCTTTTTTAGAAACTCTTCTTTATTTTGAATTAAATAAATTCTGAAGAAAATAAAGAATCTTCGTGATTCGTAAACATTTTTTCTTTAAAAAAATCTAATTTTATAAAACAAAAATTGCAATGTTTTCTTTTTGTTAAGTAGTAACAATCATAATAATAATAATGATAATAATAACAATGATAATAATAATAATAATAATAGTTAATAATAATAATAGTAATTAATAATTAATAATATTCGTAGTCAACATTTTTCGCAATTACTAAGCAATTGGAACTAAATCGAAGAGATCATTTTTCATATAGACGCATCGTTTTCGTTAATTCAATTTTATGTTCTTCTCCTAAGTCTATAATCAAATTTCTTCTTTCTTCCCCTGGCCTTTTTCTACTATTTCTTCTTTTACTATCTCTCTTTTTATTTCTATTAAATCTTTCCGATGTTGCTGCTGCCGTCAATTCAATCTAATTATTAAAATTATGAATAAAAATCCTGGGATACTTATCCAAATAGTACACTTAACGTTACTGTCATAACAGTAATATTATAGTGACTTCAATAAATATTTTTAAAATTAAGGTATTTGTCGCGTAACTTAGCAGTCTCAAAAGTTTATATCAGACGACTGTACTTATGAAACGATTTTGAATGCGAGTTTCTGAAAAACTTTTGCGCACTGTCTCACGATTTTCACACACGAAAGTTTTCAATGTAGTTGGAGAAAAAAATCCTATTGGAGAAAGGCCTTTAAGGCCTTTCTCCAATAGAATCCCACAACTCTGTGTTGCGTTTGCGTCGGTTGCTATAGTAACATATGCTAAAATCATCGCGACGCAGTCATTCGCAGACTTACGCAGAGTTTTGGGATCCTATTGGTGATAGGCCTTAACCAGCGTTGTTGTCACGTTTACGAATTCGGCTCTCCTTTAAAACAAATGTTTTAATAATTTTTTAAAGTTTTGACACTAAATATCTTTTAAAATGGAATGGTCAAAATTGTTTATTTTTTTTATAAAAGTTCATTTTAGTTCAATAAATAACACTTTAGTTTTTCTTCAAAATCTGTCGATTAGTATAAGTGCAAAAATTAAAAAACTGTAATAAACTCATGCTTTCCCTATACCGCACATGTTAAAGATCGAAACTTTGATTTTACTTTTTGAGACTCACAGACGGTCAATTTTATTTTAATAGGCCTTATTTTGTAGATAAATATCCAAAGAATAATGAAGTGATATTTAAAAAGAATCTGACGAAAATGAATCAACGCGACAAATACCTTAAATAAGTAAGCTTGTTACAAGCTTTCAACTTAACAATTATTCATAGTAATTAGTTTGATTAAGTTTACTACGATCATTATAAACTTGTAGTCTCTTATATCAAAATTGCAAGAACATTTAACCGATAATTTAATATACAAAGACATTTTGTTACCATAAAAAAGCTTATGGAAATTGTATGCTGCAAGCTTGTAAGTATGCACAGTAAGTTTGCCGTAAAATTTCATGCTATATAAACTCACCTGATTTTCATTTGTTGACTGAGATGCATCTAATTCTTCTCTTATTCCGTGAATAAGAAGAAAGTGAGTATCAAGTTCGTACTCGTTTAATACTAGAACATCACAGTAAGGGCAGTGAATTCTATTTTTCCCTTGTTTACTCTTTTTAAGACCTTGGCTATTAGAGGTACTGGGATATTCTAAAAATACACAAAATTCACATTAATGAAGTGAAATTAATTTTTCCTCATTGAAGTGAGCCACAACTTTAAATATTATAGGAACGCGAAAGTTTCAGGGATAATAACAATACCGTGTGTGGTATGTACACTCAGATGCATTAATGCTGTCCTTCCAGTTTAAAGGAATTTTGAAAAGTGGTGTCATTTCTATAAAATATTCTTAGTTCGTGACATACGAATGTTATCATACGTCATGAACTCAAAACATTTTGACAGAAATCATTCGACTTTGCAAAATACCGTCAAACCGAAGGGCAACATTAATGCATCTGAGTATATTAGTACTTACGAAATTCAGTTGTTTTATGAAGGATTGAGTGAACTTGTTCATGTACAACTTCTTCCTCGACAATTTGTTCTTCTAGAACATTTTGTTGTAGAAGTTGTTGTTCCTGTACAACTTCTTCTTCGACAACCTGTTCTTCCTGAACTTCTTGTTGTACAAGTTGTTGTCCATGTACAACTTCTTCCTCGACAATTTGTTCTTCCAGAACATCTTGTTGTAGAAGTTGTTGATCATGTACAACTTCTTCCTCGACAACCTGTTCTTCCTGAACTTCTTGTTGTACAAGTTGTTGTCCATGTACAACTTCTTCCTCGACAATTTGTTCTTCCAGAACATCTTGTTGTAGAAGTTGTTGATCATGTACAACTTCTTCCTCGACAACCTGTTCTTCCTGAACTTCTTGTTGTACAAGTTGTTGTTCATGTACAACTTGTTCCTCGGCAACCTGTTCTTCCAGAACTTCTTGTTGTAGAACTTGTTGATCATGGATAACTTCTTTATCGACAAATTGTTCTTCTTGAACTTCTTGTTGTAGAAGTTGTTGTTCATTTACAACTTGTTCCTCGACAGCATGTTCTTCCTGAACTTCTTGTCGTAGAACTTGTTGTTCATGTAATCCTTGTTCATCGACTATCTGTTCTTCCGTAGGTACTGGAGCAGCAGCTATTAATAATTAATTTGAAATTGAGGGGCTGGATGCTATAACGTGTTACGCGCCATTTACTTAACATGGCGTGTAACACATTATAGCATCCAACCCCTCAATTATATTGTTTATAGAAACAAAAACATTTTTTATGACATGTCGGACATGGCGGGCCAATGGTCTGTAAAACTATATCAGCCAGAGTGTAAAAATAATTATTTATGATATAATTGCATACAGTGAGTGATTTGACAAGTGTCATAAACATTTTTTGTGCAACACCTGCAAGGAAAGTATTACTTTCCATGCCTGTAAAGTAGGCGCAAAACAGTACTTACTTTGCTGCACTAGTGCGACAAAGTGCATATTTTGCTGCACTAGTGCGGTAAAGTAATTAAAATTTTGAGTTTTTTTGTGATGTACATTGGAATTTGTTCATTATTTTAAGGACACCTATTTTTTCAGCAATATATCCGTGGAAAACAACATATATTACGCGCGGTAACATGTTTCAAACCCTGCTAAACAGTACGTAGGGTGGCGTCAACTAGCGTTTGCAAACAGTTTTTCTTATCAAAACCAAAAGGTGTTGCACAAAGCACTGTGTGCAACACGTACGAAAGAAGATTTTCCGACCTCATGCATATTGCTGCCCTCGCTTCACTCGGAGCAGCAAACTTTGCACTCGTCGGAAAACAGCTTCTTTCTGTACTTGTTGCACAATGTACTATTGGAACTCTAAAACAAATAAATTTGCAGCACTATTGCCAATATTACTGTAAGTTTAGGCGTAGTGGGGGAACTTGTGAAATAAAATTTCCTTGAAGCTAAAATAAAAAAAAATTTGTTTGTAAATTGTTGTTTAAAAGCTTTATTTAATCGTTTCTCATCAAACAGTCAAAAGAATGTGTAAAGTAATCATTTACGCACTGAAAGTCACTTTATACACTTGAATTCACTTTACGCATTGCTAGCGGTGTGTAAAGTAACACTTTACAAACCGCTATAAAAAGAAGTGTTATACACACTGTTTTTAGTAAGAAAAATTCTATTTTACAGGTTAGTGTTTAAAAAAGTATTTTTTAAAACTAATTAATAATTTTATATTTTTCAAAAAAATTTATTTTTAATTGATTAAATTTTTTGACAACCCATACTATTATTTATTCTCAATCATAAAATAAGTGTATAAAAAAGTTGCCGATGAAAATTTCTATATAAATTGTAATGCCAACTTAAATTTAGTAACATAATTTAACAGTTTATTTTTTTTTACAATAATAATAATGATAATATTTAATTTTCTGAAGAGAAAGTTGGATCGTCAGTGGCCCACGGTTAGCCCGACCATCTTTTAAATTATTTGTATATCGCCATGGTAAAAATTTAAATTTCTGTGTTAATTATTTTATCTAAAATGGATTAACCGAAAATTAATAAACGTTATCTGATTTATTGATCGTTATAAATTACAATATTTCTTTTTGTTTAAGTTGCAGCTTATAAAATCATTTTTAATCTTAAGCTTTCATGTATGCGTAGCGTAATGGTTTGCGTATTAGACTTCGGTGCGTTAGATTGCTAGTTCGATCCCTACGACCGTTTAGAAATTTTAATTTGTATTTATGTGTAAGATTGCGTTTAGTGTTACGATGTATGCAATAAATAAATTATTAATTTAAGATATCATCCAATATCTGTTAATTGTAAAGTTAATAATTTTTTACAAACGGTTGGTCAACCATTGGCTGCCAAGATCGGCAAGACCATGGTTGCCAAAGTGCAGCCGACCTTCTTTCTCATGGCAAAACTTTGGCACCCCTGGTCGGCCCGACCATGTTATCCACTGGACGGCGGGTGTTAGAATTTGCTAGTTCGGCCTACTATTCCATTAGGTCGGCACGATTATGGGCCGACAAACTTTTCGCACATGCGGGAATTTGACTTAGATGCCAACTATACTTACTTGTTATCTTCAAGCATCTACATCTACTTACTAACATGTTTTGTAAATATAAAAAAGTAAATTCTTGCCTGCTTCTGCTAATATATATCCCTCGTGAAGGGTCTTAAAATGGCGTTTTAAATTACAATTTCGAGCGAAACTTCTGTTGCAGAGTGGGCAGGTGAATTTTTTGACATTCTTTTCAATTGGTCACTGTGTTTCGTGTAGGATGTTCTGTTTCAGCTGCATATAATAATACTTTGATAATTCATTGCTTACAATTTAAATACATTTACCAACAATAACAAATTACAAAAACCCAAAGAAAAAAAGTTATAAATTTAGATGAAACTCTTTCAAATATATACTTACATATATATTAATAAATACATACACGTTTAGACTAATGCATTTACATGAAAACACATATTTATGCAAACTTATACATACTAAATTCATGTACATAATACGAATTCTCACATATGTTTACAAAAATACACAAATCGCACAAGTAAAGTAACACATATACTGCCGTTCTGATGAAGAAAGTGGTTAAGTGACATTTTTTATTAAAAATGAGATTTTTAATACCCAAGCAGCACGTAACATTACTAGAATGTTTGCAGCAATGTTTACATTGTAATGTTAGTAACATTGCAGTGTAATATTGCAGTAACATTCCAGTAATATTAAAATGTCCGCCCCAAGGTAATATTACATGTAATATTCCAGAAACATTACATGGTAATGTCACTGCAATGTTGCATGAATATTACAAAGAAATTTTATAAAATTATTATTATAAGGAATTTTGCGATCTTTCTTTGTAACATTCATGCGACATTGCAGTAACATTCATGCAACATTGCAGTGACATTACCATGTAATGTTGCTGGAATATTACATGTAATATTGCCTTTGGAGGCGGATATTTTAAATATTACTGAATGTTACTGCAATATTACACTGCAATGTTACTAACACTACATGTAACACTGCCGCAACATTCCAGTAATGTTACGTGCTACTTGGGTACCGTTGGATTCGTTATAAAATTTAGAATCTATCTACAGTATTACATTTTGCTGATATTAATTAATTTTATAGATAATGAGACCCTAATTATCGTACTTGCAGAGATTTTCGTGAAATACTTATTTTATAGAACCGTAACTTGCAGAAAATTTTAACCGTATCATGCAAAGATTCGCCAAAATGATGACGTAGATGAGAACTTTCATTGGAGCTCGAACCGTATTGGCGAGTGCGGCTTGGAAAAGTAGCCCGACTAGAACCCAAAAAACTAAGGCGTTGAACCGTATAACAAACACGTATCCACTTTATTCTCAAAGTTTTTTATATCCCCAAAAAGATCAACTTTCAGAAGCGTACTTGCATTTCTGCATTGTGCACGCCATAAGCTAAAATATTTGCAGTTACGGTTAGTAAAGCAGTGTCAAAAATAAAGCTTCTCAGACCGTAAGTGCACTTACGCTTTTAAGGCAATATTTTGACGATTTCAAAATTAATTTTTAACAGTATTCGACATTTTGTTTATAATAAATTAAAATTTTTAAATTATTTCAACGCCATTGAATAGAACATATTAAATTTAGTTAATAGCAATTGTAAATATTAAAAAAACTTTTAAATATTAATGGACCTCGTTAGAAACGCGTTTCCTTAAATATCTCGAAATCACTCTGACTACAAGCAACCATTTTCATTCATCAGGACGGCAGTATACAACAAAGAAGTCATTAGTGACTGCTCCACGGTGAAAGGGACCTTAGCTGCAAAAGACAAATTTTACAGGAAAGGCATTTAAAGTAGAACCACTCTGATTGGTCAAGACGTCCCACCACGTGTAAAACATTGAACAAGCTCATTTTTAAACATTAGTAACAAAAAAACCTGTAAGTAAAAATTATTTTTTACTTTTGCATATGAAAGAACAACTCAAAAACTATAGATGATATAAGTAACTCAAAATTAATTTTTTTGCAGCTAAGGCCCCCTTTCACCGTGGGGCGTCATATTTACACATAAATATTGAACAATTTGATAATGTTATAAAATAAAAAGGTATAATATGTAAAACATACTTTCATTCGCTAGATTTTTAATTTCGGTCATTAAATCGGCATTCGCTCCAGCTAAAATTTCCATTCCAATGAAAATGTTTTTTCTTCTTCTCTCTGCTCCAATTTTGTGATTTATATCGTTTTCAATTCTATCCCAAAATTCGGTTATTCGTTTTTCACGAACTTTAGCTCTTCGTGAGTTTGAGGGATTTTCTGGGTGGCCAAATTTCAAGACAGTCAAATATTCAAAGTGATAACTGTTGACAATGCTTTATAAAACCAACTAAAAGTGAATAAACAATTAAATTTTTACATAAAAAATTTGGGGACGTATTTTGTATATGGGTGATTCTTCTGAAAGTGACACTTTTAAATTTCAGTTTTTCAATTAATTTTTTTCTTCAATTATATTGTTTTTTCTATTAAACCTACTTAAGTTTATACTCAAGAGTCAAGATTTTTTAGGTTGCGCAAAATTAATTCTTAAAAATATTAAAGTTTTTTCTCCTATGAAAAATATTATTGTTGCGGTCCATTAAATTAATTTTATTTAATTGGCGAGCTTTTCTATTAAAAATCCACGCTATTTATAAATCGTTCACGAAATCGATCATGTCTTGTCCTCGTAAAATTAATTACACTGCTTAATAAAAATTAGTAAATACTTTGCATATTTTAATACCAAATATATTCAATTCGATTAGAATCGCGAATAAAGTTATTTAAAAGTATTCATGCGCGATTTAATGGTAATTGTTGGTTAATTTTTTCAAAGCAGATGCACTAGTAAATACTAAAAAACAAAAGAAAAACTAACATATTTCAAGGAAAAGGCTTCGGAGATGAAAAATAAATTTTCTTTCATATTTGTATACATTAGGGCGCAATTAAAAATATGTTTTTTAGTAAAAACATAAAAATCTCACACCCTCACCCTCATTTCAATATTACCATCGAAATATTCTGTTAAATTTACTTCTACATTCAGTTATTTTATTAAAAAGGAAGGCTTCGGAGATGAAATTAATTTTTACTCAGAGAAAAATGTAAATTTCGATTATTTATAACAGCAATAATTTTTCTCCTTTTTATAGATAAAATATAGGAAAATTAAACGTCAGATTATCAGCTTTATTTTAATGTGCATTAAAATTTTGTTTAAGACATTTTTAATGTATAAAATATCAGTAATCATTGAAAAGTAATTTTAACCTAAAACTGAAGATAAAGTTTAAACATTTTTATCAAAAATAAAAGTGAGGTCTACAAATTTTTAAAATGCACATAATGATAGAAAAAACAGTGTACTTTCTGACAATATTTTTAAAAAATTTCTGAGAATTTGAAAAAAATCATGAAAATTTAATTTTATTGTAGAAGTCCTATTGGAGACATGTTGAAAAGGCTTCGTAGATGAAAGTAATTTAGTTATTACGTAAATTAAGTTGAATAAAATTATTTAATTTTCTTTTAAAAATGATAAATAAGTGCTAAATTTTCACTATAGAAATTGATAATAATTATTAAAGAGTAGATTTTTGGTAAAATTAATCGAGACAATCAAAAAATGTCACTTTTAGAAGAATCACCCATATTTGGAAAATTCTTGGACATTTCTAGGACGTGATTTGGACATTATCCCAATGGGAAATGCCATTGTTGTACCGATGTTCACCACTGGCTTTGTACTCAGACGATTTTTCTGACGTAGTCTGGACGAGCCTCGACAATTAATGCTGGCGCAATACAGAATTTTTGTTTTCCCCAAAGCTTGGACAAGCCACGGCGGCAAATGCTGGCTGAGTAGAGAAAAATTGTTCACAACGCTCATTGCCAACATTGATTTTTTGACATAAACTTGAAAAAAATTATTAAAAAAGTTTATGAATGTTTAAAAATATAAATTTATTTAAAAAAATTAATATTTTAATTTTAATTTATTAATTTATTATTTTTATAAATTTAATAATAATTTAACATAATTGTTTAATTTTAATAAATAATAAATTATTTAAATAAATTAAAATTATAAACAAAATTTAAACAATAATTTGGTTATTAAAATACTATTATACTGCTCACTATGAATAAAAAAGTTATTAAAAAATTACCACTTGTAAAATATTAAATGCAATAAGTAAAGTTATTCAATTCTATTATTAAAAATTTAATTTAATTTAATTTAATTCGATTTATTACTTCTAAAGTATCCCGATTTTTTTCTCATCTTTGATTCAATAATTGTAAGTCTGAATGATACTGAGATATTAAAACTGTACTGTACACGTGTGTCGTTAGCATAGTGGTAGGTTCGATTCTCCTCGTGAGCAATTTTATTTATTTTCATAGGTTTGTGATATTTGTAGATTTCAATCGTTAGGTACTAAAATATGAAAATCTAATGCATACTTTCTGTAATTGTCTATTATTTAATTTTTAAATGTTATAAACAATTTTTTTCTACTTCATTTACTATATCCATTGTTAGTCAACATCTTTCTTACAATGTTTTTAAAAAGAGAAATATTTTAAGAAATAATGACTATTATTAATTATTATTTACCGTTTTGTTATTAAATTATTATTTATAATTATTAATTTACGAGACTAATTAAATAACAATACAGCATTTACTGTGGCAATATTCTCAGCCGGCACTTGTCCAGTGCTGCGCCAGCACTGTCTAGCAGCACTTGCAGGCAGTTTTTCGCCAGAGTTACACAGCGTTATGCCAGTGTTGCCAGACAGCGTAGCTGCTAATACTGACATTGCTGGCGCAGTACTCCGCCAGTTGTAAATTTCCCATTGGGTTCTCATTTCCCATTGAGGACATGTTTAATGATAGAACGTCCAAGCGCCCGTCCTGCCGCAAGGATGTCCCGAAAATAAGGCTTTTAAAAAAAGGGAATTCAATTTTTCCTTTCCGGAACTCCTTGGGATTAAAGTAGACGAAGAGACGAAAAAATCCATATATTTGACTTTTTAAAATAATAATATTAAACCATTTTTCGAAGCCCTCAAACTTACTGTTTCTAAAAAGTAAAAAAAAACATTTTTTCGTAAATTTAATGTAAAATCCACAAAAATTAATATATTTTGGCCGTTCTAGTCTCTTTTTCTTCAGAAACGTTCAAAGAATGAAACCTATTTGTTTAATTTAAAAAATTTTCATTTTTAATGTTAATCAGCAAAATTGCGACCAATTGAATAAAAACTCTCTTCAAATTTCCTTTATAAAATTAATATGGAAGTAGATAAAAACAAAAACGAATATATCGTTGGAAAGGTAATGAAACAAGCTTTCCAATGATGTAAATATCAAGTTTCTAAATTTATGTGCCTAGGCTTGGTCCTGCCGGAAAGACGTTGGACGTTCTATCATTAATATATTCTCATGAGACACTTAGGACATTTTCAGAACACATTAAGATCATTTTTAGAACATATCAACCATTCTCTGTAGATGTTTCGAATGCCTAAAATGTTGAACTAAATTTCCTTTACGAGACCGAAAATATCACAACCTGTCCTAAAATAATTATTTTCGTATTAAGGGTGTAAAATAGGTGATTGCGAAGATAGCAAGATTAAGGGACTGATGTGACACAATTTTGCCCCAGAGGCGAAGCCGATGGAGCGAAAGTGTCACAGAGGTCTCGAAATTTCGCCTGAGACGTAATCACCTTTGCGCTCATATTGCGAACATAATTTTTTGTCCGAACTGCATGAAAAATATGGCATTAAGGCACGACCATTATTACCAAGAAAATTTGTGGTAGACGGTCGTATTCCAAGATATCCCCTCAGAGTTCGATGATATCTTTCGTTGTCATTGTCAGTTCTCACAGTTTCATTGTAAACAGAAAATCTCTTAGGAGTGACAGTTTTCAACCAATAGCTCTCAAAATAGTGAAAGAAATTGAAGAAAATTTTTTCCAGAGTTGATGTAAGATCAACCACTTTCCCATCTTGCAAAGTTTCGGCCAATTTTAATTTTATTTTTGTTTTCCAACAGTTTTTTCCTTAAGTTTGAAAGTATACATCTTCAATGTCATCAGGAGGAACAAGGGGAAGATTCCTGACTTTCGTGGTAAACTCACGAGCATCCTTTGTTTTTTTTTCAATAATTTTGAGTTAAGTGGCTTTCTTTTTTCGAAACTTGATGAAATTCTACAATTAGAAATTGATATGGATAAGAATTACTTTCTCGTGCTAATTATTGATTTAACTATTAACCCTTTGAGTCACGTTTTTTTCATTTCACTGTTTTTTGAAGATTTATTTTAAAATTATTTAGATAGAATAATTTGTCTGTAAGAATCTTTACTTTTCGGAATACCTAAAAGCAAATCTTGGGTTAGTTTTTTGAAAAATTCAAAATGGCAGTGTAATTTGTCAGTCCATGAGAATTAAAAATCATCTGATTGCTATTGAAAATAGCTACTCGGGTGTGTTTTTAGAGCTGTTAAATATAAAATAGAAAATCAGTTTTTTTCTAAATAAAAAATGGTAGATAGGAAAAATTAAAAGCGAATTTGATTGGTTTGAAAATAGTAACATTACGTCTAGTACATTGATTTATGTTATAAGAATTTTTTATTTTTATTAAAACCGTTTTAAATCATCACAATATATTTTCATTTTCGAATTCAAAGAATAAAAAATTTCTAAAATAATCAACAACCCCAAAAAACCCCCTCGTAACGATTTTCAAGAAAATTCAAATGATTTTGAAAAAGTAAAATGTCCGCCATATTGGATCCGCCATTATGAAATTTTAAAAATCTAATTCCATATTCGTAATTAGCTACCTCAAAAACTCCCCGAGTAACGATTTTCAAGCCAATCCGATGATTTTTTTTTAATTTCGAAACTTATGAACAGAAACTTTGAATGCGTTTTTTCTTAATATGTCTTTTTTTGAATGGGTAAGACTGATATCTCGAGTTCTTCTGCAGCGATGTTAAAAAAATCAAACGGCCTTTTGATTCAGCGTCATCATGCCTATAAGTTGAACCTCAAAAACTGAAGAATTTCCAACTCCCTTTCTTTTTATAAGAGAAATTCTGAATAAAAACACCTTTTTTTTTGCATATTTTTTTGGGGAAAAAGTACTCTAAAAAAAGGGGGGAGAGAAAATTTGATTTTTTAAGGTTCCACGCCCGAAGAAATATTTAATAACGAAGAGAATGTCACTTCGTTTTTGGTTTTATCTGTTTCAGAAAATTTGGTATCGATCATTACCACCGAAAATTGGGCATTTTCGAAAATGGCTTATATCGCCGCCATTTTGAAATAAAAATGAATTTTTTTTACAAATTCTTAAATAAATTATTTATTACATGCAAAAGAAATTGTTGTAATAATTGTCATAGTTTATTTTAATAATATTTATTAAAAAAGCGCCTTCTTTTGCCTGTTTTGAACTGGAATGTCCCCTTAAAATACTTGTTCATGTATAAGGAATTTTTTAAAAATAGTAAAAATAAATTTTTTTCAAAATCTGAGGTTCCGCCCATAAAACAGATATATACAAAGAACATTTGTACAAAATTTTAAGCAAATCGGTCGAGTAGATTCTGAGATATCATGTCAACCAGGTCAAAAAAAAAGAGCTTCGAGAAAAAGCGTTTAATGTTTCACCACAAAAGAGCCTAGACAAAAACCTTTTTTTGTTTATAATTATTTATTTTCAAATAAAAAAGTTAAAAAAATGATACAAAATGGTTCCTTTAAAATTTGTGGCTGCTAAACATGAATCTGATGTTCTTTTTTAAAAAATCAAAATGACGGATCCAATATGACGGACGAAATTTGCAAAAAAGTCATTGGAATTCACTTGAAATTTGTTCACGGATGATTTTATGTTAGTTTTTAAAAATTAAAAATGACAAATACAATATAGGCGAAAATTTTTAAAAAAGTTATTGGATATGGGATTCACACTTGAAACTATGGTCACCTCCAGGATACTGGGTTCGCGATTTAAAATTTTGAAAAATTAACATCGGATTCGTAAATCATCGTTCTTGACAACCCCCCCCCACAGTAACGAGTTTCAAGTGAATCCGAATAAATTTTACAAATCTACTTTCCGTCATATTGGAACTACCATTTTGAATTTTAAAAAGATACATCAGATTCGTATTCAGCGACCCCAAAAACTACCGAGTAACAAGTTTTATCAAAATCTTATCAAAGTCAATATGCCCGAATGAACGATGTATTTTAAAACGTCTTATTATATGCACACGACAGGTTTGGGCGGCACGGAACAAGATTCTCTGTAACTCGGAAAATAATTCTAAAATTAAAAAATCCTTTTAAGGACATATTTTTTAAAAGTAAAAACTTTGAAAATATGCAAAATAAAAAATCGTTTTTTCAAATTTCTAGACCAGAATACCCCTTAAATAGAAATGCGAAAAAATATTAAAAAGAATAGGTGTATCCATTGAGACGCAAAGGGTTAATAAAAGTGCAAATTAAAATTAATTTTTTTTTTATGTTTGTTATATTGCTTTCAATGAATTATCCCAGTGACACTCTTCAGTTAAAGTAAACACAGTTATACATAGTCCCTATATTTTTAATATTTAAAGGGAGCTCAATATTCATTTATCAATTGTCATTATACCTTTAGAAAGTTAAATGTATGTGACTATCAACCTACAATAAAGCAAAAAATTTTAACGATTAAAAAGACATGTTTTTCACTGTTTGATTGCTGTTACTTTGCCTTGCTGGAAATAAATAGATAGAAATCCTATCTCTTTGAATTTTTTTAACTCTGATATAGAAAGAGATAAAGTTTCTCTATCATTAGTCTGTCCCCACTTTATCACTTCAAACTGTTTTTTATTTCTCCTTCTGTATAAATCTTTTTCAATAACCTTTATTTCATCTCTTTTCATACTTTCAGTATCATCATCTATCTCTTTCTACCTTTAATTTCATCTAAGAATATACTTATCTCTTTTAATAATCTTGTTAACATCCCAGGCTATCCCTTTTTTATTCCCCTTAATCTCATTTTATCTTCCTTTTATTCAATCTCTTTTAATAACCCTTACTTTATCGCCTTTTTATACTCTTACTATTCACTTCTTTCCCTTTCTATCTCAATTTTTATTAAATTTATCGTTTTGTTATCTTCTCTTCTTCTCGATATTTTTTGAATAACATTTTTCTTATTATCTTCTTCAATTCTTTCTCTATCTACTTTCTTTCCTTTCTATCACTGCTTTAATTTATTTAATCTTTAAACTATAATCCAAGAACACACTGATCGCTACTTATGATCTTCCTTTATCGCAGGCTTTTCTTTTTTAATCCTTTCAATCTCTTTTTATCTCATATTTTTCTCAATCTCTACTAATAACTCTTGTTTCATCCTTCTATTTTACTTCATTCTCTTTCTATCCTCATTTTAAATCTTAGTTATACTTTTTTCCTTATCTTTATAAATAACATTTGTTTCATCATACCGATCTATCCTTTTTATTCTTGTTCTTTTTCTCTTTTTATCCACATTGTAATCTTAGTACACACTCATCACAATTTACACCTTGGGTTTAATCTTAGTCTATCACCTCTCGATTCGATCTCTTTCCATCACCTACTTTTGTTCAATCTGTTTTAATAACCTTTATTTTATCTCTATTTATTCTTTTACTATTTACATTCTTTTCTTTTTATCCTAACTTTATTCGAATGCCATACTTTTCTCTCTTTATCCCCTCGATTCTATATCAGTCTATTTCTTCCCAATTTGATTGAAAAAGGACTTTTCTTCTTTTATCTCAATAATTTTGTTATTTATTATGTTACTTTTAGCCCTTATACTATTCTCTTCTTTTGCTTTCTAATCCCAATTAGATATCAGTACATACAATACTTATCACTTTTATTCCTTTAACTCAATTGCAATTGGTTGCAATAGACTGCTTTAAAAATAGATCAACTGAGAGATAAAGAGTGGTAGAGTGGGAGATAAAAAAAGATTAATACAGTGCTAAAAGTGAAAAGGTAGTTCAAGGAAAATAATTTTTCAAGCTGGCGTGGCTGAGGGACATGTGTATTCGACTTGCGTCCCCTAACGTTGAGGGTTTGAGCCCTCCTGCGTGCGAGTTTTTCAAATTTGGTTTTAAGTGTTATGTGTACAATATATAGGTTAATAATGTGAAATGAAATATAGATATACAGTACCGCCCAAAAATTGTCATTTGACCCATTTTTAAAAAAAAGAAAAAAAATTTTAACATCAAATGCACAAAAACTAAATTTTTTTTGGTTTATGTTTAGAAAGACAATAAAATGTTGAAAAGAATAAGATCTTATAGAAGTAACTTTTTCCTCCTAATTTTTTATTTAAAAAAAAAATTATTTTTGAAGTAATCAGCTGTTGAAGTTTTGGGTCATTTTATTTTCATTTTATTATTACTTTGAAACAAATAAAGATAATTAAGTGATTTTTTTTAAATTAAAGCTTAAAGTCTACACTGTATGGATTAAATGAAGCGATTGCTAAAAAATGAAAATTTATAATTGTTATTATTAACAATTCATTCTTTTAAAACAATTGCAAATTGAAGAATGTTCTCAATGTTTTTTGAAAGATTAAATTACGATGTATTGATGCGCAAAAACTTCAAGCATTAAAATAAAAAAAAGAAAAATGAGTAACCTCCAATATTATAGAAATTGTGTAGATTTTTCTGAAAAAATGCAGGCGAAATTCGACTTTTAAATCTTTAAAAATCCGTTTGAAAAGCGTGAAGTTTCTAACAAAACAAAAGACGATCTTATTTATTCGTTTGCAATTTTATCTTTTTCCAGTAACTCAAGTTGAATTTCGCCTGCATTTTGTCAGAAAAATCTACACAATTTCTATAATAATTGGAGGTTACTCATTTTTCTTTTTTTTATTTTAATGCTTGAAGTTTTGCGCATCAATACATCGTAATTTAATCTTTCAAAAAAATTGAGAACATTCTTCAATTTGCAATTGTTTAAAAGAATTGTTAATAACAATTATAAATTTTCATTTTTTAGAAATCGCTTTATTTAATCCTTAAAGTATAGACTTTAAGCTTTAATTTTTAAAAAAATTCACTTAATTATCTTTATTTGTTTCAAAGTAATAATAAAATGAAAATAAAATGACCCAAAACTTCAACAGCTGATTACTTCAAAAATAAATTTCTTTTTTGAAAAAAAATTTAGGGGAAAAAAGTGTACACATATGTCTACCAAAAATCATAGATAACTGAAAAATTGAAGACAAAAATTTTTCAAGTGGTCGGTTTCACTTATTTTGGCCCAAAAGATATCCATAAATATCGTCATTTTCAATGTTTTACAAAAATTCGAATAACTTCTAAAATAATTAACGCTTTTTAATAAGCTTAGGCTTATTTTAAAAGTCATATTCTACGAAATAAGAATTACTTATAGGCATTAACCTGTAATTTTTTACTTGGAATAAGCATGACGTCAAAGTTGTACAAAAAAATTCAAGAAATTTTAAATAATATTATTTTGGCCGGTACTATAAACAATAAATAATACTTTCATAATAAATAAATAAATAACTTGATTTGCTAAAAAAAGGTTATAAATAGAAGTATGAAAACTCAAAAAAAAAAATTTTTTTTAAATAATAAATTCAATTGAAATTGTAATACTTCATAAAGTCTTTAATATTGTTATTAATATTGGATAATTAATTCTTTATATAATAAAAAGGATAAAAATTTGCAGCAAAGAGAAATAAAAAAAAAATAAAAATACATAAGGTGTAAAAAGAGATAAATAACGAATAATAAGGAATAAAAAGATAGAAATTTGAAGATAAAAAGGTATAATATTTCGGGTATGCAAAATGGCTATTTCAAAGGGATAGAAAAAACTTTATATCTTTCTATCCCTAAAATTCTATCTCTTTTTATCATTTTACTTCCAGTAGGGTGTTTAAAAATTTGAAATTTCATTTTTTCAATAACGACACAATTAAAATATGAAACCAGTACTAATCACTGTCGACGCAGACTTGTAAATCAGTAATGGTGCAACACTGCCCAGTCAGCACATAAGATTGTCACAAACTTGCATTAAGCTTGCTGTGCAAGGTGTGCAAGCTTACAGAGCAAGCTCGTGACAAGTTTGTAGAAAGTAACAAAATGTTCTAATGCTGCAAGCTTGCACTGCAATCTTGCTGTAAGATTATAATATAAGCTTGCTGCAAGCTTTTGAGGCAAGTGTACAACAAGCTTAGTTGGCAAACTTGCTACAAGTTTGCCGGATAAACTTGCTACAAAGTTGCTGCAAGCTGCCGGATAAATTAAAAAAACTTGAAACGATACGCAAATTCAAGACTTTGGCATTTATGGCTGCGCAGTAAATTTTTTTGCCACCTATCTATGTTGCTGAGTTTTATATTTTAAAATTTATAACAAAAACTCCAGAAGAAATATATGTAATATATATATTTGTATAGCATGCTTGCAATAAAGCTTACTGCAAACTTACAGTAACAAATTTGAAGCAAGTTTGCCAACAAAGCTTTTTGTACACTTGCTTCAAAAGCTATTCAGCAAGTTTATATTATAATCTTTGTAGCAAGATTGCAGTGCAAGCTTGCAGCAATTAGGACATTTTGTTACTTGCCACAAACTTGTCACGAGCTAGCTCTGTAAGCTTGCACATCTTGCACAGCAAGCTTTAATGCAAGTTTGGGTACACTTTTCTCGAAAACTATTATTCCAATTGCGTTCGCCTTTTTCCATTCGATTACAAATATAATCAATTATATGAATAAAAATAGAATTATTAATCTTATCTTCAATAGAAACTCTTTTATTAATATTTATACCAAAAGCAAAATAAAAATCCCATTTTCTGATTCATTTACTCATATCTCCGTTTGTACAATTCAAAATAACGTTAAACTTCTTTTTTCGTATTCTTGGAACCTTAACTGAACAAAGTAATAAAAAAATTGGAAATCGGTTTTGTAGTTTTGGAGACAAATGTAACCTAAAGTTGACTCTTTTTTCATTGTTTTTTAGGTGACTTTAGTGTCACCTTAAATTAATTAAATAAATCTAAATTAATTTTATAAAGTCTAATTATATAGACTTCCGGAATGCCAAGTTGTCCTAACAGTAGACGTATAATTAAACTATAAACCTATAATTAAAATAAAATTTCTATAATTAAACTTTATTTTTAAAAATAAAAATTTTGCTATCAAACAAGAATCGAAAATAACACCATTCTTACACGGGACTGCATCATTGTAGCAATATAACACTTACTAATATCATAACGAAATTAAAGAGAATAAAATTGAATATTACATTGCAAAAGTGATAAAAGCATGCTTTGATATCACATTGAAAAATTCTTTCAATAGCATTTATTAGCCCCATTTCAAAATCGCACATTACTAATTCAGGCATCAATTTCGGGAACAAACCACGTATTTGTTGAAATACAGCTTCATATGTACACTGTGTCTTCTTGCCACTGAGAACCCAAACAAATGGAATTCCCTAAAATCCAAAAAATTACATGGGATTATGTATTAACTACATAAAGAATTTTTTTTAGATATTTAACCTTCGTATAAAATTCATCTACATCTTCTTCCCTACCCGTTAAAGCCTAACAAAATTTGTATTTAGTATTTGGCCCCATACATTTCAACATTTTTTGTAAATAAAATTTTATTAAAAAAACATCACAAGAGGAGGTGGAAATGGGAAGATGTATACCACATAATCAGATGTGTCTTAAGAAATAGATGGGTATAGCTGATAATATAAAAATATAAAACTATTTAGTGAATATAAACTTGAAGAAAGAGAAGGGGAAATTTGTGAAGATGTTTTTTGTTTTGAAATCAGCATTTCCATTAGATAATAAAGGTTATTATGTAGAGTAATATGGAAAAATATGTTAGGGGATGATAGAGAGAATAAACGAATTTTGTGAGTGAAGGGGAGAAAAGTAAATGTTGTGTAATTTTTTGGAGGAAATTGTTAATGAAAAAGTTTTAAATGTTTATAAGAGTTGAAGATTTATGCGTGAATGTATAAAAATAATTATTAAGGTTTAAAAAAAATTCTTCTTCCAAACGGAAGAAGAAGAGTGTGAGTTGAATGGAAGCAGATTGAAAGAGGTAAATGAGTTTTGTTATTTGGGCTATTATTTTAATTATAATGGTAGGAAATAATTATTGAAAGACAGATTGGGAAGAAGGATGGGGTAGGTATGGGAAATTAAAAATAGGTGTTTTCAGGATGATTGGAAGAAGAATACGATTTTGTGGTCGTTTGATTTATTAGTGTGAGCAATAATAAGTTATGGAGTCGAATTGTGGGGATTTTGTAAGAATGAGAAAATAGAAAGTTTTTATCAAGGAGTATATTCAAAACAAAATTAAAATAAAAAAACGAATTAAGTGTTCGTGTTTGTGTTCGAACACGAACAAATTTTAATATTAAAAATTGTGTTGTGTTCAGAACACAAGACACTACAAATGATGAAATATTTTTGTATTTAAACACAAATACTGCATTGTGTCCTTAACACAATACAATTTTAATAATGAAATAGGTTGAGTTCAGAACACAACACAAACGTTTTGGTAACTGTTCCTCTTTGTATCAATGATTTTACAAAAAAAAATAACTGTCAGGGGATATGTTGAAGAAAGGGAACTTGTGTGTAGGAAGAAGTTTGTAGTAAGTGACCAAAGGAAAAATGGGTGGGTTGTAGTTGAAGTTGAAGCAGACCCTAGGAGAGAATGATTTAGCATCACAGCCAGCCACACCATGTATACTTTGGTATAACAGATCGTATTACACATGTGGCGTCGGGCAATAAAAAATGTAATGGAGCATTTGAGAAAATCATGCAAAATGCTTGCGGGAAATAGTAAAGTAATATTGATATTTGTTTTCCTACATTGAAAGGTTTTAATATAGGAATACAAACTATAAATATTACTTTGCTTTACAGCTTAGTATCTTCCGTGGGGGACCCGGACGCAGAAAGGCCCCCTGTGGTCTGATGCATGTCGTAAGAGGCGACTAAAACAGGCTCGAAGTGTTGTTGCTGATTGCATTTAGTCTCTGTTCACCTAGACTTTCTCGCAGAGTAGTAGCGTTGCGATGATGATGAGCAGCGCTGCATCGGTTCGGCAAGTCTAATATTGGCCGACAACCTCACTTGTCGAAGAAAAGGTGGTGAGACTCTTAATCCGTACTCATACCAGAGTACTGAACGGTACCATGGGGACAGGATGCCCGAAGAGACTTGTCTCCAACTGGTAATTGGTTTGGACTCAGAGGCAGTGGTTACAGCCTACATCATTTGAGGCTAGAGGAGTTGGGAAAACATTGAAGATTTAACATCGGTATTAATACTAACGTCGCGACATGTGAGTTGTAAAATACGCATATGCGGAGGTGCTGCACGAATAAACTACCGAGGCGCTGTACAGCTTAGTAGTCCCTCCAGGGACCTTTTGCCTGGTCGCAAAATGGGGACCCTTTATATGGTTCCCCCTAATCACAAGCTTGAGCCGTGCGACGAGGGGATGCGTAGTTGAGTGATATGGAGAGAGAGAGGGGACACAAGTGTTGGAGGATAAGGAGAGGATACATCACACAGCACGCGGAGTTGATGGATGTTGAGGTAAGTGTGAGTGTGTGACTAAGGTAACTGGCTGTGTGAATGTCATGCGTGATGTAGTTGACAGAATGAATAAAAATAAGAAAAGTGAGACCCTTAAGTTATGGGAAGCTGGTGGGAAGAATTCAGAAGAATAGAGATAGTATGAAGGTTTTTGAGAGAGTAACGATGAACTTTGGTTGCCATAGTTATGATCATATGTTGAGTGAGTGTAAAGTAAAAATGAAGTGATTTAAGTGCGGTAATTCTGGACACGTTGGGGCGGTCTGTAAAGCCCCAGATGACTAAGCTAATTGCAGGGCGAAGTTATTGCCCTCAACTGGGTATAAGGCCTCTTCACCTGACCTGACCTTGCGGGAATCGGTAGACGACCAGAACATCTTGGTCGTCGACGCTGGCCGAGCGTATCTCGGCCCCGTTGACGAGCAATATGGGTATACCATTATTGGGAGGTCCTGCACGTTAAACAAAATAGGCAATGTACAGCTTAGTGTTGAGGATTCTTTCAGAAACTATTATTTGGGACAATCAGTATAGGAACAAGTAAAAATCAGAAAACTATGTAGGGTAAATAAAAAGAAACATTAATTACTTTATTATTGATGTTCGCCATTAATGTCAATAGTTGGAACACGCCAACTAATTGTGGAATAGTTCGAAATGTTCCGTCTACATTAATAGTTGACGTGTCTGAACATGCTTTCTGCCAAATTTCTATTAAAAAATATGACGGATAAAAAGCCTTCTCGATCCGTAACTGGAATTACTTCTATCATCTCTTTTACGTTCGTAGTTGTTCCTTTTTCTTCTCCTTCCACGTTAATAAGATAATGAAGTGTTTCCTTCCATTTTCCACTACACAAAACTTGTGGAAGATCTACAAGGTGTGATGGAAGGTGCGGAAATTGGCGTTTTGTCCACATCCTTACTTTGTCAGTCATAGATTTGTTTATCTCTACTGTACTTAATTCGAGATTGCTAAATATTTAAAAGGTGAAAAAATAATAACATAGTTTATAATTTAGTAATGACGTTGCTAAAAACAAAATTTAAATTAGTTCAGTTTGTTAATAAATATTAAAAAAATCGAGAAATAATTGTAAATAAGGGTTTAAATTTTGTATGGTTAAATTGTTTTAATACTGTTAAATAAAAATATAAATGTATAACTAAGTATATTTCGATCTTTCTTTTAATTGTATAAATATATTTGCAAAATATAAATTTTAAAAAATTAATTAAAGAAAATTGTCGGAGAACATTTTCGGAAAAATACTCGTCATTTAAAATGTGATGTAAAAAGGAACCTTTAAAGCAAAACAAAGAGAGACAATACTCTCAGGTAGCATAGGACGGAGGTCCCATGGAAAGGCAATACTTTACAACAACAAAAAAATATCTCTAATAATAAAAGGGCAGAGAGAGAAAACATTGGCCTATAAAGGTTTGAGACTTTATTTAATTTCAGTAAATTCAGACACGAGAAGTGAGGAAAATAAGACAAGAGACGAATTTAGAGAAAAACGGGAGTATTAATCGTTATTCGGTCGACGGATGATATTTGTGAAGTTCGATTTAAAAATGTAATAAACTTATTAAATAAACTAAAAAGAAATGTGTTTAATTTTAAATAATCTCCGTATACTGTTTAAAACATAAGTTATTTAATGAGTTACTTAGTAAATTAGTTAGTTAACAATCTAATAAGTTAGAAAGCTAGTTATCATGTTAATACAGAAATTAGTAAATTGTAAAGTCTAACCTTTTCTTTACGGACTTGACAATTTGTGATGGTTGAGCAACTGTCGTTTGTGAAGCAATGAAGCACTTCGTATTCAATTCGGCTTTTTTCATATTTGGCTTACATGTGTGGTTATAATTTGTGTGCTCTATTTGTTCCTGATTCGATTCGTACAATATACCTTTCCCTTCACAGTAAGTTGGGAATTTGTAATACTTGCAGTATAAATTCCTTGAATAGAAAGTAAAATATTTTATGCAAAAGGAACATGTGATCCCCGGTTTCTTAGCGCATCTTCGAGACTTGCATCTTCTTTACTTCAGGCATTAGATGTATCATCCTAGGCAGAGAAAATAGTAATCTATTGTCTGAAGAAAAAACATGCTTTGCCTCTCAAAGACACACCAAATAACCAAAGAAAATATACTCGTTTTGTATAAAATCTCGTGTGTACCTATGGCACACTCATTTCTCGTCTTGTTTTATTTCTAGTTTTTTTACACTGCTTAATCCTGTACTGTAAATTTAAGCTCGGCCGAGAAACATGCTCTTTACATAATATCCGACCAGTATTTCAAACAAATTCTACACGAAATTCTAGACGTTTTTCTAAATTATTAAAAAAATTGCTCTTGAAATCCAATCAGAATTCGCCCGAATTTCGTGCAGAATTTGAACGGAATATTAGTCGGATATTATTTAATAAAAAATTTCGGCATTTACTTCGTGCGGAATTTTTTGTAGGATTTTGTTACAAATTGTTATAGACAAATTTGGGAAATCTACTTTCGAAATTCGTCCGAATTTCATTAGGAATTTCTCCTGAAGACTAGTCTGATAATATTTTTAAAAAAATTTCAATATTTATTTCGATTGGAAATCTTGACAGAAAGCTTAATATCCATTTTCCTCAGTGTGTCCGAATTTTATTTAATAACAAATTTCACCATTTACTTCGGGCGGAATTTCTAATAGGATTTTAAAAGGAATTTTTTATAGAAAAATTTGCGGAATGTGCTTTCGGAATTCGTCCAAATTTCGAGTACTATTTTTTCGGAATACTATTAGGATATTCTATTTAAAAAAAATTTAATATTTATTTAGTTTGGAATTCATCACGGATACCAAGAGGAATTTAAAAACAATTTTAGATAAACTTTCCAAATTCACCCGATTTGCATGCAGAATTTGATCGGAATAGTGGTAAAATATTATTTAATTAAAAATCTCAGTATTTATTTAGTGCGCAATTGTGGTAGCATTGCGAGAGGAATTTTTATAGAAAAATTTGGGACAAACGCTTTTGTTCGGAAAAAAAATTTGTTCGGAATACTTGTCGGATATTATTTAATAAAATTTTTTGCATATACTTCGTTCGAAATTCTAGTAAAATTTTGTTTTGAATTTATAAAGAAAAATTTGGGGAATGTGCATTCTGAATTCACCAGATTTTCGTGCAGAATTTGTTCACGGATTAATAGTAGGATATTATTTAAAGGCAGGTGGGAGAAAATGTGGTTTCGTGATCGCGCTCTCATTTAAAAAGAAAAGAATAATTTGAGTCGGGAATTTTTTGTAAATATAGATCAACGTTCTGGGATTAGTGCTCATCCAGGAATTTTGCAAAATTTTTATAAATAATTATTGAAAAAATTGTTTAAACTTTGGAGAAACTGGGTTTTTAACAGTTTGGTATCGCGCTCTCATTTTGAGAGGATAAAATATTTCCGGTTCATATTTGGAGAGGTGATAGAAGAAGACTCACTGAGGAGCGATCCTCTCCGTTTTTGCAATAATTTTGCGAGAAAATTATTTTATTTACGATTGAAAATGAAGTAATTTGAGGTTGAGATATTTTTGTAGTTCAAGTCGCGGTCACTACCGAGAATTGGCGCCACCTCCTTGATCATCGACACATAGATCCACTTGTCTGTGTGCTCACCGCCATATTGTCCCCCACTTTCGCCAAAAATGCAACTTTTGTAATTACGTTTTTCAATATTTATTTAAAAAATTACTTTCAAATTTCGAGAATATTCTTTATTAGCACAAATTCCCCTAATTATCCTGATAAATCAGAACAAGATATCTTTAATTCTTTAGAAGTGAGATGAGAGGCGGGAAAACACTTTTTTCATGCAATTTCTCCCTCATGGCCTTAAATAAAAATTTTTGCATTTACTTTGTGCGGAATTCTGGTAGGATCCCAGGTGCGAATTTTGGTCGGCAGACTGAGTCGGGAGGTCGGGCTATCTATGGCTGCCGATAGATCGGCAGCCAAAGTCGGGCCGACTTTGGTTACTGTTTCCACCCAAAGTTGGCCCGACTATGGCTGCCAGAGTACAAAAAACCTAATTTTATTTGGTCGGGCCGGCTCTGATGGCCTTAGTCGGCCGATTAACCAAAAGTTAATAAACATTATCATATTTTTTGATCGTTATTAATTACAAATTTCTTCTTGTTTGAGTTGCAGCTTATAAAATCATTTTGGTTCTTAGGCTTTCATGTATGCGTAACTTAATGGTTAGCGTATTAAACTTCAATGCGTTAGGTTGCTAGTTCGATCCCTACGACCGTTAGAAATTTTAATTTGTATTTATGTGTAAGATTGCGTTTAGTGTTACGATGTATACAATCAATAAATTATTAATTTAAGATATCATCCAATATCTGTTAATTGTAAAGTTAATAATTTTTTACAAACGGTCGGCCGACATTTAGCTGCCAAGGTCGTCACGACCATGGTTGCCAAAGTGCAGCCGACCTTCTATCTCATTGTCGTTAAAACTTTGTTAAAAAAATTTTCAATTCGGTAGGGGGCCATTCATAAATTACGTAACAGCTTATAGGGGGGAGGGGTTTCGAATGTATATTACGCTTTTTTAAATTGGGGAGTGGGTAGGGTTCGTTGTGGTTGTACGTAATTTTTAAAATTTTAAAAACGAAACAAAAAATACCAGTCAATAATACTGATAGAAGTTTCTGAAATTAAACACCAAGTATATTTTTGGCGCTTTTCGAAAGCTGCTTATTTAAAAAAATATAAAATATTATAATAAATATTTATGTTTAAAATGTAAAAAATATTTATTACGTACAATGCGGGGGGGGAGGGGTTTCGATGATGTGTTACGCTTTGTTACATAGGGAGGAGGGTCCTGAACTGGCTCTTAAAAGCGTTACGTAATTTATGAATGGCCTCTAGTTCGGTCGACCTTCGGCTACCAAGGTCGGCACGACTGTCAAATAGGTCGGCGCGAACATGGCCCGACCAACTTTTTGCACCAGGGATTTAAAGAAGAATTTTTATAGAAAAATTAGGAAAAGTGCTATCGGAATATCGTTTTTAATTTGTTCTGAATATTGGACCGATATTATTCAAAACAAATTTTAAGCAATTTTTTTTTGCAAAATTCTGTCCGGATTTCAAGAAGAATTTTTAAATAAAAATTTGGGGAATTTGCTTTCAGAATTCGTCTGTATTTCTTGTACAATTTCTTCGGAATACTGGCCCGATATTAGTAAAAAAAATTTAAAACCTTACTTCGTTCGAAATTCAGACCGGATTTACAGAGGAATTTTGACCAAAAATGTGGTTATTTTAAATTAATAAATTTCACGATTAACTTTGTGCGGAATTCTAGTAGGATTTAAAGTGGAATTTTTATAGAAAAATTTGTGAAAAGTGCTTTCGGAATACGTCCAAATTTCGTGTCTAATCTGTTCTGAATACCGGACCGATATTATTCTAAACAAGTTTAAATCAATTTTTTTTGCGTAATTCTGACCAGAATTCGAAAATAATTAAAAAAAAATTTTGTGGAAAAACTTTCGATATTCACCAGATCTTCGTGAAAATTTGCTCGGAATACTCGTCGGATATTATTTAATAAAAATTTTTGCAAATACTTCGTTCGGAATTCTAGTAGAATTTTGTATCAAATTTTTAAAGTCAAATTTGGGGAATTTGCATTCTGAATTCACCAGATTTTCGTCTAGAATTTGTTCACGGATTAATCGTCGGATATTATTCCATAAAAAATTTCTGCATTTGTTTCCTATGCAATGTTAGTAGGATTTTATTTGGAATTTTTAAATAAAAATTTGGGGAATTTGCTTTCAGAAGTCGTCCGTGTTTCTTGTACAATGTGTTTTAAATAATTGGTCCGATATTAGTAAAAAAAATTTTAAACCATTACTTAGTTCGGAATTCTGACCGGATTTACAGAGGAATTTTGACCAAAAATGTCGGTTATTTTTTAATAACAAATTTAACTATTTACTTTGTGCGGAATTCTAGTAGGATTTAAAGAGGAATTTTTATAGAAAAATTTGGGGAAAGTGCTTTTGGAATTCGTCCGAGTTTCCCGTATAATTTGTTCTGAATACTGGACCGATATTATTCAAAACAAATTTTAAGCAATTTTTTTTTGCAGAATTCTGTCCGGATTTCAAGAAGAATTTTAAAAAAAAATTTTTGTGAAAAAACTTTCGATATCGACCAGATCTTCGTGAAAATTTGCTCGGAATACTCGTCGGATATTATTTAATAAAAATTTTTGCATATACTTCGTTCGGAATTCTAGTAGAATTTTGTTTCGAATTTTTAATGAACAATTTGGGGAATGTGCATTATGAATTAACAAGATCTTCCTGCAGAATTTGATCAGAATACTGGTCAGACATTATTTAATTAAAAATGTTTTATTTTGTTTGGTTTTTTTATAGAAAAATTTAGGGAATTTGCTTTCGGAATTCGTCAGTATTTATTGTACAATTTGTTCGGAATACTGTCCCGATATTAATAAAAAAATTTAAAACCTTACTTCATTACTGTAACATTGCAGTAACATTACCATGTAATGTTGCTGTAACATTACATGTAATATTGCCTTGGGGCGGACATTTAAATATTACTGGAATGTTATGCAATGTTACACAGTAATGTTACTAACGTTACATGTAACATTGCTGCAACATTCCAGTAATGTTACGTGCTGCTTGGAATATTATTTATTAAAAAATTTCTGCATTTCCTTCGTGCAGAATTGTGGTCGGATTCCGATAGGAATTTTTTATAAAAAATTTTGTTGATAAACTTTCGGAGTTCGCCTTAATTTATTATTTAATATTATAATTATTTTTATTAAATTATATTTTTTATTATTTAATAAAAAATTTCACTATTTACTTCGTTACGAATTCTAATAGGATTTGGAGAGGAATTTTTATAGAAAAGTTAAGGGAAATTGCTTTCGTAATTCGTCCGAATTTCGTGCACAATTTCTTCGGAATACACAGAGAGAAATGGACCCAGGTTAATACAACCAGAAAAAGGTGGTTAATGAAATGCAGTTACTGGACCAACTTAAAATTGTTTCTGTAACATGTTTTCTGGTTACAGTAACCAGAAATTTAGTTATATTAACTAAAATTAAAAAAAAACAATCCTGGTTGTGTCAACAATAATTTGTAGTGAAATATGTCTTTAACTAAAAATGCCTGGTTGTAGTAACCAGGCAGTTATGATAGATTTAAGTAGTCGGGAGCAAGCGCAGTACGTCTTTATAATTTCTGCTATAGTTTGACTTTTAACACAACCTACAATGCTCTCGTCAAGTTTCTATTTTAAAGTATATTATGTTTTTTCATCTTTTCTCTTATTACCAAAACTGGGTAAAATAAAAATGAATGTATATGTTGTTGATGCAAGTCGTTTTACTTATTTCAGTGACAGTATAGTTGACAATTAATTAGATTAATGTGATAAATGATTTCATATAACCTATATATTTATGACGACTTTTAAAATTATTTTTCTGACAACAATCCCAAGTGCGAAATGCCAAGACTGCAAAAACGGACCATCATTGGTCCAGTAATGTCTGCCGCGAATTTGCAGTAGTTACTAGGCCGTTACTGGTTTTAAAAACGTCCCATTGCTGGGCCAATGATGACGCCGATGGTCAGATTTTCGAAATTTTTAAGACTGGGCCAGCTCTCGGCCCTATAATGGCACATTCACGGCAAAGTTGATCAATCTTTAATGGCGAAAGACAATTGCCAGTGATGTGCCGACCATCGGTCCATTAATGGCTCATTATTGGCACATTAATGGCAAACATTTTGTGTCTTTGATGGCAAATTTTAATTGCCAGTATTGAGGCGTAGCTTGGCCTAATAACGGCACGTTATTGTCAAACTTAATCAATCTTTAATGTCAAAATTCAATTGCCAGTGAAGTGATGACGATCGGCCCATTAAAGGTACATTAATGGCATTTTAATTTGATAAATTTTTTTTTGAGAATTTAATTTTAAGAAACATTCAGTTATTCAATAAATTATTTATTTTGTATTTAAATAATTGAATAAGTTTAAAAAGGATTCAAATTAAAATATTTAAAAATTTGTATTTTCTATATTTTCAACTGGAAACTTTGTAGAATTAATTTTTTTGAAAAAGTTTAATTAAATAGTTATTTAAAAAAGAAGATATTGATGTTTTTAAATAATTTTACAATTAAATTCGTAAATAAATGTAACAGAACATTTTATTCTATAAAATCTTTTCCTTCATTTTCTAAAAATTCAAAAAATTTGTTTCATTTTCAATTAAATTTTCTAATTGGCAAGTAGAATTTATAAACATTTTTTCCTTTATTCTTAAAAATCTTTGAATTTTTTCTTAAAGCAATTGTAATTAAGAAATAGAAATGATGCAAATTATTTCCTTATGAAAATTGAGAATTTTCTACAAAAATATTATGAAAATTTATTGAATAAATGAATATTATTTTTAAAATTTATCGAATAAATGAATATTATTTTTAAAATTTATTAAATAAATGAATATTATTTTTAAAATTTATTGAATAAATGAATATTATTTTTAAAATTTAATTCTAATAATTAAATTTTAAGAAACATTTAGTTATTCAATAAATTATTTACTTTTGTATTAAAATAATTGAATTCTCGTAGAATTTTCTAATGAAAATTGATTTCAAAATGGAGTCTAGATAAATTTTTAGAAAAGAATTAAATATTAAAAACATAGAATGAATTTTCATATTAAAATTTTTTAAAATTCAATTTTATTGCCAATGATGTGACGAAGATCGGCCCATTAAAGGCACATTAGTGTCACTTTAATGGCAAAAATGTTGTATCCTTGAAGGAAAATTATAATTGTCGGTATTGGGGCCTAGCTTGGCTCAATAACGGCACAATATTGGCAAAGTTGATCAATCTTTAATGTCCAAATCAAATTACCAATGATGTGACGAAGATCGACCCATTAATGGCACGTTAGTGGCACTTTAATGGCAAAAATTTTGTATATTTGATGGCAAATTATAACTGACAGAATTGGGGAGTAGCTTGGCCCAAAAATGGCACATTAATGTCTAACATTTTGTATCTATTATGGCAAATTATAATTGCCAATATAGGGACGTAGCTCGGCCCAATAATGGCACAGTATCGGCCAGTGTAGTGTAGCTTATCAAAACATTTTTGCTTCCTCGATTTACCGTCAGAGTAGCCATTAATGTCTGCCGAGATCTGGCTGCTGACGTCCAACCATGGTTAACGCCACAAGAGTCGGCGCAAAGTGGGACCAATATTGTCTGCCAAGTCTCGATGCCAGCTTTGCCAATACTGGGCCAATGTTGGGCCGCGTTGGTTTTCGCACTTGGGAAAGGATGGACTACATTATTTATAAATATTATGAAAATGATTTCTAAAATAAGAAGATGAAAAAATATATAATTTTAACCTCTTAATCATAGATAACGTACATCGTTGCCTATTATAGTTTTACAATCACATCCACAATTTCAGTTGTTACAAACGAGAATTTATTGATTTAAATATTGAGCTTTTGAGATGGCTCTAAATTCTTATTTGGGGAGGCTCCAAGCTGCCAAGGTCTGAAGGACCTTGTTTATTTTGTGGGGACGTTATCCTACTTTTAAAAGTTGCCTTCTGATTCGTTAAGGGCACTATTTTTGAAATGATTTTGAATTTCAGGTTTAGTTAGGTAAGTAAAGAAATTGATATTACGAATACATGATTTATTCTTTTAAACAGCAAAATACCTTTTGAATACAGAATGGTTATAGTGTGTTACAAATAGAAGGTGTGTGTGTTAGAATATGTGATTGAAACGATACTTATTTACTTACAAACTACCGTCGGGGCTGCTTCTCCTTTGGATCACAAACCTCCGTCGGGCGAAAATTCTTTTTGTTTTTATGAAATCGCGACGCAAGATTCGCGCAATTTCTTTTGTTTGCGAGGTTGAACCTGTGGTGAGTGGACGCGGGCAATATCTATGCAACCGGCCGTCTCACACAACTGTATAAAACTCACTACGGATCTACCTTTTACCGAATTAGTCCGGGCAATATCTATGCAACCGATAATTCGATAATTAGTTTGATCGCGCTCGTGGGCCACCGATATTTGAGACGGACGCGGGCAATATCTATGCAACCGGCCGGTTATAAATAACAAGATTTCAGAATAATTAATTATATTAATTATTCCAGAATCTCTCCAAAATCAGCCCGCACTGGACTCCACCGGCTCAGAGAATTTGACAATTTTAACGTCTGCCCTAATTCATGCAAATCGGGTTCCGGGTCGCGGACGGGCTTTTTGTCGCGAAATTTCTCTGTCCCAAAACACTTTCTAGGTTAGACCCAGGAGAGGTGTCTTCGAGAAGAAGCGAGAATTCGTACTGCCATGATTAATTGTTCGCGACAAGCCTCTAACCCTTACCTTCAGTGCGAAAAGTGGGGAAGACGGAAAATTTGGGTAGTAGGAGTAAGGAGTAGGAGAAAATCGTGGGCCCATTGGTCTATGCATTTTTGCTGACGTTTTCGATCTCACGGTAGGTCCGTGAGAACGGAAATAGTCTGTTAATATGATACTTTTCGAGACATTATTTTCGAAATAACTTAGAATTTAAATAATAATTATATTGTTTAATTAATAAAATTATTATTTATCTTAGTTATTACAGTTCATATAATTTATTTATTGTAATTATATTGTTCCTACTTTTTATAAGTTGCTTGTATATGTATTATACATATTGAGTTATGAATATACACATATACATGCAACTTAATGTCCTCCGGCATTTTGTTGTGACGAAAATGTTTACAACAAAATGTTTAGCTATTGTCAATTTGTTGTATCTGCATCTAGCTTGGTGCATATGTTTAAGTTCAAATAACACAAGACATTCAACTCTTGTAGCTTTGAGTCAGCTGTAACGCACGTGCGTTTGTTTTGATGCTGTATGCCACAGCTTATGGGCCCTGAGGGAAAGGAAGGTACCACGCACAACAAGGTAGCGGTAAGAGGCAAGCATAACGCGTTTGTGTTGATGCCCGTAGCATGAAGGCCGTCAAGGTATTAGTGCTATAGCCGGGGAGTCAGTGAGTGTGCTGGTGTCCATAAACGGCGGGTGCACAGCTGTGTGTGTTGCCGCCGACCATCCCCACACACGCGCAACCTCACAGCGTGTTCACATAGTTTCGGGCAATTAATAAAATATATACGTATATATATTGGCTGCAGTGTTGCGCCTTGATTACAATATTTCGGATTTGTGATCTTGTTACAACTTCCTAACTTTAGTCAAAATTCCCGTTTAGCATACCTAATTTTACATTGCTCAAATTTTATTGTATTCAACCGTTCAGGTTTCCCTTTTTTTTTTTTTGTGTTGCTACAATGTTAGTTATTGCTCTTTTGCTTCGTAACATTGCTGCAACATCTGCGTCATCAATCCCATATTTATTATGTGGTATTTATTATTTTATAGTTAATTAATTTTTATTTTAATGGCAATCAAAATTCCTAGCTAAGAGCATTTAAACGTCGACACTTCTTTATCTGGGTGTCGGATGTCTTGCGGCGATGCCTTGCAAGCCGTTGAAATTATTAAGCAGGGTTGCCATGTTATAATTCATATATAACAATCCACCGTGAAAATTCCCGTTTTTGTCCCCAAAAACTTGACGCTCTGAGCTCGGAGTGTTATTGCATCGGTGATTATATTATGGCCGCAGACAATTAATGCCAATAGATTGTAGATATTATGACTGTGCATGCAGAAGATTCATGTGTGTACTAACATACATACAGACATATACATACATATTACTTTTGTCTTCATACTTATTAATTTAACACTTAACTATAATAAATTGAGAGAGAAGATTACTTAACAGGCTTGTTGATTACTTATTTTAATCATATTATCTTATTGCTAGTAGTTGCTTATAGTTATTTATAATATATATGCAGCCAGTTGGCTTATAATTAAACATATTTCACGGAAGGAAAATGATTCGAATTTATTAATTTGAACAATCATTGATGTTTCATTGTTTTGATTGTTGTCACCACGTCTATCAATTAACAATTCATAGAAAACTATTTTATTACTGATACTTGTTATAAAATTTTAGTTAGTGAAAGGAAACATATATGTCTTGCCTTTGTCTCAATTTGTTTGTTCATATTCTCCAAGGGGAATAGGTCGTGCTCAATGGGGATTTCTCATTGGTCTCTGCATCTTATAATAATCTTAGGGTATACGTGTGTGTCGTGATATGTACCTAATCAGTGCGCCGGTACTAGTGATTTATGCCTATAGTGTGTGTATTATTCAGTTGTTCCGTAGCTCTCGTCCAATTCAAACGTGCGAGTGAAAGTAGTTGTCGCTTTTATTGCGGCGAAGTGGCGAAAGAAAGATAAATTGATTTGCTAGGATGTCAGTGTTCGTAGATGCGGAAAAAAAGGTTGATCGAAGAACTGTTGGTGGCAAAAAGGTACATAATGTCCCAATACGGGGATCCGGAGGCTACTTACAGGGACGACGATATTGTGGCATCCGAGGACGATGATCCCTTCAACATTGGTCCTGATACCAAAGAGGACAAGGATTTGCGGGCAGCTGAAATTTTTTCATTAATACCGGGAGAGAAACACGCGCGGTTGAGGGCATTCTGCCTGCGATCCATATACGGTTGGGCTTTGGAACATCCAAAACGTACTTCCGTCGCCTCCTCGCATTCAAATAAGGAGGATGAACCGGTGACCAACCCTGGTCCCATCTTGCGAGCAAGACAACAGCTCCTCCTTAAGCGCCGGCCCGTTCCCCTCTTCCAAACTCTCTTCGATGAGGCCGAGCGTAAGGCGAGAGGCCCTAAATTACTCGCAAATGTGCATTTATTTAGAATGAATAGTTGCTTGGAAGCATTAAACATTCTAAGAGAAGCGGCCTCAACTCGGGGGTAAGTAGCAATTTTCGTTTTACATTAAAATTTATAGCATAACAATTAGAAAAGAAACTAAAATTGATTGTTAAAAGATTTGTTTGTTTATTATAAGTTTCCTTTTTTTTATTTATTTATTTATTGTTTTGTTTTGTTTTTTTTTTATTTTTTTGTTTTATTAATCTTTTTCTTTTTATGCCCAATAATAGGAAAAGAAGTGAAAAAGTTAATTATCCCCCCCTTTTTTTTTTAATTCAAGAAAATAATGAACTTTGCTGTTATTTACAAAAATTATTTTCCATATTTAAGATCATAACTGTTAGTACGCAAATATAATTAGGTAGATTTGTATGCAATTTTATGACTGGGCATGGTTAAAAGGAAAGGATTTATAAGGTGTTAAATGCTGATGGTATTTAGTAGTGAAAATAACTGCTCTTTTTTTTGTAATAGTTAAAATTTCAAAGGATTTCAATTTCACAATTTCTTTTAATGTACTGAGTCTGACGACTTATTAACTTCACATTGCCCGGAAGGAATTATATTCAGTTTGTAATTGACTTTCAGATTTTTTGTTCGATATGGGTCTTGGCTCGCTGCTCCTGATAGGGAGGAAGAGAAATCCCTTTGGAGACACAGTCCGCCGCTAGTCGCTTTAGCCCATCCCAAGCTGTACTCCAGGACCAGATGGTATCAGGAGTACCGCTGGGATGAAACAAAAGCGTCCTATTTGTGCCGGGGGTTTTGGGCGACGGTATGTTTCATGTTAAAGTTGAGATAGTTCCTCCCCCTATGTCTCCCCCCTTTTTTTTTAATTAATACAGAGTAATCTTTTCCTTTCTTTAGAGAGACTATGTGTTTCCACACGAAGTCCCTGGGGATCAAAGTTTCGTAAAGATTTTAGAAGGAAAATGGGAACCCAACGGCCACAACCTAGTGCGGTAAGTTACCTTTTATTATTATTATTTTTTTTTTTTTGCTTAGAGTTTGTTATATAAATGGCACTTAACGCAATCCATTAATAATTATAACAAGAGATCGTGGGCAAGAAATCAACTCAATAGACAATGATACCAGTGCAGACATTCTAATCATGTTCTCTCCCTCTCTTTTGTTTCAGATCGTTACGTTCGTTGCCGTCTGTTCCTCCCTGTACCGGCTACCAACCATTTAACAAGGCGTTCAAATTGAGCTTCTTGCAGGCGTTTTTTTGGACGGGGTCGGGTGAAACTAAAGGCGTTAGTCGCTGGGTATTGGTGAGTGGAATATATATAAAAAAAATTTACCATTTATAAAGACAATTGAATTCTTGACGAGATGTTCGTTAAAAATAATTTGAAAATAATTTAATTTCTGCAAGGTATTTTACTTAAAATTTTAAAAATAACAAAATCCTTTGTAGAAAATTTTGCTGTTTATAAAATAATTGGATTTTTAATAAGATGTTCGTTAAAATTAAAAAAATGATTCAATTTCTTATTGGAAGAATTTTATTTCCCTTGAAAACAAATGCACTCTAGTAATGAACACCGCCGTTTGTGCAAAAAAATTATTATTTTTTTTTTTAAATTTTAGACCTTCGATATTCCCTTGGAGAAGGAATGGCGAGAGGTCGGTACCGTTGGACTGCTAAGGAAAGAAAATAATGTGCCTGCTCCAGCGGGTATTTTCACTTAAATAATAAGAAAATAAAATTAACTTCTTCCATTTTAAAGAAAATTCTTCTCCTTCTTTTTCTCTTTTTTTTTTTTGAATACACTCAGAACCAGTGTCTTGACATCAGATTATCATTAATGCATTTCCATCAAAATCTGCCCTTAGATTAATCTTAATAAAGTTCATTGAACTAGATTCTACGAGAGTTTTATTAACCAACCTTAAAACAATTAGTTTTATTTAAAAATATAAGTGCACATTTCTTTTGAAATAGAAAACATATTTTTTTTTTTTTTACATATATCAAAATTTTTTTTTTACTACGTTACCGGAAAAATTGTTTTTAATAATAAAAATATGATCCATTAAATTTTTGGATAACAAAAAGAAGGAGGCAACGTCGTTTTAACTTGCGGTATTGAACTGGTAAACACAAAGAAACTGATATTTTATTTGCCGCGTAAAGCTTAAGTTCGAGAATTTTGATGTTTCCACGTGCAACTCGACACAATGGGCACGTTAACACCAAGCTAAGTCTTAAAAGAATTTAGTGCTGTTACAGTAAAACCAAATTTAATTTTTTTTTTTAACATTAAAATTGTGACAACCGAGGGCTATAGAATGTTGCGACCATAGGAAAAGAAAATATTTTCCTTACTTAGAATTTGTCGTCGCCTGCCGGTCGTTATTTACGCATTAGTGTTTTGATAGATTTATGGCGGTCGGAGTGTTGAATGGCGCCGTAAGTAACTTGATGCCGACTCGACGTGACTAATCTGACGAGCTTGTCACATTATGGTATACTAGACGACAACTTAGCGCGCCAACGGTGTTTAGCAACAGGCGATGAAAATTAATTTTCATAATGTAATTAAAACTTTAAATAATTACACATACTTTAAAAAAATAGACACATTTAATAAATAAATTAGCATATTCTGTTTAATATAAAAAAAAACATTCATTATTGAGGAAAGAAAAAAATTTATAATATAAATATTAATCTGTTAATAAAGAAAACGAGATTGAGAAAAAAAAAATTAACAATAATTAAATGTTTAGAGTACAGTCTCGTCAGAAACGGGCGAGCCAAGAAGAATATCTGCTGAAATTAAGTTAGCGTGCTTTATTATTGGAAAATGATGTTAGCTACCTTACTGAGAAAATATTATATAAATAATTCTAGATAATTTCGTAATTGAAATTAGTTTATAAATCTAACCCCAATATATAAAAATATCTACTGCCTTCATTCAAAATATTATTCGTTTAAATAGTTATATTTAATTATAATATATTTTCTGTTTTAATTAAACAAAAGGAAAATAAAAACTTATTACGATATTTGGAAAACCATCGATCAATCTCTCTAATCTTGGGCATCCTCAAAGTAATCTCATAGTTATTTATTATTAATTTTAAAACGTTATATAACAATGGAGTTATTTTGATAGCCAAACACGTTTATTTATTATTAATGTTGTAAATTTCTTATAACCTTCTCTTTTCTGTTAGTTTATTTTAAAAAAAAAACATTTCCTTTTCTCTTTTTTTTTGAATTTGTGTATTTTAGAAACAGATAAATATACACGGAGAAAATAGGTATTTCAGCCAGTCTCCTAGCTATAGGCGGAGTGTCATAAAGTGTCAGGCCCGGTATTTTATAGCGTTGGCAGAGTGCGAGGGTGGAACGTCAACGTGGGTCCCTCAGGCACCGACCCAACTGCAATTGACCGCGTCGGTTCATCGAGCATTTGAGGAGCTCAGTTCGTAATTAGCTTTACCGGAGTGTGTGCCGTTGTGAGAGGGAAAAGAAAAAAAAATCATATACATATCTAAGTTCTATGAATTCGAGCTTTATATATTAATTTGCGTAATAGAAATTTGCCTGTCTGCGTGTTATGAGGTGACCAACAGGTGCAAGCAGAGAGCTGATTAATTAACCAAAGCGGAATTTTCATATCACCCTTGGTAAGTCTTTGAAATTATGTTATTCAGGAATTCTCTAAAGTAGTTAATACCTTCAATAGAGTAAATGTACATTTCTACGGCATGTTAAGGCACTTGTTGAGAATTCTATTTCTGTTATTTTATCAATGTCTTAACTTCAAAACAACAATTGCATCGTAACATTAATTGATCATTTTAATTCGTCATTGTCCGTTTTGCCATGTAAGAATTTCAGTGCCAATTTGTCCACGCACCCAGAGAAAAGTTATTCATCCCAGTAAAAGTGTATATTAAAAAAAAATTTATTTATTGCAAATAAATATTTCATTCAAGATAAATAAACTAATATTCATTCTAAACAAATGTACTTATTAGTCTAAAATAAGAAATACATATTTGCAATTTAGGATATAGTATATTTGTAGCAAATGAAAAATACATTTGATTCGAATATATGTTTGTTTGACTTATAAGCGAACGCCTGCGCATATTGCATTACTATAGTAACACAAGAAGATATTTTGCTTTTAACAGTTTAACGCGTACAAGAGATTTATTCATAATGAATAGCTAACGAGTTTAATTAATTTAAGTACAGAATTTTTTTTTGTTTAAAGGAAAATTTTAATTAGTAAAAGTAGGTAACAGATTTATATGTGATTTCATTTACAAATTAGTGTCTTATTTGAGATTTTGTGAGAAAAATGTGACAGTGGACATTTACATATGAAGTGAAAAGTAAAGTAAAATGACTAGGATAAACTGAGTTTATTTAACAAACACTCTTATAAAAGTAGACACATTTTTTTTTTTAATAAATATTGAAAGTTTTATTAATGATTGTGATTGTTAAATTTATTTGAAGGTTATAAGTGAATTTTAATATTTCCGAATGCTTACAGGAATTTTAAAATGAGGAATCTTTTTCATTTGATCCAAATATAAAATATGTTTAAAGAAAATAAAATTTTCTTTCATTCAGATAAAAATGGATATTTAAACGAAATATATTAATTCAATTAAAAATATTATTTGAGCTAAATAAAGTCTAGTTGGTTCTGAGACAAATATCCCTTTTCACTTGTTTCAAACGAATCCCATTCAATTCAAACAAATAATCTCTCTGGGTGTGTTTGCGGCATATTTCGCTTCGCGCATATTTATATATAAAACGTCAATCTCCTTGACAATAATTATTCTTAATAAAGTTAATAGCTTAATTTACTTCATGGTTACTAAATAATATTGGTAGTTTCAGTTTGTTTAAGTCATATTGAGCATCATACATGAAGATATCGTTTCTATCAAACGACTATAGCAAATATGGCTACAATCACGGAATGATGAACGTATATAAAGTGTTTTCAACCTAATTTCGTTTGAATGATTTCGAGTTTAAATAGATTATAACCACTATATAATTAGAAAAACACTAGCACGCAATATCCTCATTTATGATTTATTTATATATATTTTTTTTTTGAAAGATTTTATCAATTTCTTATTTAATTAGTATAAAGAAATGGCACAGAATAACTTACTAGCACGTAAACATGTACATACACCCTAATTGAATGTCGAAATTAAAGGTTATATTATTTATGATTAAATATATATATATATACACATATATATACATATTTTTTTCGTTGATTCTTAAACCCTAAAGTAAAAAGGAAAAGAAAAGGATCAGCTCGAATATGGTTACCGACGGGTGCCATGGCCGACTAGTTGTACTTGTGCGGCAACCGCCTCGCGTGGTCGGCGGCGACTGATGAGATTGGCGGTGCCCGTCGGCAAGCACTTCGTGCGCCCGGCAACGACACAATTTAAGAAACTCATTGATAAATTCCAAAAATCGTACCAATTCTCATTTAATGAGTACTACATTGTTCCTTGGATTCGTAGCTTCAACATTTTTCCTGGCCTCACTTGTTACGATTTCCCAACGGAAATGGCCCAAAAATGGCTCTAAAGTGGGGCGCTCCGGAAATTTGTTAATAACTTTTACAAAAGTTGATCAACTTTCATTTAGGGTATACCGGATTATTCCTTAGATCCCTAGCTTCAACATTTTTCCTGGCCTCACTTGTTACGATTTCCCAACGGAAATGGCCCAAAAACGGCTCTAAAGTGGGGCGCTCCGGAAATTTGTTAATAACTTTTACAAAAGTTAATCAATTTTCATTTAGGGTATACCGGATTATTCCTTAGATCCCTAGCTTCAACATTTTTCCTGGCCTCACTTGTTACGATTTCCCAACGGAAATGGCCCAAAAATGGCTCTAAAGTGGGGCGCTCCGGAATTTCGTTGTTTTGAACTTCCTAATGGCAAAATTTGCTTTTCTCGGTTTTCTTGTCTCTCCGCGACTTGCAGACACTCATTTTAACACCACATTTCTTTTAGGTTAGACAGACTTTCAAAATGAGCAGGAGGGCAACTCGATCGCAGCAACAACCCTTAGAAGCAGGGTTACGTTTTTCCGAGCGTAGACGGACAACAGACGGGCGGCCAGATTTGAGAGGCTTGTATGATAGGCTGGATCAAATTTATTTTGATGGCAAACTTGCTGCTGCGGGTTATACGGTGCGGTGGGGACGAAAGATGACGGCGACCTCAGGGCTTACCGAATTGCCTGCGCGCGAGGTTAGAATAAGCTGGGAGATCCACAGACTTCTCCCAGAGGAGGAGTTAATTGGGACCATGCTTCATGAGATGATCCACGTTAAACTATTCCAGCATAGGAAGGATTCAGATAGTCTCAACCATACTCAAGTTTTTTTGGACGAGGTGGATCGTGTTAATGCGATGGGACCATATCGGGTATGATGCTTATTGTTTGTGTTATTGTGATTGTTCTGCTAGGTAATATAAGATATTAATTGTACATATTGTTATTAAGGCGGATGTTGTTCACGATCTCCCACGGAGGGTGATTCAGCAATTGCGACCATATGCTTGGAGGTGCACGAGCTGTTCCTACATATTACGGTTACCGGATTCTCAGACACCCGGTCCGAGGAACCTTCATTTGGTAGGAAGGGAAGCGGTTTGTGAAAATCCTTTGTGGGTTAGGATCCATTAGTTGGATTCAAAACCAAATCTAAAACCTACAGTTTTATTTCTATCGCGACCATCAATTCTCAGCAGTTGTACTTAAGGAAATAAACAGGCTTACACGCAATTGATGTTTGTTATTTAAATAACCTATTGAGAAATCTTCTCTCTATATATATATATTTCATAAAGTGATTAACTTATTATAGATAAATAAAATGTTAATAGTTAGATTATATAATGGACAAATCCCTTAGACTATCTTCTTTTATGTAAATAGGAATTTTCCTAGTGAAGTAATGATAGAATCAAAACAAAATCTTTAAGTTGGTGGAATGAGAAAACCCGCTAATATTGAATTTACATCATGCATAATACTTGGAATACAGAAATTTTGAATTAAATTTTTTTTTTATGGATATATATAGATAACTAAAAAAACTTCTTTGTCTACATATAAAAAAATTTCTTTTGGTAGATCTGCAAAATCAAATTATTATCAGGTGGCGATTTTGAGCGTCTATTGTGGTCGTTGTACGCACTAACCTCTTCAAATTGGGGATCTTCTTTGTTGTCTTGAGGTGTTGTTTGGTGGAAACTACTGGCGAGAAGGTGGTTGTTGATTTATTCTCACGGAAGTCTCTTCTACCTGGATTCCACGCAGCTTGGAACCTAACCCTTCGGTTAGTCATCTGATCTTCGCTGTTGACTTATCTTCAAGCGTTGCAGACTTTATCTCCCCTTTTGGAATGGTCGTTGGCTTGAATGAGATTGTTTTTGATTGTACAGTCACCTCCTTGTTGGCAGCGGTTTTACTGGGAGAAGGAACATCCTCGTATAGTCCAGTGGTATCCTCGGGTGTTGGAGTCTGAATCAGCGGTGCCCTTCGTTGTGGCGTTGGAATGATTTCATCTTTTCGCTTGGAGAGAATGGACTGAGACAGCTTATACGTTCCAGTTTTAAGTGGTGCCCGACATAGGTATACAGTGAGCAATATGAGCAGCAGAGAAATAGCTCCATAGGAACCGTAGATCAACGCTGAGTGTCTTCCTCTATGGTACCGTTGCATGGCGAGTTCTTGTAGCTGTTGTTCAAGTTCATCTAATGTTTTGGAGTTTAATTCGAAGGTTGTCAATCTCGAATCAGCGCTAACGGTGGATTTCGTTAGTACTCTTGTGTTTCCAAGCAGGTGATTATATTTTAACAACGTTGGAGACAGTTTCGTTAAATTTAGATGTAGATCTGATTCAAAAATAAATTCTGATTGACCAGCTTGTGAGGTGGTGGCTGGAATTATGGCGTCCTTGGTTTTGAGTGAGCATCCTGGACCCAATTTGAGGATGCCGACTTCGCTCAGCATGATCTTGACTGGGCTCATGGAGTGGCAGGCAATTGTTGCCCTTTCTGGTGCAGCAAAAGAATAAATCCATCCGCCTAAGGTAGTTAAGGGCTTCCAGTAAGATCTGGACTCGCTGGTTACTCTGACGTCACAAAATCTTAGGGCTTCCACGTCGGGCTTGATCAATAATAATGCTTCACAGGACGTTCGTTCACGGAAATCGTAGATTGGAGCCCCTTGAAGGCAGGCGTGAAAAGATGTTGTTGTTTTACACAGATTCCATTCCTGCTCCTTTAGCAAGAGGTAGGTTCGCTGATCCTCGTCGATAATGAGGTAATCGTATTCAGACTTTATGTATGCTCTTCCGGTGCCATTCTCGAGCATTTCTTGAGTGGTCGGGAGTGAGTGTAATTTGAAAGCTTGATAATTGTACTTTTCTAGGAGTGGTATGTCAATGAGAACCTTGATTTGGTGGTTCTCGCACAGGATGGTGATGGTGGAAATGCGCATCAATTCATCGATGCTGATTCTTGGTCCAGTCAATGGAAACTGAACATCCTTGAGGTTATCCTGTACTTCTCGGAGGATTGGTTCCAGTTGCTCGGATGTTATGAGTCCTGAATGGAGTTGTCCTTTCCTGGCTTCATGAACTGCATCAAGCATGGTGGAAGTTGCTTGGATGCTGTGATCGAGTCCTAACCTGAGTGCTTTGAAGATGGCATATGTTAGATTCCTCCTCTCCATTTCTGCTTTCGACTTGGTACTCCCTACGGCGATCAAAACTTGAAGTTGTTCCTGCAGTTCTTGTAGCAAGGATCCATGTTGTTGTACCTGGGAGTGCAGCGAGTCGAGTTGTGATCTCACTACGTGGGTTTGTTTTCCGACAAGGTGTGACAAGTTGGCTTGCGCTTCATTGAGATTTTGAATGGCAGCATTAAACTTTTCGCCGTCGTCGTAGGTTAATACTCCAACGATTGGTCCTGCAATCTTTCCCAAGAAACCCAGTAGTGGAACCGAACGCCTTGCTCGTAATTGCGTAGTCATCGTGGATGGTAAGGTCTTTTTAGTATTTTCCAGCTCTTCGATTTGGACTCGGAACTGTTTTTGGAGTTCCGAAGCCATTTCCCATCTGTCTTCCCAATCATAGTACTCAATTAACTCGTTGCACCATTCTTCGTCAGGTTTGCAGTGTTGTTTCATTCGTTCAAGTCTGGTCCTCAAATCATCGAAGAATCGAGTCTGCTTGCCCACGTCCAGGAATACGGCAATCCTCCAGTTGCTGACGGACCTTCTGACTTCTCCAATATATTCGAAATATATTCCAGCGCTGGATTTAAAAGTGGTGATCTGGTATCGATCACTTGGAACAGTCATCTCTGCGTCGTGGGAATACAGCTGCTTGGTCGTCATTGCTAGGATCGAGAATAGACATAGCAGGGTTATAGCAATAGTCGTCATCTTTCCTTGGGTTATTCTAAAAATAAAAAAAATAGGTTAATAAGGGATCTAGAGCTGGGGTTAGGTCTCATAATTTGGTGGCTCTGATCTTGTCCCTATGTTTCGCGAATCTTTCACCGTTTTTAGTTTCGAGGATCACATTGTTGTTTTGTGTGAATCCTACAAGGGTATATGGTCCTTCTGCTCGCTTGTCGAACTTATTAGACCGGACTTCTTTAAAGACATACACCTGGTCGCCTATTTTGGCATTCAGAGGTCGTGCCTTACGATCATAAATTTCTTTTGATCGCTCCTTTGACCGAACTAGAAATTTAGCTGCTAAATTCTGTAGTTCGTTCATCCGCGTAATCAAGTCCTTCAGATAGGATCCATATGTTTCAACGTCGGGCCCTTGGGGTAACGAACTGGGTGCTTTAGCCAAGTGCCCGAACACGAGTTCATACGGGGTGAAGTTGGTTGCCTCATGAACGGATGTATTATAATTAAACATCGCGAATGGGAGCAGACGATCCCAGTCGTCGAAATCCTTTGCGTAATGTTTGATATAATCAGTCAGTTCGATGTGACTCCTTTCCAGTGCCCCATTAGTTTGTGGGCGGTAACCAGATGTCGTAAGTTGTTTAACGCCAAAGATTTTTTCCAATTTACGCATCAAAGTGCTCACGAAACTCGCTCCTCTATCCGTTAGAATGCAGCGGGGTGCTCCAAACACGGAGAACAGGTTCGTGGCTACCGCATGGGCAATTGTTTTTTGTTTCGATATTCGGAATGGGGACCGCAATGCAGTACTTAGAGAAGTTATCCTGCATGGTAAGGATGTGCCGATTTCCGTTCGGGGTTGTTCGCAATTTCCCGACTGTATCCAGGGACACCTTGTCGAAGGGCATTGCCGGAGTATCGGTAATTATCATCGGCTCTCTTGTGCGTGCCCTGGCAAGTTTGTTTTCGAAACAACTCTTACATTTCTGAATATATTGGGTAACATCTTCACGCATCCGGGGCCAATAGTATCTTTCCCTTATTCGTCGGTAGGTCTTGCCTATGCCTTTGTGTCCACCTATCAAACTTGAATGGAATTCGGAAACGATTTTATCGCGTAATTCGACAGGGGGTACTTCGATTCTTCCGTGGCATAGGGTGATGGTAGCATCGCCACCGCGGAAAATTCCTGCGACAAGTTCCGACATTTTATTTTGGGGAAGAGTACCTAGTAGGTCCCCGGAATTGGCCATTCGACAAGAATTTTGATTGTTGGATGCTAGGGCTTTTCTTAAATTTTTTAGTCCGATTATAACATCCTTCCAACAAATTTCGTCGAAATGACATCTTTTCACAATGATCGAAAAGACCTTGTATTTACCATTAGGGGAAATAAAAATCTGTCCCTTGACGGGTCTACTGTCCCTAATGTCTTGTAGGTCAATGTTTTCTGTAGCGACTAATAACTTCGAGATTGGGTCGACCGGTTCACAATCTTCGGAGAGGAAGTGCGCATAGTTGTCTCGTCTGTACGTCAAAGGTTCTGTCCACTGATTTGTTACATTACCAAGAGGGTTACTGTTAGTCGGTTTCGATTCTTGGGGCTCATTATCACCATCACTTTCACTTTCACTAGACGTCTCAGGAGGTGATGGAGGATCGACGTAAGAATCCTTGAACTTCAGGAACGACGAGCTAAGAGGCGCGCACTTCTTTACTACGTCATTGTCTGTATCCTGTATTCGTCTAGGTTTCATGCCTTGGTTCCTTGCGATGATCTCCTGGTTAGAGTTGACACTTTCGTCCTTGAATCTCGTGAACGGGGTGGATTGTGCACGTGGGATAGTTGATAGCCCTGGAGTAGATAGTTCCGTTTCCATCTGTATCGTTCGATCATCCATAGAATGTTCAAAGACTTCTGGGATATCCTTAAATCTTACCGTGCTTTGTCTCCTTGGTTTGGTAGATTTACTAGTTAGTGGAGTTTCCTTTTGTGATCCTTCCACCGTGGTGGGCAACTCAGGTTGCTCACTTGAAGGCTCTTCTGATTCAGTTAATTTTTTCGCTCTGCTCCGATTGAAGTCGTCCAAGAACTTCTTTACTCTTCTGGGGAGGTCGTCCTCGGTTCCAACTGCAGGATCAAGGCTTTCTAAATAATTTAGATGCTCTTGATCTTCTTCGCCGTCGGATACATATTGCCTCCGTGCACTATGATCTAGTCCCTCGTAATCCCAAAGTAGAGTGCTGTTTGTTGGATTGGAGAGATTTAATCCGGCGTTCGCAATCGATTGGTCGAATTTATTGACGGACTCCGACACTTCATGGATTAGCTGCTTAGCGTTCAGTGGTGATTGTCGTTCCGGGTTCTGAACATCTGATTCGCTAGATTCGTCCTCACTGTTATCAATTCTGCGTTGACCTGCAATGATCACCTCTTCTAGAGGTAATTCCTCAGGTTCCGATTCCGTGGATGGCGACGAGTCTGGTTCAGGGTCCTTTAAGGCTCCTTCTCTAGCAAGGCGATCCGCGTTTTCGTTGCCGATGATTCCCTCATGTCCGGGGACATGTTCCCAAACAACGTCAAGAGGTTCAATGGCCTTGATTAGTCGTTCATAGGGCTTCCTATTCTTGACCGGTTTATTTTTCTTTGTCCTCCAATCATTCTGTCGCCATTTTGGTAACCATTCCTCGACACTTTGCACTAAGTATCGGGAATCGGTTTTGATTCTGAGTTTTTTAATACCGGCCTTCCTGGCTTGTCGAGCTGCCATTGTGGCTGCTTCGATTTCTGAGGCATTATTTGTTTGTCGTCCATTGTAACGTTTGGAGAGGTTCAGGGGATTGTCTGGTCCAAACCATACGCCAATTCCTGCTTTTGGACTGGATCCTCCATTTTCGCAACAGGCTCCGTCAACGAAAACGTCCGTGTACGAATCGGGGCCTTGACTCTGAGGACTCTGAGCGTTGGTTTTGAGCTTAGGTGATTTAGGTGGAATAATATGGACAGGAAGATGAGGGAAGGCACTGTAGTCTTCCCGGAACACCGGGGGATCCGAATCTTCATCTGTTCCTTCCTCCGATTCTTCTTTAGCACGTTCATCACTTGATGATGAATAGGACGATTCCTTAGTTGTTTCCTCCATTGGGGATGTGGTTCCTCGGGGTCGTAGTCTGTTGGCGATGCAGCTTTCATCCGCTTCACTAACGGGAATATCCTGCGAGGGTCGATAGGTCTCATCACTATCAGCCATTGCAGATTTGGTACTTCCAACAGGTCGTCCTCGACGAGGAGGTACCTTGGCAGCCGTCTTAGCAGGATTTAAATTAGATTTAATAAGGGGACCCTTTGAACGGCTTGGTTGTCCCGAGCTGGTACTTGGTTCCGGATCCTTGGGACGCTTTAGGATTGTTTTTCTTAGTTCTGTTACCCCTTTCGCCTTTGAGGTAACAGAGAATCTACTAGGCATGGTTGACTTTTCTGTATTCTTAGGATTTAGAATCTTTGGTACAGTTCCAGTTCTGGATGAAGGTCCAGATTGCGATCTTGCTTGGTTTGGGTTTAAGCCCTCCTGTAGACTGCTGATTCGTTGTCGGGTCGTTGACGCACTAGGTTTTTCAGACCTTCCGGAATTTTCTTTTCTTTCCTTCGGGTTTACTCGCGCACCTTTTTCCGTTTCGCTGGTTGAGGAACGCGTAATGGGTAGTGCACGACATATTTTCACTTTCTCGCTAGAATTGGAATCACTCGGTTCCGTTTTACCGGACACTACTTTCTTGCGAGGTGCAGGCTTTTCGAGATCCGATGAGAATGATTCTGACCAACTGGAATCTGAGTTCGACCCGTTTCCTTCATCAACAGGATTTTTGGATAGCGCTTCCACAATCCTGTTGATTTTTCCGGGCTTATATTCAAACTTATATTGATAATTCTGAAGACGAATTCTCCATCTTTGAATTCGTGGTCCCGGATTATCAATATAGGTCATCCAGTGCACCGGCTCAAAATCACAGGCTAGAACAAACTCGCGACCATATAAATAGGGTTTAAAATGTTCGGTCGCGTACAGTATGGCTAAGCACTCCTTTTCGGCTTTGGGGTAGGATTGTTCCGCACTGTTCAACACTTTTGAATAGTAAGCCACAGGCAAATCAATACTGTCCTTTGTTTGCGTTAGAATTGCGCCAACAGCGTGTTCCGAAGCGTCGCACGTTAGTTTAAAGGTCTCGCTAAAGTTCGGATACTGTAAGATAGGTTCACGACACAAATATTGTCGTAGATAACGAAAACTTTTCTTCTGGGGTTTTTCCCATTTCCACTCGGTGTCCTTTTTTAAGAGTTCAGTCAAAGGTTTAGCCCACTTCGCGTAGTTTTCGATAAACCGTCTATAGTATCCAGAAAGACCAAGAAAACTTTTAATGTCCCTAGGGGTTTTTGGGAGAGGGAATTTTCGAATTGCGGTGATTTTATTTGGATTCGGCTTTATTCCTTCTTCACTAATTATATGTCCAAGATACGCGACTTCGGTTTTTAAGAACTCGCATTTATCTGGCTGGAGTTTCAAATTAGCATCCCTAAGTCGATTGAAAAGTCTACGTGCTCGTCTGTCGTGTTCTTCAAGCGTGTCAGAGTAAATTATAATGTCATCTAAGTACACAAATGCTTCATCATCGAGCATAGTACTTAAAACACTATTTAGCAGTCGTTGGAATGTAGGCGGGGCGTTCTTTATGCCCATGGGCATTCGCTTGTACTCATAGTGACCGTTGCGAGATGAAAAGGCAGTTTTGTGCCTATCATCTGGGTGAGTTTCTACCTGATGGAAACCACTGGCAAGGTCAAAGACGGTAAAATAGCGTGCAGTTCCCAATCTATCAAATATTGAGGTTATGTTGGGCAGTGGAAAGGCGTCTCCTATGATGTTTTCGTTTAGGACTCTGTAGTCTACTACAACACGCCACTTTTTCTCACCCGACGCGTCAAGCTTCTTTGGGACGATCAACAATGGCGAGTTGAATGGGGAATTTGAATGTCCTATGATTCCACTATTAAACTGTTTCAATAATTGAACGTCAATTTGTTCTAGGGCCTCTACGGGGGACCTATATTGTTTCTTGTGAATGATTTTGTCGTCAATGGTCGGAATTCTATGCTGGATAAGGTGAGTGCACGAAAGTTGTTCACCATTTAAATGGAATATATCAGCATAGTCTTCCGCCCATCCTAATACAATCTTTCGCTCATCTGGAGCCAAGTGAGCCAAGTATAACGCATTCTTGACCTTGATGACTCTCTCAGAATAGGTTTGTCTCGAATTAAATTGAAAGTCTTCTGCCTCAGAATCTGTAAATTCTTCACCGGGGAATTTACAGAAATCGAACGGGATTAACTCCTGAGGTTTAAGGGTTATGTCAATGTCATTTTCGGTAGTGTTGATTGCCATCGCATGGCATACACCATCCTTATTTGTGACAATGGCCTCACCCAGGTAAAGTCCTTCAGGGGTTTCGATTCGAGGAAGATATCCTTCTTTTAACCCTGTGTTTATTATGTCTATCGCGACTGGGGTTTTTGTGCGAGATTTGATGCGTAGGACTCGAGCAAACGGTTTGATTTCAGATCTTAAGGTTTTTTTAGCCTCCAGTGATTCCTTATCAACAAAATTGATAGGGGTCACTGGGGAAGAGATAGTCACTAAGGTGTTATGCCTGAAAGAAATCTGGGCTTGGACCTGTCGTAGATATGGTCTTCCAAGGATACCATGGGTCGAAATGGGAAAACAGTTTTTGATAACGTGAAATTCTACCTGAACATTATCGATGGTTAACTTAATAGTTCCCATTGTTCTAACAGCGTGATTAGTTATTCCCGTGATCTCAAGACACTTGTCTGGGTCAAGTGTGAGCACGGGATTTAATGCACACATCTTTACGAGGTTAGTGTCTGACCCAGGATCTACGAGGAACCTTATTTTGTCATGTCTGAATTCAGGGGCGCTTAATTGGACTACTGGGGAGTCCTCGGCCTCTGATTTTGCTCTAAGGATCCTATGGAGTGTTCCGCGAAGTGCACGTTCTTCGGACGCTGCGGAAGGGGACTCGCTGGTGCGTCCGGACGGCGAGTCTGTTGATAGTTTAAATTACTAGTAGGTGCTGGAGATACAGCCCGGGGTGGGGTTGTACTAGTCCGATAGTTCTGATTTGATCTTGGATATTGATTCGGCATAGGTGTAGGATTGTGAGGAACTTGGGGCATCATTTGCGGGTATGCATAAGGTGCTGGATATTGCGGGTTTTGAGGTTGGATCATGTGGGAAGGCATAGGATATGAAAGGGGAGGGGGATATTGGGGCATGATGGATCTATAGAAATTCCCAAGCTGTTCTGGGGTAAGATGTAACATTTCAGAGGAAGCATGTTTAAAGGAATGGTTGGAATGATTTATCTCTCTGTCAGAGTCAGTTCTGCGTCTCGTTGTAGTGTTAGGTTTCTCAATTTGTCGTGAATATGGGCTTGGAGATCTTGTTCGCTCCTCGCTTTTGGATATATGGTAAGATGACGAACGCGATCTTTCGCTGTAGCTTTCCCGATCTTCAGCATGTTTTGCGAACTCTAGGGCTTCGTCTAGGTCACGTGGGTTTCTGGCATCAACGAATTTTGATACTTCCGTGGAAAGTCCCCTGACGAACGAGTCCAGAGCACATTCACGAATAGGTTGCAAGATTATATTGAACTCTCTGAGTTCTGGGCCATCGTCACCTTCCCTAACTTCCCTGAACGTCCTATTATATTTCGGTTCTAAGGCATGACGAGCACCTGCGATTAGGCCCTGCAAACGATCATAGTAATCACTTGCAGTTTCTGTTTGTTTTTGCCTAAGGGTTATTATGCTTTCGAAATACCATTGGTACTTTTTATTCGGGGCAAATCGCTTCCTTAGGTGATCAAGTAGGTCGTCTAATTGATCAAAATCTTTATTTTTACAGCTGTCCCATGCTGCTCCCTGTAATCTACTTAAAACGGCTCTAAGGAATTCGGGTTCGGTGGTATCCGTAAGAGAAATTCCTGCACGTTGCACGGCTTGTAGGAATTCCTTTAGCGAAGGGTTCCGACCGTCGAACAGGGGGATGTCACTTGCGCTTGTTCGTAAATTTAATCGATCTATGGCGTTAGCTACACTAGCGTCAAGGTTTTGCGGGGGTTGAGCCATGATTATGCAAGGATATTTCAAATGCATAAAAGTGTTACCAGTAAACTTATATATATAGAAAATTTATACTTACGGCTTTATATTTGTACGAAAAGTGTAAGTGGTTGCAGTTATGTGAGAGTAGAAAATAACTAAGTGATTGCAACTTTTAAAAGGGCAGGAGATTCGCCACCGCAGAAAATTCCTGCAACTTGGGCCAGAAGGTGGTGTAACCGTCTACTGTTTTGCCTGTTTTATTAGTGATGGTTCCTGGGGTTTAAAGGTTTGATTTAACTTAGAGAAACAGATATTGAATCTTTTTCCCTGCTGTCTTTTAACAATAATAACTGGGGTGGAATATGGAGAGCGCGCCTTCAACTCTATGGTGGGATTCATATTGAAGATTCAATCTACAATTTTCAATTCTTGCATTAATTGTTCTAATTCTTTTATAGATTTAGTAAGAATTACATTCCGTCGTTTTTCCTGTGCAACTAAAGATTGCAACAGTTCTACTCTAGTTTCTAATGCTTCTATTTTCCTTCTTAAACTGGAATTAGATCTTATTAGATTTCTACTTTCGCGGAAATAAAATACTAATAATCTTCCCACCTGTTGTACGTGTTCTTCGGAATTATTGAAGAGTATATTCTTCCACTCTGGGGTCATTACTCAATTTTTAAGTTTTCTAATCTTTTAGACAAAGCATCCATAGCCGCCTTCAATTTACCTGCTCTTTTCTCAATGCTGGCAACTAATAGGGAATGGGCAAAAGTGGCTTGTGCAAGTGTGCCTAACGAACTATTCAGGAGGGTTAGTTGTGAGTCTAGGTCTGACACTCGTTTAGATAATTCCGAATTTTCTTCCATAAGATAACTATATCTTTCCCCTACCGCTTCTACTCCTTCTGCCAATTCAGACCATTGGTCTCGGGAAAACCCATTGACGAGTAAGCTTCTTCGAGGAAACATAGAGATTTCATGCAATGATCTTAATCTTCGTAGTTTCAATCTTTGAGATTATCGGTTTAATGTTAGGAATTACCGAAACAAGATGGGCAGAAGAAATGAGTGCAAGTGGAAGGCCTTTCAGTTCGTTTAGTGTAAGCAACTCTGGTCCTGATATTGGAAATTTATTACTGTAGGTCGCAAAATAGTATACGTCAGTCATCTAGTTTGATGTTAGATTACCGTAAGGTTGAATTTGTCTTCTATTTTGAATTCTATTCCGATGTCTTCGTCTTAAGGCGTCAGTGATCTGAACGACTCCAGGAGGGGGAAGAATGAATTCTGGTTGAATAGGAAGTTGAAATATTGAAAGGGGAACGATGTCCGGTATCGGGTGTTGATAGCACATTTAACTAATTTTAGTCAATAATCATAACGTCACTGTCATACTCAAGTGTACTGTCTGAGTCACCGTCAGGTTGATTGATGTTTTGTCGTTGTACAGGCACTAATCTGGCATGATTTTCTTGCGCACGAGCTATCTGCCGCTGTGCTAAGGCCTCCTCGATATCGAGGTCGATTTCAATAATTTGAACTTGTGGTTGTACCGGAAGTGGTTGGACAGGTTCTAGTTGTCTACGGATAGGTGTGACCTTACAAATAGGTCTGAACTTTACCAAAGGTTTTATAAGGCTATAATAAAGCTCGGATTCTGGTTTCACAGCTGATTCCTGTGTGATCAAGATGCGTCGTTTTCCGGCGCGTTTTCCTCTTTTTGGTTTCTTTGGATCAGAGGACATTTTCGGGTAACATGTTAAAAAAATGCTTTTTCTTTTTTATAACAGTGCGATAAATACAAGTTCAGCCAGAGATGCTCTCCTAGGCGGGACGATCAGTACTCACAACGGCGCTTCCTAGTGTAAGGGAAAGAAGAAAATAATTTTTCTGCTTTCCGAATTCCAATCAGAACTCACCAGGATTCGACCAGAAGTTTTTCCAATCCTGCGGCCTTGTACCCACAAAACGGCGAGGTTGTATTACTAGTCGTTAAGGTTAGTCGAAACTAGTCCTAACGATTACGTTTTTAAAGCACTATTAATAGTTGACCTTAAAGGATATTTTAGGAAATAAGTTGTAGTTGGTGGTGAACTCTTTTATGGATTATTTAGAAGAAACCCAACCCTTCGCAACTTGTTCGCCCAAGGATAGCAGGAGCTAGTGCCCAAGTATGAGAGTAGAAGGAATCTACCACATGAAAACACACCATTTGGTTCTCAACCTTGAGATATATTGTTCCAAGAACATCCACATAGATATTATTTAGGTAGGCCCCAGTTGGATGTTCTACAATGGGGTAATCTGGCTTTAGAGCAGTTTCACAAATGTAATTATGTTTGTAACTCAAATCTATGGAAACCGTAACTATTCCACCTTGCAGAATTGGCGAAGTAGCAAAGGTATTACTAAAGATGTGGGAATTATCGGAAATAGTCATTGAAGCAATGAAATAGAGAATTGATAAGGTTATTCCTTCGCTTCCCGTTCTTTCAACGCTAATCTTACACGCTTTTCTATTTCTCGACGTTTACTATTTTTATTAATTTCGGCCTCAGCCTTGTTTAAAAGGTGTTCAAAGAAATCCGAAAATTCTTTCCAACCGTTTAAGGATTGTTTCTCTTTAATAGGGGGTGTTAAAGGTCTTTTGAAAATTACCGGCGATGAAATTTCTTTTGTTGGTTCAGAAATTTCTCCAGGTTGGGTTTGATTGCGAACTCGTTTTTTTGATCGTTTTCCGCGCAATCTCGGTTTATTAGGCATGGTTTGAATTCATCCTGATAAATAACAGAACCTTTCAGGGTCAAAAACAAATCTTATTTATGATCCACTTGAAATCAATTTCTCACAGTCGATCGAGTCGTCATCAACGACCGTAGTCGGAGAGCCAAGATCAAGACTAGGAATGAGTCATCATCAACGACCGCAGTCGGAGAGCCAAATTCCCTATCAACCGGAGTCCTAGATGTTCAAATCTTTCTTTTATAAGATTCCTAAAACCCAATAAATTCTAGAAGGCAAGTGTTCTGATAGATTGAGTCGTCATCAACGACCGAAGTCGGAGAGCCAAAATCCACTAAGAATCAGTTGTCATCTACAACCGAAATTGGAGAGCCAAATTCTTAGTCTTTCAAAACAAAATTCTTCTATGAATTTAAAATATTCCGTTATTAAATCACTGGATACTTGGGGCAAGAGAAATGCCCTCTTACTTACACTAATAGAGTTAAAGAAAGTGATTCTAAAATTTTAAAACTTGGTGCCACTGGTAACAGGAGTTACCAGGTAACGAAGCGGGGCGGTAACGCGTAGGAAAATCCCACCGCTGCCACCATCAGCTTGTTACAAACGAGAATTTATTGATTTAAATATTGAGCTTTTGAGATGGCTCTAAATTCTTATTTGGGGAGGCTCCAAGCTGCCAAGGTCTGAAGGACCTTGTTTATTTTGTGGGGACGTTATCCTACTTTTAAAAGTTGCCTTCTGATTCGTTAAGGGCACTATTTTTGAAATGATTTTGAATTTCAGGTTTAGTTAGGTAAGTAAAGAAATTGATTTTACGAATACATGATTTATTCTTTTAAACAGCAAAATACCTTTTGAATACAGAATGGTTATAGTGTGTTACAAATAGAAGGTGTGTGTGTTAGAATATGTGATTGAAACGATACTTATTTACTTACAAACTACCGTCGGGGCTGCTTCTCCTTTGGATCACAAACCTCCGTCGGGCGAAAATTCTTTTTGTTTTTATGAAATCGCGACGCAAGATTCGCGCAATTTCTTTTGTTTGCGAGGTTGAACCTGTGGTGAGTGGACGCGGGCAATATCTATGCAACCGGCCGTCTCACACAACTGTATAAAACTCACTACGGATCTACCTTTTACCGAATTAGTCCGGGCAATATCTATGCAACCGATACTTCGCTAATTAGTTTGATCGCGCTCGTGGGCCACCGATATTTGAGACGGACGCGGGGCAATATCTATGCAACCGGCCGGTTATAAATAACAAGATTTCAGAATAATTAATTATATTAATTATTCCAGAATCTCTCCAAAATCAGCCCGCACTGGACTCCACCGGCTCAGAGAATTTGACAATTTTAACGTCTGCCCTAATTCATGCAAATCGGGTTCCGGGTCGCGGACGGGCTTTTTGTCGCGAAATTTCTCTGTCCCAAAACACTTTCTAGGTTAGACCCAGGAGAGGTGTCTTCGAGAAGAAGCGAGAATTCGTACTGCCATGATTAATTGTTCGCGACAAGCCTCTAACCCTTACCTTCAGTGCGAAAAGTGGGGAAGACGGAAAATTTGGGTAGTAGGAGTAAGGAGTAGGAGAAAATCGTGGGCCCATTGGTCTATGCATTTTTTGCTGACGTTTTCGATCTCACGGTAGGTCCGTGAGAACGGAAATAGTCTGTTAATATGATACTTTTCGAGACATTATTTTCGAAATAACTTAGAATTTAAATAATAATTATATTGTTTAATTAATAAAATTATTATTTATCTTAGTTATTACAGTTCATATAATTTATTTATTGTAATTATATTGTTCCTACTTTTTATAAGTTGCTTGTATATGTATTATACATATTGAGTTATGAATATACACATATACATGCAACTTAATGTCCTCCGGCATTTTGTTGTGACGAAAATGTTTACAACAAAATGTTTAGCTATTGTCAATTTGTTGTATCTGCATCTAGCTTGGTGCATATGTTTAAGTTCAAATAACACAAGACATTCAACTCTTGTAGCTTTGAGTCAGCTGTAACGCACGTGCGTTTGTTTTGATGCTGTATGCCACAGCTTATGGGCCCTGAGGGAAAGGAAGGTACCACGCACAACAAGGTAGCGGTAAGAGGCAAGCATAACGCGTTTGTGTTGATGCCCGTAGCATGAAGGCCGTCAAGGTATTAGTGCTATAGCCGGGGAGTCAGTGAGTGTGCTGGTGTCCATAAACGGCGGGTGCACAGCTGTGTGTGTTGCCGCCGACCATCCCCACACACGCGCAACCTCACAGCGTGTTCACATAGTTTCGGGCAATTAATAAAATATATACGTATATATATTGGCTGCAGTGTTGCGCCTTGATTACAATATTTCGGATTTGTGATCTTGTTACAACTTCCTAACTTTAGTCAAAATTCCCGTTTAGCATACCTAATTTTACATTGCTCAAATTTTATTGTATTCAACCGTTCAGGTTTCCCTTTTTTTTTTTTGGTGTTGCTACAATGTTAGTTATTGCTCTTTTGCTTCGTAACATTGCTGCAACATCTGTGTCATCAATCCCATATTTATTATGTGGTATTTATTATTTTATAGTTAATTAATTTTTATTTTAATGGCAATCAAAATTCCTAGCTAAGAGCATTTAAACGTCGACACTTCTTTATCTGGGTGTCGGATGTCTTGCGGCGATGCCTTGCAAGCCGTTGAAATTATTAAGCAGGGTTGCCATGTTATAATTCATATATAACACAGTGTCAACCATGAGCCTGGTTACTATAACCAGAAATTAAATTTATTTTAACCAGGTTTTATCGTCAACGCAACTATGATCAGTCATGTTCGAACAACTTCAATCGTAGTCAAAGACGTTTTTCACCACGAGAATCTGACCTAGTAGAAAAATTTAATGGAAATCTAGATACATGCTAGCGCCACCAGTGGAATTTGCATGGCAGTCTATCGCGCTGACGTCTTCTAGCGCCTTGCATGGCGCGAGCAATTCCCGCTAGAATGCAACATAACCTCACATTTCTGTTGCATAAAGAGTCAAAGGTGTAATCAAGAATTGGCCTGATTATTTCGAAGCCATAAAATTAAAGAAGAAGAGAAGAAGAAGTCAAAGGTGTATGTACAGTGTACTGTAAAAAAAATTTCTGTAGATTTACAGTTTTATTTAGAATTTTATAGAAACTTATAAAATAACGTCTTTAAAAGTAGTGAATTTAAAATTCCGTCTATAAAATTAATACTTTTAATTTGTCAATTTTACAATTTTCTGTAAATTTACTACTCTGAAAGTAGGTAATAAAAAGACAAAAATATTACCTACTTTCAGAGAAGTAAATTTACAGAAAATTGTAAAATTGACACATATTAAAAGTATTAATTTTTCAGATGGAATTTTAAATTCACTACTTTTAAAGACGTTATTTTATAAGATTATATGGTTTCTATAGAATTCTAAATAAAACTGTAAATCTACAGAAAATTTTTTTTACAGTGTACTTGAAAACAATAATAGTAAGGAATTCCCTATCGAAAATTATCATATCGGAATTCATATAGGAATGAATATATGAAACTGCAATGGTAACAATATGATAAATAATAATTGATTTCATATTGGAGACTATATTGGAACCAATGTTGGAATTTGGGACACGTTCCTATATAAGTTCCAATATAAGTTCCAATCTACTTCATCTCCCTATTTAAATTTATTTTTAATATTAAACTGTATTTTTATATTAAAGTTATGTTGAAATGGAAAATAAGTATATATTTATATTTCTTTCTAATAATTAAAAAATAACACATATGAAAATGAAAGGGAAAATTATACATAAGATAGAAAGAGGTATATAAACATTGTGTCTTTATTAAGTCTTATAAATTCAAGACAATTTAGAATTTTTATAAACACTTTTTTTATATTAGTGCTTTGAAACAAACTGTAGATTAATAATTGTTACAAATATCTATTAATAATAATGAACAAACATTTTCAAATTTCATGAGAAAAAACCATTTCTTCGCTGTCGATTTTTACAATTTTTATTATAATGAAATGAATTGTGTCAATTCTCTTTAAAATGATAAATTCCTTTTTCGAAAATTTCTTTGAAATAAACTATTACCTACTATTGAATACAATGCATTGTCCGTTAATTTTAAAAAGATCCTTTTTTACCGTGTAAATGAAGAATGTTTATAAACATCCATTAACATTAATAAAAATACAAGTTTGGAACTGAACACAAATATTCACGGTTTACATCAAGTGACATGTGAACGCACACTTTATATATTTAATTAGAGGAAACAACACTTTCCTCGCTGTCAATTTTTACAATTCTTTTTATTTTATCATTTTTATTAACGAAATCCGTCGTGTCAATTTTCTTTACAATGACAAATTCTCTTTTGTTAACAGGATCAACTATGAAGTTAAGTAGCTGCACAAAAGTGCCATTACTTAGTATCGCAAAGCTATTGTCTGATCGTTTATTAACTTTTAATGAACTCATATACAAACAATTATTTTTTACAATTTTTTTATAAGAAACCGATTTTTGAGAAAGACATAAATTTTCTGTCCACTTTTTTTCTACCAGAAATCCTTGTCCAAAATATCTTATTTCAAGAATTTTCTGAGTCTTTTTGACATGAATTTTACCGACATGATTATAAAAATCTTTGATTTTAAACGAACAATGATTATACAGATTATCTTCTAGAAATAACAAACTATATTTCAAACTGATTGTTCTACAAATTTGATGATGGACACCTTGTGCAGCATGAATAACCTTCAGTAGTTCTCCATTACCGGATTCAAAAGCGAATGCATTATGTGCCCAAAGAGGGCCCCAATCGTAAACGCTTTTAGCTAAATGAAGAAGTATATGCACATTGAAGGTCATACATGTTTTTGAATATAATAATTGTGTCTTTCCTACGAATTCATGTAACAAACGATCGGCTAAATCTATATCAGAATGTGTCATTTCGTCTTTAATTAAAAGATACAGAGCATTAGCAAATAAATTCCAGTGATTAAAAAGATCGTCAGGTAATATAGTTTCTAAAATTGGACAACTGTAAAATAACGTCCAATTTTCCCATTCCCGGGCTTTCCAAAACGCTCTTTCTGAAAAAGAACGTGTTAGTTTAGAGATTTGATGGGGAACTTTTAATTTATTTAATGCCTTATCAATGTTAGGAATCTCGATTTTAGGAAATAAACCACTTTTCTTGTCATTCCCAAACCAAATTGTGGCAAACTGTTTGGCTATGCCGGAAACACAGTGCATACTGTCAAATACACAACCGTAAATGAAATTGAATGAAATTAAATTAATTAATTGAGAGGGGCTTTTAACACCAAAAACAGGTTTCCCTAACTCATTTGCAGATTTCATGTGCTTTATGGTGTCTACGTTGTTTCGACTTTCTATTTTATCATTTGTCAAAATATATTTCATATTTCCCGAACGCTTATTATTAACATTTTCATTCTGGACCCACTTTCCAGGATGAAGACATTGTGGGCATCCAAAACAACTATTAAATTGTCCGAATCCCATAACTGGAGCTCTAGCTACTGAATCACAACATGAAATTTGAGTAAAAACTTTTACGGAAATTTCTTTTTCGTTTATATTACACTTAACTCCTTCTGTTGCATAAATGTTCATTTGCTCAACAAATGGTTTAAGAAATATATTCATGTTAGGTTTGTCTTTACCAAACCAAAGACCAACTAAAATTAAATTTTTTGTTCTTATATGAATTGGTAGTTCATTAAGCATAAGGAAAATAGGCCAAATAGAATACGAAGAACTGGCAAATAAAGGTGCTCCGTCGGTATTGAAAGTAACAGTAGCATAACTACGTTTGTCAGCTTCACTTAAATTACTAACAAAACGGCGATATAATTTTCCATCATATATATCGCGTATATAACCTTTTTCATATAATCGGTCGTTCATAACATAACTGTAATAACTACTGTTACATTCAATCAATTTAGAAATATGAGCAGAAGCATTCATTGTAACGAAAAAGTCTTTGTTCTTATAGTCTTTTGTGTTTATCTTTTTTTTGCATATTTTACACTTAACAAATTTTGTTTTTCGTTCAAATTTACCGATATATGAATTACAATTTGTGCACGTTGCATGGAGTTCCGCACGATTTTTTGGATAGAATAATTTGTCTATCAAATATTTTGGCAAGATGTTACAGGAAAACATGCAGTTTATTAATTTAAATAAGTTGGTAATTTGTATTAAAGATAAGGCGTGTACTATTGAATATTTCAGAATCATTAATATTATTTCACCGGGAGTAATTTGTAGTGGTACATTTATGGGAGTTTTCATTTCATCATTGTCCACCATATCTTCAATGGATTTAAAGCAATTTTTAAATGGAAATTCTGTATTTTCAGAAGTTTCTAAGTCTTCATCGTCATCTGTTGATTCCACAAAAAAATTGTCTTCTATTTCATCCTAAAATATAATAAAATTTTATAATAAAATTATATTTTTATAGGGAAATGTAAAATAAATAAGGAGACTGTACTTTACAAGGAAAATGATTCCAGATCATTCTTTTACAATTGACTGTTTAAAACTGTATATATGGCAGCATTTTTCGTTGCATTTTGTAACTAGGCCATGAGTGCAAATATAGCAAACATATCTCCATCTCTCTCACACTCATGGCCTAGTTACAAAACGCAACGCAATACGCTGCCATGGGACTGAACCCTTAGGCTGGAGTCCCATGACAGCGTTTTGCGTTGCGTTTTGTAACTAGGCCATGAGTGTGAGAGAGATACAGATTTATATGTTTGCTCTATTTGCACTCATTGCCTAGTTACAAAACGCAACGCAAAACGCTGCCATGGGACTCCAGCCTGAGGGATCATTCACATATTACGTATCGCAAATTTGGAAAAAATTTACCCCTCCCCCTACTAAAAATAAAATCACAAAACGTCAGAAATTTAGTCAGAATCTCTGATGATTTTAGGCTGCATTTGTTACAATTGCAGCCGCAGAACGTCAGGTTTGAGTCATGTTCAATCAGAAGGCTTCAAATGTAGTCAGGTTTTTTATACAAAGTCGACACCCTTTTTTTACTTGGAAAAAGGTCAACTGACCGTCATAAAATTGAAGGAAAATCTTTTTATTTGTTTATAATCATATTTATTTAAACATTATACTTGTTTTTCATCGACTTATAATTCATCTAACAATATGCTCTTATTATGTATGCAATTTATCCTTTAGAACTTAAATTCAAAAATGATATCCTTTTTAATTTATCAATTACGGTTTTCGAGATACGTTACAGTATTCTTAAAAAAATGTTTTTTATAATAAATTTTAGATATTTGTAATTGTGGAGATTTCTAGATTTTGAATTTATATTCATTTTACTTGAAATTTTAAAATTGCAAAACTTTTGAGCAATAAAAATTAGGTTAGAGACCCGAACCTCTTAACAATAGACCCGCGATTCTATTGTGAAAAAATGGCTACGCACAAATTTCAAGTTTTAACGATACTTTACATTTACCGACTATATTTCGGTAAGGGGCTGTAAATAAAAAAAAAATATTTCAATGCTCAATAATCGCAATCCTTAAACATCAGGATTCAACAGGAGCATAAAAAATCCTTTAGTCAGAATTAACCAAAAGCTTCAGGAAACGTCAAAGTAGTCACAAAACATCAAAATTTCTGACGTTTTCTCTTTATTCCTGATTTTATTTTTAGCAGGGCCCCCCTCCTTACGTTATATTTTGTTACATAGAAATTGGTAATTTTTAACGTTTAAAGTGCTATGCCGGTCTGACATACCGCTATAAAAATTTTCTTTGTTTGTAACTTTCTTTCAAAGTAAAATACGAACTTGAGCCTTTCAGTAGCTTTATATTTTATAAAAATCTGTTATGTGACAACTTTTTCAAAAAAAAATTTCCATTAAATTTTGTATTGTAAAATATGTAGAAATAAAAAAAAATTGAATCAAATTAATGTATAAATGACTTTTTTAGGTCAAAAAGTAAAAAATATTTACAATAGTTGTCTTTGGAAATTTACAAATTACTAAAAAAAACGTAAAAAAGGGAATAGCGGTTTGACAGACCCGGAGTAGCACTGAGCATAATTTTTCGGCACATAGCACTTTAAAGGTTAAATAAGCTGTTTCAATCGACTCATTTTCAGACTTTTAAGAAAATTTTCTGTATATTATTAGGTATAAATAAAGAAAAAATTAAAATTACATTAAAGTTGAAAAAAACCGAAAATTTTCTTTCCTTGACAACTTTTTCCTAAACTCAATACTTTCAAACTTACAAGTGAATGAAAATATGTCTACTTTTAAACAACCTCAGATCTTTTAACTTTTTGACCAACGCAGAATAGATTCGCGAACGAGACGCATGAGATAGAAAAGGACATAAATATATTGCTATCCTTTTCTAACCCATGCTTTGCGTTCGCAAAAACATACCTATTAAATAGTCGATACTTTCATACGATTAAGTAACATCGAAACATCGTTTTCCCCTGTTTGAAATGATCATATTACACCCAATATCATATATGCCTTAATTCGGGTTTGGACAACTTTTTTAAAAAGTGATGTGTCTTCTATAAGAATTTTTTAAGTCTATGGCGTATCTCAATCATCATACCATAGAATTAAAACACTCTTATAGAAGACACACCACTTTTAAAAAAGTTATCCAAACCAGAAGGAAGGCATATATGATATTGGGTGTACATTTTGAAACTTAAAGTTTTTCAGTGTAAACCTACACAAGTGTTACCCAGTAAAAAAAGTATTCATAATAGAGAAAAACTATTGGTGGTGAAGTGCGGTGAATACATTTTGTTTACCATGAATACATTTCTCTTAAAACTTTCAATGCTAAGATTTTTAAGCAAAGTTGAGAATGTTAATCAAGAGCGTGAGAGATGTGAAGTGCAAAAATGACGATTGCGAGAAGAAAATAAGAAATTTTGAGAAAAAACGAAAAACTAAATGTATTTTACTTCAAAAAGTTTTATAAACTCCACATAGCACAATATCTTGCTGTAAGTTTGTGGTGTGGATTACACGTATGGTTTGTAAAGGCGCGGTTACACCTCTGCAGGCAGCCTGCCTGCCTGCAGGTTGACATGTAACGTACAAGAGTAAGAGAGTCAGTGACTTCAATCTTCTCCCTTACTCTCGTTGCTCCTGCCTGCGCAGGCAGGCAGCCTGCAGAGGTGTAACCGCAGCTTAAGGATAGGGTTGTATACTTGTTGTGCACTGAAGGTAAACTTTGAATTTCCGCCATTAGGTAAGCTTACAAGCAAAGTTTACTGTAAGGTTACAAGTAAAGGTTATTGTTAGTTTACAAGTAAAGTTCACTGTAAGCTTACAAGTAAAGGTTATTGTAAGTTTACAAGTAAAGTTTACTGTAAGCTAACAAGTAAAGGTTATTGTAAGCTTACAAGTAAAGGTTTTTGTAAGCTTACAAGTAAAGGTTTTTGTAAGCTTAAATGGTAAGGTTACTATAAAGTTGTAAGGTTGTATTAAGTTTACTAAATAAGGTAAATCTTTACAAAATAATTTATAATATATTAAAAAAATAAATAAAAAAATTTTTTTTTTAATTTTTGGTCTTGCTCTATTTTGGAAATTTAACAAGCCGTTGAAAATCTTTGAAAACAAATTTGGGAGGACTGGGATTCGAACCCGGGATCTATGAGCATAAACCTAACATCCTAACTAACTGAGCTAAGTAGGGAACTGACAAAGAAAAAATGAATTTTGCTTTTAAAGAGTTAGTCATCTTCTTGGTTCACCTTAAAAGCAAAATTGATTTTTTCTTTGTCAGTTCCACACTTAGCTCAGTTAGTTAGGATGTTAGGTTTATGCGAATTTTTAATGAACAATTTGGGGAATGTGCATTATGAATTAACAAGATCTTCCTGCAGAATTTGATCAGAATACTGGTCAGACATTATTTAATTAAAAATGTTTTATTTTGTTTGGTTTTTTTATAGAAAAATTTAGGGAATTTGCTTTCGGAATTCGTCAGTATTTCTTGTACAATTTGTTCGGAATACTGTCCCGATATTAATAAAAAAAATTTAAAACCTTACTTCATTACTGTAACATTGCAGTAACATTACCATGTAATGTTGCTGTAACATTACATGTAATATTGCCTTGGGGCGGACATTTAAATATTACTGGAATGTTATGCAATGTTACACAGTAATGTTACTAACGTTACATGTAACATTGCTGCAACATTCCAGTAATGTTACGTGCTGCTTGGAATATTATTTATTAAAAAATTTCTGCATTTCCTTCGTGCAGAATTGTGGTTGGATTCCGATAGGAATTTTTTATAAAAAATTTTGTTGATAAACTTTCGGAGTTCGCCTTAATTTATTATTTAATATTATAATTATTTTTATTAAATTATATTTTTTATTATTTAATAAAAAATTTCACTATTTACTTCGTTACGAATTCTAATAGGATTTGGAGAGGAATTTTTATAGAAAAGTTAAGGGAAATTGCTTTCGTAATTCGTCCGAATTTCGTGCACAATTTCTTCGGAATACACAGAGAGAAATGGACCCAGGTTAATACAACCAGAAAAAGGTGGTTAATGAAATGCAGTTACTGGACCAACTTAAAATTGTTTCTGTAACATGTTTTCTGGTTACAGTAACCAGAAATTTAGTTATATTAACTAAAATTAAAAAAAAACAATCCTGGTTGTGTCAACAATAATTTGTAGTGAAATATGTCTTTAACTAAAAATGCCTGGTTGTAGTAACCAGGCAGTTATGATAGATTTAAGTAGTCGGGAGCAAGCGCAGTACGTCTTTATAATTTCTGCTATAGTTTGACTTTTAACACAACCTACAATGCTCTCGTCAAGTTTCTATTTTAAAGTATATTATGTTTTTTCATCTTTTCTCTTATTACCAAAACTGGGTAAAATAAAAATGAATGTATATGTTGTTGATGCAAGTCGTTTTACTTATTTCAGTGACAGTATTGTTGACAATTAATTAGATTAATGTGATAAATGATTTCATATAACCTATATATTTATGACGACTTTTAAAATTATTTTTCTGACAACAATCCCAAGTGCGAAATGCCAAGACTGCAAAAACGGACCATCATTGGTCCAGTAATGTCTGCCGCGAATTTGCAGTAGTTACTAGGCCGTTACTGGTTTTAAAAACGTCCCATTGCTGGGCCAATGATGACGCCGATGGTCAGATTTTCGAAATTTTTAAGACTGGGCCAGCTCTCGGCCCTATAATGGCACATTCACGGCAAAGTTGATCAATCTTTAATGGCGAAAGACAATTGCCAGTGATGTGCCGACCATCGGTCCATTAATGGCTCATTATTGGCACATTAATGGCAAACATTTTGTGTCTTTGATGGCAAATTTTAATTGCCAGTATTGAGGCGTAGCTTGGCCCAATAACGGCACGTTATTGTCAAACTTAATCAATCTTTAATGTCAAAATTCAAGCCGTTGAAAATCTTTGAAAACAAATTTGGGAGGACTGGGATTCGAACCCGGGATCTATGAGCATAAACCTAACATCCTAACTAACTGAGCTAAGTAGGGAACTGACAAAGAAAAAATGAATTTTGCTTTTAAAGAGTTAGTCATCTTCTTGGTTCACCTTAAAAGCAAAATTGATTTTTTCTTTGTCAGTTCCACACTTAGCTCAGTTAGTTAGGATGTTAGGTTTATGCGAATTTTTAATGAACAATTTGGGGAATGTGCATTATGAATTAACAAGATCTTCCTGCAGAATTTGATCAGAATACTGGTCAGACATTATTTAATTAAAAATGTTTTATTTTGTTTGGTTTTTTTATAGAAAAATTTAGGGAATTTGCTTTTTGTAAAGATTTACCTTATTTAGTAAACTTATTACAACCTTACAACGTTATAGTAACCTTACCACAACCTTACCATTTAAGCTTACAAAAACCTTTACTTGTAAGCTTACAATAACGTTTACTTGTAAGCTTACAGTAAACTTTACTTGTAAACTTACAATAACCTTTAATTGTAAGCTTACAGTAAACTTTACTTGTAAACTTACAATAACGTTTAATTGTAAGCTTATAGTAAACTTTACTTGTAAACTTTCAATAACCTTTACTTATAAGCTTACCGTAATGGCGGAAATTTAATGTTTACCTTTAGTGTACCACAAGTATACAACCCTATCCTTACGAACCGTACGTGTAATCCACACCACAAACTTACAGCAAGATAGTGTGCTATGTGGGACAATGTATTTTTTGGGGGAGGGGGGTAAAATACGTAATTTACTTATGTAAAATACCAGGTATTTTACGTCAAAAACCTCCAGTTACGCGTAACTTTACATCCCTGGTTGTAGGCACAGAAAAGCATATATATGATAATAATTGATCAATACTTTAGAATTTGCTTGTCAAATTTAATTTTTCATTTTTTCTTAAAATTTCTTATTTCCTTATCGCATAAATATTCTCAACTTTGCTTAGAAATCTTAAAATGGAAAGTTTTAAAATAAATGTATTCACCGTGTAACTCACCAATACGGTTTTGACGCGAAAACACATTCAACGTATGCCACCATACCAATAATTTTTCTTTATTCTGAATACTTTTATTTACTGGGTAGTGACCGACATGGCTGAAACTTGGCACATGGTTAGAATTTTGTAAATTTGACCTCAAATTCATAATCAACGATACAAAAAAAACCGAGTAATAAATTTTAAGTGATTTTAAATAAATTTTAAAAATACGTCATATTGAATCCGACATTTTTTGAATTTTAAGGGGACACCTAAATCACCTCAAATAAATGCAAAAAGAGTGATTTATCGGTACACATTCCTGTAAAACTATTTGACTAATCGCTTCGGGTCTTATTGCATTCCGTTACAGGTATATGTTAAGTTATTCAATCAAATAGTTACAAGACATTAGGTCAATAACAAATGTTTTTTAAAACTTTTAAAAAAGATTATTAAAAAATTACTGACTTTCTATACTATATATACAGTGAGTTTCTCGCGAGTCGTTCAACTTACGAGTCGTTCAATTTCTATTATGCGCGCGCCGGTGCTCAGTGCTGTGTAATTTAAACGGACCAAAACATATTGTTGTTATTTACCAACTTTTTACTGAATTCTTTAAAAAAGTTGCAGTTTCTTTTCAATTTTGCAATTTACTAAACCTTATAACAAATTATAATATTTATTCTTTATCTGTAATCATATAGAATTTAGTAAATTTCAAATTTAGGAAAATATCGCAATTTTTCAGGTGCATTTTGCAGAATTTGGTAAATAACTACAATAATTTGTTTAAAAATTGTTTCAACCCTTCAATCGTCTTCTTTGCCGATATTAAATAATACGCTTCTTTTATTTGTTCCTTTACCCTATACAAATAGATAAAAATTATGTTATCTTACGTTGAACTGTTCTGAATGCGCAATTTCAAGATTGCCGCCACTTACGTCAATAAGATCATTTGAGTCACATATTTGCATTAAAGGTGCGGCATCTTCTTCCTTATGCGTTTCATCATTTTGTTGAATACAATTAAATGAAGATTCATCAACCTAATCAAAATAAAAGTCAGATATTATTTATTATTTTCATTTTATAGAGCTTCTGGTAATTCCAGACACCAGGTAGCCATGAGAATTCTATATTATGTACAATACATTTTTTTCAGTTCTGGCACACGTTTAAAATGGTGAATAATATTGAACTAATATTTAAAAAGTAAAATAATAATTATTATTACTTGCAATAATATTTTTAAAATATTAAATGTTGTTTTTATTATCGTTCCTTAAAAGGTTATTAAAATGTATTTGAAAATTATATCATATTCTAAATTTCCGTCATTAAACCAATTTTTCAATTAAATTAGTGTATAGTGTGATGTTATATTGTTTTTATAAAAACCATTATTTAAAATATTTTATTTATGAGCTTTCACCCGTCGACGACAGGCATCCTCAGTTACTAAATTGAAATACATGTTATTTTCAATTAGAAAATTTTTTCTTTTTACATCACTAAATGAAGAACCGACGCTTGTAAACGCACAAAACATTGCGAAGCGTCGGTTCTTCGATCCGTGCCCTCTATTCACAAAAAAGATTTGTACTTAAAAAAAGCAAAAAGCATTGTTAAGAACCCTTTAATATGCTTTTGTTGTGAAATCGAATTAGCATTTTGGATTCCTATAATACAAAAAAATAATTTTCAATACCTTTTTTCCTAGGATTCTATTTTATTTTATTTTTAAAAAGGTAACTGGTGCAAATAATGACGTATATTGAAATTTGTACAAACGATATAAAATAATTTGTATATTATTTAATTTTAATAGGATATACCTGTTTTTTCACGAGATTTTTTATTTCGGTACCATGTAGACGAAGGAACTTCTTTTTCCGAACTTGTTTCTAAATATTCCTTATATCTTTTTGGTCGTCGACTATAATCCATGATAGTTTGTAATGTTGCGCATTAAAAATTTTTGAAACTAAAAATAATATATAATAATAGTTAGTTTTTACATACAATTTTTTTAAATTTACATATATTAAATTAACTTATGGGCTAAATTAATTTTATTTTAATAAGGTTATGTTTATAGGTATGCAGACCTTCAGAAAAAATATTGAATTAACATTAAAGAATTTTTTAATATTATTGTTATTCGTATCTTCTGGAAGAAAGTTATCAAATTTCAAGAAAAAAATTTTAAACTCACAAAAATTGTTTATTTAGTCATTTTGAATATGATCAAAGTTTTCTTCATATTAAAAGGTTAAACTTTTTCAAAACTGATTCGATATAAGTCAATGATAGCTTAATTTTTTTCTTGAAATTTGATATTTTTCTTCCAGAAGATACGAATAACGATAATATTAAAAAATTCTTTAATGTTAATTAAATATTTTTTCTGAAGGTCTGCATACCTGTAAACAACCTCCTTAAGTGTATTAGAAATTATTAGATTTGAACATAAATATAAATATTTTTAGAATATAAATCATTTTTTATGTATTTTCAATAGCACTTTTTTGAGTTGAATTGAACATTTAAAGAATTGAAGGGTGCGCTGTATAACAAAGCGTTAAACTATGTTACAGCGCACCCTTCAATATTTGCTTTTACCCAGTAAGAAGCGAGGAATTGAAAAGGATTGAAATAATTCAAACTCTGTATGGTGAAGTAGAAATTATCCAATACTTTTGAATGCCATTTCTGTCCAATACTTTTCTATACCATGATAGGACCACATTTCGTCTAAAAATGAATGCTATTCAATTCTGTTTGTAATTGTTAACAAAGACAAAATTTTTTTCTGAATGCTTTCCAATCCCATCCAAAATTATTACAGCCTGTCATTACATCACTTTTCAATTTTTCATTGGAACCGCGTTTCTGCATGCATTCAAGAAATCTTCTGGATTTTTGTAATTTATAAGATACATACATTGGCAGATTTTGTAAAAAGTGTTTGTTTTCAAAGAAAAACTTGCTGAAAAATTGATTGTTTACCAATTTTACGTCATTTAAACGAGTCAGGGCCGTTATTCTGTTAGACAATAAATCATAACCTACAAATTTCAGAGACCTTTAAACACTTTCAACCCTCTTAACTGATAATTTAATTTATTCCTTTTTAAAATAGCAAATAAAGTCATGAGTGCAGTTATTTGAAAATAATTGAACTTTCTATATGTAAAAAATATTAGTATTATATTATTATACTACTGTCGCGGAATTCAGAAGCATAAGACGGAAATGGTATTCAAAAGGATAGAATTTTTTTAATGCTTCTTAATCTTGGCTTTCTTACTGGGTATTCAAGAGGATTGATATCGATACTTTTCATATTGCTCTCACTGAATAGAAAAGTATTGGACAGAAATGGCATTCAAAAGAATAGAATCTTTTTAATACTTTTCAATTTTTCGTTTCTTACTGGGTATACCCACTAATTACAAAAATTATTTGTATGCTTACAATTTCAATATAATAAACCTACTGCAATTCATAAATAATTAAAATTTTCGTATTTTGCAAATAATTTTAAACTCAAATATAACGTATGAAGTTTTTTAAAGATATGCAGTAAGTATATTTACACTTATAGTAAAAATGTATTGAAAAAAATATTGATTTATTACTTACAGTGGTCCTGATTCACTTTTAACTCAATAAATTTCTGTAAGAAAATTATTTATTTAAACAATTAAAGCACCGCAAACGAGTATTATTAACGTAGTTGACCGTTAATCCTGACGCTGAGAAATGTATATATATATAGTGCAGTACCACGGCAGCGTAAAACCGTAAAAGCGGAAAATCTTTAGCCAATAAGAATCGTCCTTTAGAATGATTTCTATTAAACGGAAGGTTCTTATTGGCTCAACGCTTTTCGCCTTCATGATTCACAGCCACATGAAACGCTACCTTTAGAACCACGTGGTTACAGACAATGTTTTGTTTATCTGATCAGCATGAGAAAGCAAGTGAGGTTGTGGTTATACTTATATTAACGAATTTCATGGACACCAAAAGTCATTTAGGAAGAAGAAAAATTGTTACTCATGATGGAAAATATAAAAGTGGCACTTGTTATGTTCAAAGACGAAACTCAAAAAATTGTGCCGTTAGAATCAATTGAAAATTTTTTTCCCAAAAAAAAGAACGATTTTAAAAAAAATCAAAAATACAAAGTGTGGTGGTTCGGTACAAAAAGCAAAAATGATAATCTACTAAATGGGCACATTCTTCTGTTGGGCTGTAAGTATATAAAATAATAAATATTCTTTAATTCTTATTATTGAAATTGTAAATGTTACTTAACTTAATTGTCCTATTGAACAAATAAAACTTTTTATATATTTAAAACATATTTTGAGTAATTTTAAGATATATTCAATATGTCAAGGTTATTTAAATTTAGTTTTATTTATTTATTTATATACGTGTTTTTGTACTATATTTGTGACATTTGTTTTGATTCATTCAATTTAGTATTTTCAAATTATCAAATAACTTAAAGATATAAAGCAAGTTATAAAATACTTTTTAAAACTTTTTCAGTGAAATGTAAGAAACTTATCTTTTTTAAAATATTATAGATCATTAGAATTCAGAATTTGTTCCTTTTATACATGGAATAAAAGTGTATAAAAGTTTTTTCAAAATTTTTTGAGTTGCCTCTTACTCACAATTTTGGTCGGTTTTTCAAAAAAGACATATAACTTTTTTTCTTGTTAACCGATTAAGATAATTTTTTTTTGGAAAATACTCATAATAAGAAGTACTTTAAAGAAAAAAATAAAAATTTAAACAAAATATATTTTTTGCCCGAAAAAAATTTAAAAAAAATTTTTGAATTCAAATCACTCTACAGGTCACAATTCTTTACCAAAACGCTTTTTCTTTTTTTCTAAATCTTCGTAATTAAGTTCTCTATCGATCTCTCGAGCGTTATTTTTGAATTTTTGTTTCTAAACATTTTTTAAATGACAATAAGTATTTAAAAAATCTTAAAAACGTAAAATACATTTTTTTCGTTTCATTGATTAAGAAAATTAATCAAAAAACGTATTAAAATAATGTTTGATTGATAAAAAATAAATTAATTAAACTATATAAAAAAACTAATTAATTGTTGATATTTTTTTATAAAAATTGAAATTCTTTTGAAAGGACCTTAATTATTATTATTTTATTATTGTACTTTATTATTTTTTTATAAACACAGGGTTGCCACAGGTCATGGAAGTCAGGGAATTCATAGAAAAGTCAGGGAAAGTAAAATTGGTCAGGGAAATCAGGTAAAAGTCAGGGATTTTTAGTAAAAGTACTGAAAAAATAAATTGAATATTTGAAAATTCATGAGAAAACTTTGAATTTTGATGTTTTTTTGTTTGCCTCGTAAACTATGAAATTACCATGAATTTTTAACACAAAACCTTCAATTTTTTTTATTTCTGACAATAATTCATTTCTAAATAACTTAATTTTTCAAAAAGTATCATAAAATTATGACTTATAAATTATTTAATGAATAACTTTTACAATTTTCATCAATACTAGATTGATAGAAGAATTTTAGTTACAAATACTAAAGAAAAATTAAATTTTGGAAAAGTTACTAATTATTCCAGAAATTCAAATTATTTTCAAAAATTATAAAAATTCTTCTACAAATTTCAATTATGTTCAAAAATTTAAAAAAAATTTTGTCAAAATTTTAATTATCTTTATAAATAATAAAATTTTTCATCGAAATTCAATTATTTTTAAAAATTTTAATACAATTCTTGGCAAAATTTCACAAGAATTCAATTATTTACAAAATTTTTAATAAATTTCTTCGAAAAAATTCAATTATTTTCATAAGCAATAAAATTTTCATAGGAATTCAATAATTTAAAATACAAAATTTCATAAAATTTTTCGATAAATATCAATTTGAAAAGATTTTTATAAAATTCGTCGCAAGAATTCAATTATTTAAAAAAAATAAACAAAGAAGTTCTTTTCAAGAATTCAATTATTTTTATAAATAATAAAATTCTTCACCGAAATTCAATAATTGTTATAAACTTGAATAAATTATTTTCATAAATAATAAATTTTTCATACGAATTCAATTATTAAAAATAAAAAATTTCATAAAATTTTACGAAAAATATCTATTTTTAAAAAAGATTTTTATAAAATTCGTCGCAAAAATTGAATTATTTAAAAAAATTTAACACAATTCTTTTCAAGAATTCAATTTTTTTTATAAATAATAAAATTTATTGTTTGCAGAAATTCAATTATGATAACAAAAATTCTTGTCAAAATTTCAAGTACTTTATAAAAGTAATAAAATTCTTTTACGAAATCCAATTATTTTAGAAAAATTTTAATAAAATTGTTGGGATAATTTTAATTAATTTCATGAATAATTAAACTTATCGCAGGATTTTAATTATTTTTGATACAATATTTTAAACAAATTTCTCGAAAAATGTAATTATTCTGACAAATTTTATTAAAATTTGTTTTGACAATTAATTAATTAATTAATGGAATTATTGCAACGAATTTTATTACATTTTCTTCTAATAATTTAATTTTTTGATAAATTTTACTACTTGTAAAAATAATGAAATTCTTGAGAAGGATTTTATTAGAATTTTTTTAAATAATTAACTTTAAAAAAAAGTATGGTAATTTTAATTATTATAAAACATGAAGAAGGCGATAGCCTCCTTTATGTTTTGTAATAATATTCTTATAAGTTGTTGAATTTCATAAAGGTTTAAATTTGAATGTTTTGAAAAATTTTAATTCCTACAGAAGAATAATAATGATTAAATATTTATTTAAAAAAAAAAGTTATTGATTTTTTTGAATAATTTGACAATGAAAGAAATTTGTAAATAAATGTAATAGAACATTTTTTTGAGTATCTAATAATTTTTAGAGTGAATCAGAATATTCTTTAGGGTCAGAGAAAAAGTGGAAATTTTGTCTGGAAATCAGGGAAAAGTCAGGGAGAAATAAAATTAAATATTTGTGGCAACCCTGCAACAGTACTTAGGCCTAGAAATTACTATAGTTTCTTCTCAATTGTACAATTTTTCTTGAGCAATATATCTACTGATGATAAAAAACAATTATTTATTAAAACATTGTTTAAACAATTATTTGTTGCTATTTTTTTCATAAACTGTATTATTTGTATAAACTGTATTTTTTCATAAGTTTCATTTGAATTATAAATTTCTAACTTTTTCTAAATACAATTAATTGAAAAGTTGAAAACTATAAACTGTTTAAACAATGGTTAAATAATATAAATTTTTAGTTTTTCTATTATACTTAGGTGTTTAAGTTATAAAAACTTACACAATTGAGAAAAACTAAGAATTTATAATTTTAACAATACATAGTAAATTAAAAAATCAACAAAATAAAAATTGTTCAAACAATGTTTAAATAATTAATTTTTAGTTTTTCTTTTATACTTGAATATTTTACTTATGAAAAATTGCACAATTCATAAAAAAAGAAATTGTTATCCTGACAAAATAATAACTTTTTATTGTATAACAATGTTTAACTAAATAATTTTTTATTTTTTATCAATCAAACATTATTTTGGTTCCTTTTTTTATTAATTTTCTTAATCAATGAAACTAAAAAAAATATATTTTATGTTTTTATGATTTTTTTAATACTTACTGTCATTTAAAAAATGTTTAAAAACAAAAATTCAAAAATAAGGCTATAGAGGTCGATAGAGAATTTATTTACGAAGATTTAGAGAAAAAAAGAAGAAGCGTTTTGGTAATGAATTGTAACCTGTAGAGTGATTTAAAACGAAACTTGCCCGTTTTAAGATTTATGAATTAGAACGTAAAATTTTGTTTCGTACTTTCTTTCAGCTGATGAATCAGATATAGAAAAACAAAAACTCGAAAGGAGGATTCAATATCCCAGTAAAAGAAAAATGAGTTTTAATAGCTCTTTAAATTCGCAATCGCATGTGAAAAAACAAAGAAGAAAAAGAAATCTATGGTAAGATACCCAGTAAACAAAAACTAATTGAAGTAAATTAAAAAGAATTCACAAAGATTTTCAGTGAATTCCGCTTTATGGCAAATACTAATTGGAGCTATGTTGCAATTTTCCTGAATTCGTCAAACTATTGAACTTCCAAACCTTCTATTCTTACTAATTCAATGGACAAGTTTTGGGGCCTTTAATTGTTTTTAATTCGTCAGCACGAATTCAATGCATGTCTTGGTCATTTCTTACGAATAAACATTATTCTTGACAAATTTATTAAACAACAAAATAATTATTCTAATAGATTATCATACATATTTGTTTAATATTAAAATTGAGGTTAATAACTTTTTTGTTAAATAGTAAAACTCTTCTGAAACTACTTACAAACCAATGAAAATATTTATTATAGCCATAAAACTTAATAAAATAAAACAACTTTTGCAGAATATTTTAGAGATTTGTTAAAATAGTCAGTCAAATCGAAACGTAGAAGTGAAAAAAAATAATAAAAAATCGTAAACATATACACTTCGGTTCCAAGTAACAAATAGCTAGTGAAAGTATGTAGTGACTGTATTATGAAAATAAATTGTATTTTAAAATTTTAATGAAATAATGTTAATCATTTTCTAACTATCGTAATTTTTATGTAAATAATTATTATATTATTTTCTGTATACATGTACAAAGGCTGAAATAGAGAGAGAAAAATTAAAAAATTTAGGAAAGAAAACGGAAAATGAGAATATTCTCGGAAATTATGCAACTTTAATTGAACAACGGAGTAGACTTTCGAGTTCTTCGTCAGAGAACGAACCACCAGTAGTTGTTGAAAATAATGGCAAGTATATTTTGCTGACTTTTTATTTTCAAAGAAAGTAAATCTACTTTGTATTGTAAATTTGCAATTAAACTGAAGTTGATTGATTATACGAAAAAATGTTATCTTAAAAGTTCAGGATACTCACTAAATTTCAACTTAATTAACAATTTCTCGCCTCAGTAGCAATTATTTTCTTTTGATAATTGCTTATTTTAATATTAAAGTTATTTTAAAAAATACAAAGTGGAATATTTTTTAAATAACTTATAATATTAAAACAAACAATTTTCAAAAGAAAAAAATTGCTACCGATGCGAGGAATTATTAATTAAATTTAAATTTTGTGGTTTTTTTGAAAGTCCATGAGAAAATGAATAAAAACTGCTGTTTCCCCACCTTTTTTTAATTTAGGGTTTGGAGGGTTTTACTTGGGTTAAAAATAAACAAGAAAAATTTGTACCCTGATCTTTTAAAATAAATTTTTTTTAAAATAATTTTTTCGTTGAAACAACGTTGGTAACTTCATATTCATAATTTGCAGACAAGTTAAGCACCTTAGTACTAGAATCACAAATAACCTATTCAATTTTAATTCTCAATTCCGAGTTCTTGAATCGAGGCGCTTAATTTCAGTAATTTTTTCAATAAAGTTAAATTTTTGTAGAAAACCTTGCCTTAAGAATTAAAGGTATTTTTCTCTTGTCAAAAACTTTAAAATTGTAATGTTAAACTTGAGAAATTAGCTACTTTGATGGAATCTTTAGGTATGTTGTTATATTGTCATAAATTATTATATTTCTTTGTGATTTTAGGCAATACATCTAACACAGTGACCACAAAAGTGAATGAAAAAGGAAATTCTACAAATGCATATGATTCAAACCCGGGAACATCGAATAATTCTTTTTTAAAAGAAATTATTGAGAAAATTCAAAAAAATGGCAAGTATTTTTAAGTCATTATTTTGATAATTTTTTTTTATTTTTTCATATTAAAAATCTCAATGAACTATGTAATATTCCCCCCATTTAGGTGTAATATTATTGTGCAGTCTAAGCTCACTGTTATCCTGTAATCATACTTCAATATTAAAATGTAATTTGAAATTAATCACTATCTTCAATGTCAGACTTAATTTTAAAATTTCTGTAAAATTACAAACCGGTCGTAATTTCGCACGAAACCAATGCTAAAGATTTTCTTTATATAATATCCGATCACTATAACGTTTCAAAACGCCACACGAATTCCTATCGGAATTTAAATCGTTTTCTGAACGAATTCTGAACATAATTCGTACGAATCATTTTCACCTGGGAAAAATGTAGACAGATTCTTGAATTGGCAATTGAAACAACATTTTGGATATTAGTACAGTTTTTAGCAGTTCTGTGGAGGTAAATGAAACAAATCTATTACAAATATATTTTCAGGTCCTGAGAAACTGGAATTTTATCAGATGCCGAAAATTATAAATGAAGAAAAAATAACACCACTAACTGCAGATCAGTTAAATTCTATGCGTGGGAAAAAACCTAGATCTGATCCAAATACGAATATTTCAGAGCAGGGAAAAAAAACACCAAGCAGCACAGAACCACCTGTAGAGGGTGATTATAGGTCCGAAAAGCAAGGTAAAAATTAATTTTTAAGTATTTTTGCCTAAAAATTACACAATAAACTACCTATCATATTTTTTTCATATTAAAGATAAGGTATAGTTAAACAAGTTGCTGATCATTTAAGCATTACGAAATAAAATTATTAGAAATACTAAGTTAACCTTAATGGGACTGAGGAAAAAAACACCTTCTATGGACGGACAAGGCACCCGGGTACCTATGTTTCATTTGACGATTTCTTATAGATATTATATTATTTAACTGCAATAACTAAATTACATATTTTATAAAAAAGTTATGCGCAGTACTATAAAAATTGTTTAATGAAATTTTTAATATTTTTTTAATAGAAATTTTAACATTTATCTACCTGAAATGTATAGAGGTACCAGGGTACCTTGTCCGCTTTTTATGGGTGAAGAAAATTTGTTTATTATTTCCGAATAAATAAATAAAAAAAAGTAGAGTAGAACGGGGTAAAATAGCCACATTTTTATATTTTAAATTATAAAATCTGAATTAAAAATTTTTTCTCAAATTTCCAATTGTCATCGAAAGTTTAGTTATTAAGCTTGAATATTCTTTTTCACAATTTTTTATTTTTAAAATACCAATAATTTCAAAATTTATGATCTAATTGGCTTCAAAAATAGGTTAATAGAAACTTTTTTTAATGAGCTACAAGTTGATAACGATAATTTTAAGATTACTTCTACATTTCTCAACAAAATTTTCAAAAAAGTCTTATTTTCCAAAATTTTTGAATTTTTAAAAGTTTAATATCTCCGGTTAATATGGACGAAAAATGTTCAATTAGGGTTCAAAAGATGCGTCTAAAAAACTCTACAAAATTATGGAAAAACATTTAAAGGTGTCCCAACATTTTTTTAAAGTTATGGTCAAAAAACGTTTTTTTGCAAAATTAAAAATCCAAAAAAAAATTAGTTAACTTTATTAATCTATCTCAAAGTACTCTCATTTTATGTCCGCAGGTGAGATCTACAATTTAAAAAAAAAATTCAACCCAAAAGTTCTTCATGATTTCGAGATATTTATGAAAATGTGATGTTTACACACACACACACATACGGAACGACATTTTTTAAAAATGTCATTTTTGAACTCCTGAGGTCAAATAACATAAAGACATGTCAAAAAATCGAACTCGAAAAATTTCGGTATTACAAAAACACTGTGTATAGATTTTGAGGTGTCAAAAAAACGTTAGGTCGATACGATTTTAAAAATTATAAAAAAATGAATTTGAAAATGCAAAAGGTAGCTGGGTACCTCGTCAGTCCCATAAAGGTCAAACAAAATTAAACAATAGTATTTGATATAAGTGGAACGCCTTGCCAGTGAAGTGATTAAAATTATTTTGACAGTTTAATTTTCAACTTGATCATTTTTTAAATTCAAAAATGCTATTATAGATTATTTTTATATTATATTTTTATTATCGATACAGATCATTGGAATTTTATTGTACATAATTGCTTTAAGGGGAAGTTTGGTCAAACCAAGGGTTTCTTCCAAAGTATTTTTTCTAATGACATAATATATTTTTATTAAATAAAATTTTTTTACAGAAAGAAAATTTTTTTTTGCGGGTAGTTAATCGTATTCAGTTTGATAGCTATGACAGATAACTTCCTAGAAACTTCATGTCCTCGGATTTAAATATTCTGATGTTAATAAAATATTGCTATTTAAGAGTCAAAATAACTATTAAACTTCAAGAATATTGCTCGTGAGCTGAATCATTGTGGTCTTGAAATATCTTAATTGATGTTGACACAAGCCATTTCAAAATCTTCAAAAATTGATTTTAACATAATTCCTAAATTAAAAACTGTAATTATCATATATTTAGAGAAAAAATGTCCAATATGTACAAAACAAAAAAACATTGCTCAGATTCTTCAGATGAAGCATACAAAAATTAAAGAAAAACGAAATTGTAATTTAACATTTAATATTTGAATTTATTATTCAAAAATTAATTAAAGTGTTTAACAATAATTACATATATAATAGGGTTTTGCTCAGGAGCGTAACCAGGGGGTTTCTGGGGGTTCACCCCCCGGAAATTTTAGGAAAACATATATGTTAAAGCCTAATTTTCTAATTTTATTCTGAGTACACCTCTTATCAAATTCCATAAACCCCCCCTCCCGAAACTTATTTTTGACTACGCCCCTGGTTTTGCTTCATAAAATTACTTCTAAATGTTAAAAATATAAGATATGTACTTGGACACAGCTCATTTTATAAATATCAATTTGTGCCTCCAAAGAAACGAAAGAATATGTTATTTTGACTGCTGAAAACTGTCAATAATTCTGTTTCTCTATAATATTTGAAAATGATAGGGTTTATGAAGTTTGGCACTTAAAGAAAAAAAGATTTTTCAAATTTTAGAATTGAATTCAAATAGAAAGAAGTTTTTCTGTCATTTGACAGTGGTCTGTACAGGCACTAAAATATAAAATACATTTTACTCAATTCTAAATTATTAGTTTTAATTAAATATAATTGTAATTTAATAAATTATAAACACGAGTGATAGATTAAATTATTGTATATGAAATTAAATATTCTCGTTTCGTAACTTTCAAATAAAAATAAGTTGACATGATGCAATTTAGTTCTATACGCGATGTTGATTTATGTTAAAACCAAATTAGAAAATAGTACAAAATAATATTTTTCAAGATATAGAAAGGGCATTTGTCAACGGCATTTTTAATGTTTCAAGACCACCGTGGCATAATGTAACCTTACGGCAAGGTAATGTGCTATGCGGGATTATCATTGATCGTTTAAAAAAATATTGTCCATTTTTTATTATTATTTTAAAAGTCAGTAAGTGTTCAAACTATATGTACAAACAACAATTCTTATTTTCAGATTTAAGAGAATCTACACAATCAGATGCGAGAAATTCTTCATCGCATGATGCGTCACTAGGTGGAGATGGTAAATATTTTAAAAGTAATATCTACACGGATAGAAAAAACAAGGCTTTTTCCCGTGACTTTAATTCATGCCTTTTTCAGGTAGCAGTTTAACCGGATTTCCCGATGAATTTCTTGCGTTTAGCGGTTAGGGCCACGCCTTAGCCCTTATTGGCCTAAGCTCGTTGGAAGAATCTCGCCGGAAAAAACCGTGAGCGTTCTGCATTTCTACTGTGATAATTTTCACGCGTTAAATGCAAATTTTTTTTATGGGGAAAAGCCTTGTTTTTTCTGTCCGTGTAGTGAAAGCATATAACATTCGTCCACAAAGTATAAGAAAACCGTTTCAGTCACGAAATTAGGATAATAGATAAAAAATTATAAACGCTATTCTAAATTTTAAATAGGCTTTTCGGTGTCGCTAAATATGAATCCGGGGTTAGATTTGCAAAAATTTTTAAATTCAAAATGGCGGATGTAATATGGCAGACGAATTTTTAAAGATTAAACAGATGATTTACTTTAAACTTGTTACTCTTTGGGTAAGAAGTGTATCTGATTAATTTAAAAAAAAAGTCTGCCATATTGAATCCGCCATTTTGAATTTTTGAAAACTATTAGCGGATTCGTAATCACCGACCCTAATAAACCTCGACTCACAAGTTTTAAGCAAATCTGATGGGTTTTTTTTACTAACAAGAATTTTTTATATCTCATAGTCGTGATATTTCCCCATATATATAAATTTTATTGAGTTTAATTCAATATTGTTTCTTAAAATTGTACAGGTCTCGGACTGATTTAAGAATTGCAAAATAGTATCGATAATGTCATATAAACGTCAAACAAACGGCCGATAATAATGTATTATTTTGAGGAAGCCTAACCTCATTTATTAAAACACGTGTTCATGTGCGCAAAATATTAAAATTTGTACACCGGTAATTGTACTTTTTTTAAGTCAACTCTCATGAAAATGCATTAAACTTTCATAGACCAATTCACATTTAGAGAAACTGAGAAACCTCCTTCAGCTTGCATGGGATGTAAAACATTTATTGTACAACAATTATTCTTTGCAGATTTAAGTCAACACAGCAATTCACTGATGATAGAAGATCGGGATTCTGAAGAAGATGGTAGGTATTACTATTGAATTAGTTAATTCTTGAGTATACTTTAATACATATACTAAACTCTCGATGTAATGGACTCGAATGTTTTGTGGTCTATTGCAGCAAGTGTACCCTTGAAGCAAGATCACAATAATATTCAGGGCCGTGCACTTTAAAGCATAGATTGTAAATGTTTACGTACTTAAAATTTTTAAAATTTTTTAATACGCAAATTTTTAACTGAAAACAAGTAATTAAGGAATGGGATCATAATTTTGAAAAATTTTACAGTTAAGAATAACCATTTACTATAATCGTAATCATTTTAATATTTTCAATCGGGGTTTTTAATACACATTTAAAATTGAATTTTGAATAAAAATACGGTTTCTTTTGATAAGTTAATTTAAACAAATGTTATAAACAATTAAATGTCGTTTTTTGGGTCGAAATATGTGTTTTTTCTTTAAATGCATGCCAATTACACAAAAATCAAATGTTATTCTTTATAAATTCTTATTTATGTATGTTTTTTTAATAGGTTCAAATTCTACAATCGATAGAATCCAACATCCTCGGAAGAGGAAAAGTAGGAGGTTCAGATATGAACCTGATACACATGAGGATGATCAAGTAAGTAACTTTATATATGAGCAATTCTCTGGAACCTTTAACCTTTAGGAGTATCATATTTATTACCAGGGTGGCCATATGTCAGTAAAGTCAGGGACATTTTAGGGAAAAAGATATTTTGTCAGTAAAGTCAGGGAAATATCAGGAAAAAACATTTTAGTCATTAAATCAGGGAAATGTCAAGAAAATTTTTTTTTGTCAGGGCAATTAAAGAAATTAAGAAGTTCTTGCATTATATTTTTTTTCTATAAACAAAAAAATTTTTTATTAGGGAAATTCGTTGTCAGGGAAATTGATAAAGTCAATCTTGCGGCCACCCTGATTACATAACTACTCAATATTATATTAAATATTAATTTCTGATTGAGATTTTTTACCGAAATAAAAAAAGTGATAATTATAAATTAAAAATTATTAATTTAAAAACTATAGTGAAAAATTTTGAAGCTAATAATTGCAAAAAATTACGACTATTACGCAAAAAAAATCATTTAAATATTGACAATATATGTTTGAGATCCATTTAACTTATAACCATAATTTGACAGAATTATGTATATAATTATAATTACACAGGTCAACAAAAAAGACTTAATTTTTTATGAGATATCCGGATGGTTACCGATGTATTTTTGGACGCTGAACACTATTCTGACTTCCAAAATTGCCCATCACGTCAGGATTTTAAAAAAAGTGGGGGTGAAGACCCCAAAACCGTGTTTTTGAGGGTTTTCAACATTTTTTTTTTCTTTAACTTTACGTGTTAGAGACTTCCACAAGGTCTTAAATTAAAGCTTGTAATATGCAGTACAAGATCTATATCCATAAAATAAAAAATTTAATTTTTTTCAAAAAATAGGGTTGAAGACACAGAAAATGTGTGTTTTTTGGATTGCTTTAATAGACTTCTTGCAACTTCTTGGTTACTCGGGGTTTTTTTTGGACTCGCTAATTACGAATCCGATATTAGTTTTCAAAAATTCAAATACCGGATTCGTAATTAGCGACCCCAAAAACCCCGGAGTAATCATTTTCAAGCGAATCCAAGCAATTCTTCATTTCAACATTGGGTCCAACATTTTGAGTTTTTAAAAAATAATGTCGGATTCGTAATCTTTGATCCCAAAAACCCCAAGTATCGTTTTTTAAGCGAATCCAAGCAATTGCAAGAAGTCTATTAAAGCAATCAAAAACACACATTTTTGTTCTCTTCAACTCCTTTTTTTAAAATTAAAATTTTTTTTTATATGAACATGGGTCTTATAGTGCACATTACAAGCTTTAATTTAAGACCTTGTAAAACTCTCTAACATATGCACACGGAAAGAAAAGGTCTGGAAGACATATCCATAAAAATATTGTTGAGCAGAATATTGTTGTGTTATCCAATTCAATGGAAGAGACAACTTTCACTATGGAACCACTTTCAATATTTAATGCATTAGGGAGCCATATTATATTGTTGAATCAAATATGGATGTGAGATCCATAGGCATGTTTGGGCTTACAATTTATGCTATGGATTTTCACATATGGCTGCCTCATCCATATAAACTTTGGTTGGGAGATTCATAATTAGTTCAAAATTTCGATACATGTTGCGCGCAATTCATTATCATGGCATACATTTAAAAATAGTTGTCTCAATTTGTCCTTCGAGTCGGTCTCCATTCGCGTCTATATAATCGCGTTGTGAGTTTATTGTGTATAAATAGTGCTATAATTGTTTATTATTTATTATTGTTATTGTCTATTAGTGTTTATGTAAATTCATTTTCATGAAATATGTGTAGAGTATAAAAGGAATATTATATGCTCAAATATTGTAGGTGCGTGTATAGTGTAGTGGATAGAGTTAGTGTTTAGTATGCGTTAGGTCTAGGGTTCGTGTATCCCCCATCGGTTAATATTTTATTTCGTAAATATGCGGTTATTCAATAATTGGTGTGTATTAATTAACAAAAATGTATATAAAATATCTCAAGTAACATTAAATGTAATTAATTGAGTGATTCCAATTTTTTGTTTCCCATTTCTATTACTATGAATCACCCAACCATATATTTTTTGTTGCTCCAACAATATACAGCCAGCCATAGAATATAAATGCAGCAACCTTAACTATGAATATCCCATATTTTTCAATATTACATGTCTGTGATATCAATGTATCTGGATGTGTCAACTATTCCTTTCTCTCCGTGCACGTCAGGTTAAAGAAAAAAAAATGTTGAAAACCCTCAAAAACACGTTTTTGGGGTCTTAACCCCCCACTTTTCCCAAGATCACGACGTGATAGGCAATTTTGGAAGTCGGGATCGTATTCCGCGTTCAAAAGTACATCGGAAACCATCCGGATATCTAAGGTTAAATTTTGAGCCGCCGGATCGTAGAAGGGCACGTAAATTTTTCTCAGCTGAAATCGAAGTCCCCTAGACATCCAAAATTCGACTTCCGAATTTAAATATTTCATGTACATATCCTTATAGGAAATTTTATTGCGCATCTTTTTTTCTTATGAAATTTTTTTGTATCTATTACCGTTTTCGAAATATAAGGGAAAAACTGTTTTTTTAAAAAACAAAATTTTAATTGTTTTTTTCACTTCAACTCGCGATTACTCAGTCAATTCTAAGAATTTCTTAATGAAACAAAAAAGAAAATACGCGTTATTTTATCCTACGAGTGACTAAAAAAGAAAAATGATGTTTTAATTATAAATAAAAAAGTTATTAATTTTTTATTGAGATTTTGCAAAATTCGTAAACTGAAATTTTCACTAAGCGGGGAAGTTGAGCAAATTTTGAGCATCAAAAAACTTCCAGCGAGAAAGTTGTTCATTTAGGTCTAAACAAGTTTTTCCCGAAAGTAACAGTTCAATTAAACAATTAGTTAACAAATGGCGAATGTTAAAAGTCGTTGGCGGCTGAACGCCCAGCGCGCGATTCTCACCCGTATTATGTATACACAGAATAAAACTCTCCATCTTACTATTAGGTGAGATACGCGCGTAGGGCGTTCAGCCGCCAACGACTTTTAACATTCGCCATTTGTTAACTAATTGTTTAATTGAACTGTTACTTTCGGGAAAAACTTGTTTAGACCTAAATGAACAACTTTCTCGCTGGAAGTTTTTTGATGCTCAAAATTTGCTCAACTTCCCCGCTTAGTGAAAATTTCAGTTTACGAATTTTGCAAAATCTCAATAAAAAATTAATAACTTTTTTATTTATAATTAAAACATCATTTTTCTTTTTTAGTCACTCGTAGGATAAAATAACGCGTATTTTCTTTTTTGTTTCATTAAGAAATTCTTAGAATTGACTGAGTAATCGCGAGTTGAAGTGAAAAAAACAATTAAAATTTTGTTTTTTAAAAAAACAGTTTTTCCCTTATATTTCGAAAACGGTAATAGATACAAAAAAATTTCATAAGAAAAAAAGATGCGCAATAAAATTTCCTATAAGGATATGTACATGAAATATTTAAATTCGGAAGTCGAATTTTGGATGTCTAGGGGACTTCGATTTCAGCTGAGAAAAATTTACGTGCCCTTCTACGATCCGGCGGCTCAAATTATGTTTTATAGTTAACATTAATTTTTTTTACAAACAGTTCCATGTTGGTGAAAATATCTTTGTACACGTAGATGTTTGGGAAAGTCTGCAAAGACAGTCAGATTCCCTTTTTGTAAAAGACATGGCTGAGATAATGTGGGGTCGTTCTGTCTTACAACAAAGATGTGTTGACAGTTCAAAACTGACACACGATAAAAACAGAAAGGAGTTAACTCCTAAAAAGTGCAAGATAATAATGGGTATAGTAATTTATTTATTATTATTTATTTTTTATAATAATATATTATAATAATAATAATTTTAAATTCAAAAATTTTTTTTATAATTTTCAAAAATTGATAAAAAATGTGAGTATAGGGTGGAAGTACCAGTTTTGGCCACTAGATAATATTTATTGTAATTATTTATATTTAAGTTTAATTAAGTATTTTATTTAAAGAGATACTTAAATTAATCAAGGTATAAATAAAAATTTTTCCTTAAAGTTTGAAGCAAATCGAACAATATTAACACGTGCCTCTAGTCGACTGAAATTTTATACGTGATTTACATGTAATTTTTCATTTGGAATTTCTCAAGCTAATACAATTTTTTTTTTAAATTCCCAAACTTTGGGTTCTTCTAGTACGTCATAAGAGGTACAAATACCAATTTTTGCAAATTTTTTCAAAAGTATTTGATCCATTTACCAGCTTAATGAATATTCCGCACAGTGGGGTAAAATAAAAAAATGGTTCAAAATGGTCACAAATCTTCATGGATTTAAAAAAAAATTTTTTAAATACTCAGTAATGAATTTTGAAGAGATCTCTCGAGGCTGATTATAAAATTTTTGTTAATTGTTTTAAATATATTATTTAAAACAATAACAAATTACACTGTTTTTATATTTTGATGTATGAAATTTTGTAAATAATGTATAAATGGGTGATTCTGCAAAACAGGGAATTTTTAAAAAAAATATTTTATTTTTTGGTTATTCTATGTTTTTGTTTTGTAGATTATTATTCTCTATAAGATCGTACTGAAGGATTTTTTTCATTTAATGTTATTTGTCTATTTTTTAAACAAAAAATGCCAAATTCTCATTCGTCTGGAACTTTTGAGATAGGATGTATACTATATCACTGAAAATAGCGTAAAACTAACAATTTTCAACTATTGTTCGATTTACCGGTCTTAAAATAATCCTAATTAAATTTACAAGAAATTGCTATAGCTGAATTTTCAATTTTCATTTCGCATAAATAATGATATTGACATAGACAAACAAATGGAATACATATTTTTTATATGAATAAAGTTTAGCCCACTAAAATTAAAGTAGTTCTTTATTATTAGACACTTGAACTTACTTTTACAATTCTATGATTTGTGAAATTGTGCTTATAGAAACAAATAGACCATCCGTAATTTGTTAAAAATAATTATTAATTAAATTACAACAAAAATTAATTTAACCGATAACTTTTATTGATCCTCGTAAAAATCGTTACTTGGGGGTTTTCGGGGTTGCTGATTAAGAACCTAATGTCAGTTTTTTAAAATTTTTCAAATTTTAAAATGGCGAATCCAATATGGCCGACGATTTTGGAAGAACTTAATATATTCGTCTGAAAATCGTTACTCGGTGATTTTCTGTTTCGCTTATTACCAATCAGAGGTCAACTTTTTTCAAATTAACCATTCTTTTTAAAATTTGTTTAAACAATTTAATTATGTTTTTTAGTTCTACTACTATATTTATAGTTCATATACACTGGGGTCAAAAAGTTTCAGTACATTTGTACTGATTACTGTTAAGTGCTTGCTTCGCTTAAAATTCAAATATTTCTGTAAAAATAGATGTAAGAGCTATCAAAGTAGGATGATTTTAAAGTTCAATAAATTTAGAGTCGAATAGGATAAAATATAACCAATTTAATAGTGTAAATATTTAAAATATAATTCTTTAAAGTTAGAGATTTTTTGTGAAAATTGCGATTTTGAAATCTGGAATTCAAGCGTACGCCAATTGAAGAAAATTTTTTTTTAAGTTTTGATAGTTGCACAATAAAAAGTACAAATTTCATTCTTTAATTCTAGACCATAATCATTCACATATATTAATTTTTTTTTCAAATTCTATAAAAATAATATCTCTTGCTCTAAATTTTTCGAAGAATATAAATTGCAAAAACGTCGTTTTCATTCACTTGTTCTATCAAATAGCCACACTTTTGAAAAATATAAAACCTCTTCATCTTAGAAAATTTAAGATATTTACATGAAATTTATCCTTCTTCTTATAGTTTTACAAATTTTATCTTTATCATTATTCCTAATTTTCTTTCTAGGTGACTATTTTTTTATTTTACAATAACAAAAAGGTGCATATTTTTCAAAAGTGTGGTTAATTGATAAAACAAGTGAACGGAAATGCCGAATTTGCAATTAATATTTTCGAAAAATTTCGATAGCAAGGGAAGTTATTTTTATAGAATTTGAAAAAAATACTTAATATTTGTGAATGATTTTGGTCTAGAATTAAAGAATTAAATTTGTTCTTTTTATTGTGCAACTATCAAAACTTAAAAAAAAAATTTTCTTCAATTGGCGTACGCTTGAAATCCAGATTTCAAAATCGAAATTTTCGGAAAAAATCTCTAACTTTAAAGAATTATATTTTAAATATTTACACTATTAAATTGGTTATATTTTATCCTATTCGACTCTAAATTTATTAAACTCTAAAATGATCCTACTTTGATAGCTCTAACATCTATTTTTACAGAAATATTTGAATTTGAAGTGAAGCGAGCATTTAAAAGTAATCAGTACAAATGTACTGAAACTTTTTGACCCCAGTGTACGTATAAAAATAAATAAATAAATTTTAAATAATTTTTAATAATCATAATTAATTAATTATTTACAATATACTATTATTATTATTAATTAGTTAAAAAATTAAATAAAAATTAATTAATTAATTACAATTTACTATTATTATTATTAATTAGCTAAATAAATTAAATAAAAATTAATTAATAAATTATTTAAAAGTAAATTCAAAATTAAACTCAACGTTAAAAACTAGAAGTGTAATCAAAGTATTTAGTATTCGATTTTTTCGGGTACTCGATTTCTTTTCAGTTCTTGGAAATTTCCGTATGCATCAAGTATTCCGTATTTTAAATAATGTTGAACTATCTGATTCTAAAGTTGCGAAAATGTTGGTAACTTGTAAATTGTTGGTTCTAACTTTTCCTTTAGGTTAATAACTTATTTAACGTTTAAATATATTTTACAAAATTAAATTTAATAAAAATCGAACAATTTTTTAAAAATCCCTTCAACAGATGGATCAGACATTTTAGAATTCAAAAAAATGACTGCGAATTCGTAACCTGCGACACTACAAAACCCATAAGTAAGATGTTTTCAATGATTTTAAAGTGAATTTAAAAGATTTGTCTGCCATATTGGATCCACCATTTTGAATTTTGGAAAACTGACATTAGATTCTTAATCAGCAACCCCGAAAACCCCCGGGTAACGATTTTCAGACGAATACGATAAGTTTTTTCAAAAGTCGTCCGCCATTTTGAATTTTGAAAAACTGACATTGGATTCTTAATCAGCAACCCCGTAAACCCCTGAGTAACCAATTTTATAAAAAACCATTCATTAAAGATGTGAATTTCCACATATTAAGATTTAGAAAGTACATATTTTAAGGGTGGAAAGCACATTATAACGCTCTTTTTTAGCCGTTTTTCGCGAATTTTTTTTTGAATGAAATGAAACATTTCCACTATGTTGTTCATACATTTAACTGTAACTCATATATTTCTTAAGCGTTTGTATAAAAAATCTTCCAAATTGGGAGCTATTGCATATAGAGCTGCTCCGCCAGAGTTCATGACTGCCGTGCAGTCCTGAGCCCACAAATTTTGTCCGAAAGCAAAAAATCAAATTTATTTACATTTTATAAATATTTTATTATTAATTCAACTAACATTTAAGTGAAAATATTAAAAGTTGAAAAAGTGACACTACTTTAAAAAACAAATTCGATTTTTTTCATACTTTTTTGCAACTTTTTTATTTAAAAAAAGGTACTAAAATTTTTTTTCTTCTTTTCAAGTTTAGTAGTTTACTTAATAATAAATTTAATAACGAACGATTTCCAATTTTTCATTTTAAAATCGGTTAATAACTTTTTGAGCTACACTGCACGGCAATTTCGAGAATCCTGTTTTGAGAAAAACGCATTTGCAAAAAAAGTATCAAACATTGATATGTATACAAAAATTTTTTTAAAGTGATTAAACTTTAATCGGCTATTCTAGCACTATATATATCCCTTCATGTGCTTTATAAGTAGCATGTAAGTCTAATAATTCCTCTTTTCGTGACTTTCTGCTCTCCTTAGTCTCAAAAGTGCTACACTTATTCTACTAATCTACGGTGACCTGCTCTAAATCTGAATATGTGAAATTTCACTTATTGTACGTTGTAAGCCGTCCTCTAGATCAATAAGTGCATATTCACTTATAAATAAGTGAATTTTTCACTTATTCTGAGTAAAATTTCACTTATTATAAGTGTATATGCACTTATTGATCGAGAAGACGACTTATAACGTACAAATATGTGAATTTTCACATATTAAGATTTAGAGAGTGGAGCGCGCTCCGTTCATCGCTAGTACAGCGAGGACTTCGAATTTTGCTTTAAAAACTTTGTTAGCCTATTTTTAAATACCTTAACTAACATTAAAGGAATAATAATCTCTTTTTCTTTAAATTTAAGAGCACTTGGAAAATAAGTTGACTGCCAACAAAGTCGATGGAGCAAGAAGGCTCGCAAGAGTAAACAAGTTTTGGCCGTATATGACGCAGAAAATTTCAGATGTGAGGCGCCAATTGAGGTTGGCAGAACGAAACGGACAACAATAATAATAATAATAATACAAATGTTACTGTTTATATATTTTCTATAATTTTAACTATTTTTATATATATGGGTCAAAATCAATAAATGAACAATATGTGCCTAACTTTTTAAAATAAAATAAAATATTTGAAATGTTGAAAAAAATGTCTGTTTTGTTAGTTATGTTCTAAAATATGTCAAAAATCATAAAATGCAAGATCAAGGAATAATTATTAGCTTAATAATATTTTTTTAGTAATCACATATTTAACCTATTTCAATATGATGAAATTACAAAAAAAAGTTTATAGTAATAATAAATTTTTTATATTTAGTTAGTTTAATTATTATTTAGTTACTGAATTTACCTGTTAAATAATAATAACATATTCTTTAGCGTGTTAATCGTTTTAATATGAATTTCTGAAAATATTTTTGATATGTAACCGAATAAATTTTAGAAACTTTTTTTCTATCTATATGTAACGTCTGACTTCACTCCTAAAAAAAGATATGTCGGACGGGACACGATGACAAAAAATACTAAACATGGATTTTTATTTTTGTTATTATTCAAAAACTTGAATTTAGTATGTGTCTTTACATAAGTAAATATTTAAATCAGAATGATATTGGAACTTATATTGGAACTTATATAGGAACGTGTCCCAAATTCCAACATTGGTTCCAATATAGTCTCCAATATGAAATCAATTATTATTTATCATATTGTTACCATTGCAGTTTCATATATTCATTCCTATGTGAATTCCGATATGATAATTTTCGATAGGGTGTAGGTCTTTTGAGGAGTCGTTTCGGAGAATTTAAGTAAAACTTGGCCTATTTTTATAACTACAAATAAAAAAATAGTACTATAAGATGATCCCCTAAGTGACATTACATATGCTTAGGCATGGAAGTTGTGTCATTTTGATATAACACATTTTTATACAGATAAGAGGATGTAAAATTACTTCAAAACTTACGTCCCTAGAGTTGTTAAATTACAGAAAAAATTTATCAATTGTAAATGTAATCGAGTACTCATCTAACTTGTACCTCTGATTGTGAGTAATAAGTAATAAAATTACATTATAAATTACGATAGCTTTGAAGCTACCTCCAAAGTATTCAATGTTTATATTTCATACTAAAAAGAATTAACGTAATAATATTATTATATGACATTAAAAAAAGTAATTATTAACTAATATAATTTTCAAAATATTCAATTCAATCCTTTTAAAAAATTCTAATAGATTTTACATTTGGCACATTTCTATAAATATAAAACAATATTGTAAAACACAATAAATTGAGATGTATTAAAAAGCGTTGCAGATTAAAATGATTAAATATTAAAACGATTAATTTTAGTGTTATTTTTTACTATAAATAATATTTTACTTCAAATCAAAACCAAAGGCAAATAAGCAATTTGTCAAAATTCACAGAACTTAGCTTTACAACGTAAAATACATTCTGATCTAAGTGAGGGGCTATACTAAAATTACGTAAACTAAAAGTATAATATTACGTTGTACTATTAAGGTACGATTGCATGGGAATATTGAGAAGGTAATATTAAATTGGAATATGAAGGTAATAATATCTTTATATTACTTTCAGGTGGACATTCTGATATCCCAGTAAGATCACTGTAATATTACAGAGATGTCAAGATAAGCTATACGTACAACTTCCAATTTTTTTGGATATTCTCTATGAGCATAGCCAATTAAAATTAGGGAAATTCTAAAAAGGTAAACTCCGAAACGTGGATGTACTGAAGCACCTTTACGTATTGCTTGGGTACTTGATTATACCTACTTAATTTCTTACTTGCTTACTTACTTACTTACTCACTCAGACCAGTATCTACTGTCTTTAGAACACGGAAAAAATAAAAGTAATCCGCTTGATTTAGCAACATAAGGGACGCGCTTCGCAAAAATTCAAGCAATAGTGTCAATGCGGCATAACAGGTGTACTTTTTGAGGAGTATCCGTTCTCTTCTCCACACAAATAGCACCGCTGTTTTCTCCTTAAGAATAAGCAGCGTGCTTTGCCTCAAGTCAAAAGGCTTACTTTTTTTACTCTCCGTGTAAAGCTTAAATCGAAGACAAATTGTAGTATTTGTTGTAATTTAAAGAAAAATGTTATTCACCGTAAAAAATAATAACAAAATTAATTACTTAAATTCTTTCTGGTGTTAATTTAATCCTAGAAGGATTAAACTGTTGCAGATTATTTTAATCTATTTTACTGTTGTTTTAACACCAGAGAAAACATAAATATTAAAAACTCCCTACAACAATTTTTAAATGAATCAGAATGATTTTAAATTTTTTAGTCTGCAATATTGAATTAGTCCTGTTAAACGTTGAGTATAAATTTTTTTACTCTAATATTAAATCCACCATTTTATATTACTATAATTTAGATTAAAAAAATTTTTAATAAAAAAATTTTTGATAAAAAAAATTTTTTATGAAAAAAAAAAAATTTTTATGAGAAAAAAAAAATTTTTTTATGCGAAAAAAAATTTTTTTATGAGAAAAAAAAATATTTTTTATGAGAAAAAAAATTTTTTTTATAGAAAAAAAAATTATTTTTATAGAAAAAAAAATTTTTTTTATAGAAAGTTTTTTACTTATATAGAAAAAAAATTTTTTTTTTTCGAAAAAAAATTTTTTTGTGTCAAAATGGTACCGACTCAAAGTGTCTGTCCGTCTGTCTGTCTGTCTGTAGAAAAATTTGTCGTCACAATAACTCAAATAAATCTTTATGAATCGTCTTGAAATTTGGCACACTTTTTTAGTCCACTAAAATGAAGCCTGAGTTCGTTGGACAGCCCATTTCAACAAAAATACAACATTTTAAAATATTCAAAATTTTGAATTTTTTTAAATTTTCAAAAAAAAAATTTTTTTAATTTTTTTCCTTAAAATATGCGCAAAAACAAACAACTTTTCTTTTGAACACTTTTTTGTACAACAAAAAACAAAAAAGTTATTCTCAAAAAAGTGCAAAAAATTGAGATTTATAGTGAGTGTAGCATTAGCCGAAACATGAAGGAACATTAGAAACATAGAAAAACCTTCTGTTTTTTCTTGTAGATGCCAAAGTTTCGTAAATATACGAAACTAGGAACAAAAAGGAACTCAAAATATGCAAAAATTTTGCTCTTTTTGAATTTTTCCGTAAAATTTGCTTTTTACATTCTCATCAAAAATGAGAAAGTCTTGGATTTGTGCGATTTTGAGCAATGTCTAATTTTGTTAAATCTTTACGTTTCATGACCCCCTGATTCCAAAAAAATGGTTTTTAGAAAAGTGTCTGTCCGTCTGTCTGTCTGTAGAAAAATTTGTCGTCACAATAACTCAAATAAATCTTTATGAATCGTCTTGAAATTTGGCACACTTTTTTAGTCCACTAAAATGAAGCCTGAGTTCGTTGGACAGCCCATTTCAACAAAAAACAACAAAAATACAACATTTTAAAATTTTCAAAATTTTGAATTTTTTTAAATTTTCAAAAAAAAATTTTTTTTTAATTTTTTCCTTAAAATATGCGCAAAAACAAACAACTTTTCTTTTCAACACTTTTTTGTACAACAAAAAACAAAAAAGTTATTCTCAAAAAAGTGCAAAAAATTGAGATTTATAGTGAGTGAAGCATTAGCCGAAACATGAAGAAACATTAGAAACATAGAAAAACCTTCTGTTTTTTCTTGTAGATGCCAAAGTTACGTAAATATACGAAACTAGGAAAAAAAGGAACTCAAAATATGCAAAAATTTTGCTCTTTTTGAATTTTTCCGTAAAATTTGCTTTTTACATTCTCATCAAAAATGAGAAAGTCTTGGATTTGTGCGATTTTGAGCAATGTCTAATTTTGTTAAATCTTTACGTTTCATGACCCCCGGATTTCAAAAAAAAATGGTTTTTAGAAAAGTGTCTGTCCGTCTGTCTGTCTGTCTGTTTGTAGAAAAATTTGTCATCACAATAACTCGAATAAATCTTTATGAATCGTCTTGAAATTTGGCACACTTTTTTTAGTCTACTAAAATGAAGCCTGAGTTCGTTGGACAGCCCATTTCAACAAAAAACAACAAAAATACAACATTTTAAAATTTTCAAAATTTTGAATTTTTTTAAATTTAAAAAAAAAATTTTTTTTAATTTTTTTCCTTAAAATATGCGCAAAAACAAACAACTTTTCTTTTGAACACTTTTTTGTACAACAAAAAACAAAAAAGTTATTCTCAAAAAAGTGCAAAAAATTGAGATTTATAGTGAGTGAAGCATTAGCCGAAACATGAAGAAACATTAGAAACATAGAAAAACCTTCTGTTTTTTCTTGTAGATGCCAAAGTTACGTAAATATACGAAACTAGGAACAAAAAGGAACTCAAAATATGCAAAAATTTTGCTCTTTTTGAATTTTTCCGTAAAATTTGCTTTTTACATTCTCATCAAAAATGAGAAAGTCTTGGATTTGTGCGATTTTGAGCAATGTCTAATTTTGTTAAATCTTTACGTTTCATGACCCCCTGATTCCAAAAAAATGGTTTTTAGAAAAGTGTCTGTCCGTCTGTCTGTCTGTCTGTTTGTAGAAAAATTTGTCATCACAATAACTCGAATAAATCTTTATGAATCGTCTTGAAATTTGGCACACTTTTTTAGTCTACTAAAATGAAGCCTGAGTTCGTTGGACAGCCCATTTCAACAAAAAACAACAAAAATACAACATTTTAAAATTTTCAAAATTTTTGAATTTTTTTAAATTTTCAAAAAAAAAATTTTTTTTAATTTTTTCCTTAAAATATGCGCAAAAACAAACAACTTTTCTTTTGAACACTTTTTTGTACAACAAAAAACAAAAAAGTTATTCTCAAAAAAGTGCAAAAAATTGAGATTTATAGTGAGTGAAGCATTAGCCGAAACATGAAGAAACATTAGAAACATAAAAAAACCTTCTGTTTTTTCTTGTAGATGCCAAAGTTACGTAAATATACGAAACTAGGAACAAAAAGGAACTCAAAATATGCAAAAATTTTGCTCTTTTTGAATTTTTCCGTAAAATTTGCTTTTTACATTCTCATCAAAAAATGAGAAAGTCTTGGATATGTGCGATTTTGAGCAATGTCTAATTTTGTTAAATCTTTACGTTTCATGACCACCTGATTCCAAAAAATGGTTTTTAGAAAAGTGTCTGTCCGTCTGTCTGTCTGTCTGTCTGTCTGTCTGTCTGTCTGTCTGTCTGTCTGTCTGTCTGTAGAAAAATTTGTCGTCACAATAACTCGAATAAATCTTTATGAATCGTCTTGAAATTTGGCACACTTTTTTAGTCCACTAAAATGAAGCCTGAGTTCGTTGGACAGCCCATTTCAACAAAAAACAACAAAAATACAACATTTTAAAATTTTCAAAATTTTGAATTTTTTTAAATTTTCAAAAAAAATTTTTTTGAAATTTTTTTCCTTAAAATATGCGCAAAAACAAACAACTTTTCTTTTGAACACTTTTTTGTACAACAAAAAACAAAAAAGTTATTCTCAAAAAAGTGCAAAAAATTGAGATTTATAGTGAGTGAAGCATTAGCCGAAACATGAAGAAACATTAGAAACATAGAAAAAACCTTCTGTTTTTTCTTGTAGATGCCAAAGTTACGTAAATATACGAAACTAGGAACAAAAAGGAACTCAAAATATGCAAAAATTTTGCTCTTTTTGAATTTTTCCGTAAAATTTGCTTTTTACATTCTCATCAAAAATGAGAAAGTCTTGGATTTGTGCGATTTTGAGCAATGTCTAATTTTGTTAAATCTTTACGTTTCATGACCCCCTGATTCCAAAAAAATGGTTTTTAGAAAAGTGTCTGTCCGTCTGTCTGTCTGTCTGTTTGTAGAAAAATTTTTCATCACAATAACTCGAATAAATCTTTATGAATCGTCTTGAAATTTGGCACACTTTTTTAGTCTACTAAAATGAAGCCTGAGTTCGTTGGACAGCCCATTTCAACAAAAAACAACAAAAATACAACATTTTAAAATTTTCAAAATTTTGAATTTTTTTAAATTTTCAAAAAAAAAATTTTTTTTAATTTTTTCCTTAAAATATGCGCAAAAACAAACAACTTTTCTTTTGAACACTTTTTTGTACAACAAAAAACAAAAAAGTTATTCTCAAAAAAGTGCAAAAAATTGAGATTTATAGTGAGTGAAGCATTAGCCGAAACATGAAGAAACATTAGAAACATAAAAAAACCTTCTGTTTTTTCTTGTAGATGCCAAAGTTACGTAAATATACGAAACTAGGAACAAAAAGGAACTCAAAATATGCAAAAATTTTGCTCTTTTTGAATTTTTCCGTAAAATTTGCTTTTTACATTCTCATCAAAAATGAGAAAGTCTTGGATTTGTGCGATTTTGAGCAATGTCTAATTTTGTAAAATTTTTACGTTTCATGACCACCTGATTCCAAAAAATGGTTTTTAGAAAAGTGTCTGTCCGTCTGTCTGTCTGTCTGTCTGTCTGTCTGTCTGTCTGTAGAAAAATTTGTCGTCACAATAACTCGAATAAATCTTTATGAATCGTCTTGAAATTTGGCACACTTTTTTAGTCCACTAAAATGAAGCCTGAGTTCGTTGGACAGCCCATTTCAACAAAAAACAACAAAAATACAACATTTTAAAATTTTCAAAATTTTGAATTTTTTTTAAATTTTCAAAAAAAAAATTTTTTCAAATTTTTTCCTTAAAATATGCGCAAAAACAAATAACTTTTCTTTTGAACACTTTTTTGTACAACAAAAAACAAAAAAGTTATTCTCAAAAAAGTGCAAAAAATTGAGATTTATAGTGAGTGAAGCATTAGCCGAAACATGAAGAAACATTAGAAACATAGAAAAACCTTCTGTTTTTTCTGGTAGATGCCAAAGTTACGTAAATATACGAAACTAGGAACAAAAAGGAACTCAAAATATGCAAAAATTTTGCTCTTTTTGAATTTTTCCGTAAAATTTGATTTTTACATTCTCATCAAAAATGAGAAAGTCTTGGATTTGTGCGATTTTGAGCAATGTCTAATTTTGTTAAATCTTTACCTTTCATGGCCCTCTGATTCCAAAAAAATGGTTTTTAGAAAAGTGTCTGTCCGTCTGTCTGTCTGTCTGTAGAAAAATTTGTCGTCACAATGACTGAAATAAATATTTATGAATCGTCTTGAAATTTGGCACACTTTTTTAGTCCACTAAAATGAAACATGAGTTCGTTGGACAGCCCATTTCAACAAAAAACAACAAAAATACAACATTTTAAAATTTTCAAAATTTTGAATTTTTTTAAATTTTCAAAAAAAAATTTTTTTTTAATTTTTTCCTTAAAATATGCGCAAAAACAAACAACTTTTCTTTTGAACACTTTTTTGTACAACAAAAAACAAAAAAGTTATTCTCAAAAAAGTGCAAAAAATTGAGATTTATAGTGAGTGAAGCATTAGCCGAAACATGAAGAAACATTAGAAACATAAAAAAACCTTCTGTTTTTTCTTGTAGATGCCAAAGTTACGTAAATATACGAAACTAGGAACAAAAAGGAACTCAAAATATGCAAAAATTTTGCTCTTTTTGAATTTTTCCGTAAAATTTGCTTTTTACATTCTCATCAAAAATGAGAAAGTCTTGGATTTGTGCGATTTTGAGCAATGTCTAATTTTGTTAAATCTTTACGTTTCATGACCCCCTGATTCCAAAAAATGGTTTTTAGAAAAGTGCCTGTCCGTCTGTCTGTCTGTCTGTCTGTCTGTCTGTCTGTCTGTCTGTCTGTCTGTCTGTAGAAAAATTTGTCGTCACAATAACTCGAATAAATCTTTATGAATCGTCTTGAAATTTGGCACACTTTTTTAGTCCACTAAAATGAAGCCTGAGTTCGTTGGACAGCCCATTTCAACAAAAAACAACAAAAATACAACATTTTAAAATTTTCAAAATTTTGAATTTTTTTAAATTTTCAAAAAAAAATTTTTTTAAATTTTTTTCCTTAAAATATGCGCAAAAACAAACATCTTTTCTTTTTGAACACTTTTTTGTACAACAAAAAACAAAAAAGTTATTCTCAAAAAAGTGCAAAAAATTGAGATTTATAGTGAGTGAAGCATTAGCCGAAACATGAAGAAACATTAGAAACATAGAAAAACCTTCTGTTTTTCTTGTAGATGCCAAAGTTACGTAAATATACGAAACTAGGAACAAAAAGGAACTCAAAATATGCAAAAATTTTGCTCTTTTTGAATTTTTCCGTAAAATTTGCTTTTTACATTCTCATCAAAAATGAGAAAGAAAGTCTTGGATTTGTGCGATTTTGAGCAATGTCTAATTTTGTTAAATCTTTACGTTTCATGACCCCCTGATTCCAAAAAAATGGTTTTTAGAAAAGTGTCTGTCCGTCTGTCTGTCTGTCTGTTTGTAGAAAAATTTTTCATCACAATAACTCGAATAAATCTTTATGAATCGTCTTGAAATTTGGCACACTTTTTTAGTCTACTAAAATGAAGCCTGAGTTCGTTGGACAGCCCATTTCAACAAAAAACAACAAAAATACAACATTTTAAAATTTTCAAAATTTTGAATTTTTTTAAATTTTCAAAAAAAAAATTTTTTTTAATTTTTTCCTTAAAATATGCGCAAAAACAAACAACTTTTCTTTTGAACACTTTTTTGTACAACAAAAAACAAAAAAGTTATTCTCAAAAAAGTGCAAAAAATTGAGATTTATAGTGAGTGAAGCATTAGCCGAAACATGAAGAAACATTAGAAACATAAAAAAACCTTCTGTTTTTTCTTGTAGATGCCAAAGTTACGTAAATATACGAAACTAGGAACAAAAAGGAACTCAAAATATGCAAAAATTTTGCTCTTTTTGAATTTTTCCGTAAAATTTGCTTTTTACATTCTCATCAAAAATGAGAAAGTCTTGGATTTGTGCGATTTTGAGCAATGTCTAATTTTGTTAAATCTTTACGTTTCATGACCACCTGATTCCAAAAAATGGTTTTTAGAAAAGTGTCTGTCCGTCTGTCTGTCTGTCTGTCTGTCTGTCTGTCTGTCTGTCTGTCTGTCTGTCTGTAGAAAAATTTGTCGTCACAATAACTCGAATAAATCTTTATGAATCGTCTTGAAATTTGGCACACTTTTTTAGTCCACTAAAATGAAGCCTGAGTTCGTTGGACAGCCCATTTCAACAAAAAACAACAAAAATACAACATTTTAAAATTTTCAAAATTTTGAATTTTTTTAAATTTTCAAAAAAAAATTTTTTCAAATTTTTTCCTTAAAATATGCGCAAAAACAAACAACTTTTCTTTTGAACACTTTTTTGTACAACAAAAAACAAAAAAGTTATTCTCAAAAAAGTGCAAAAAATTGAGATTTATAGTGAGTGAAGCATTAGCCGAAACATGAAGAAACATTAGAAACATAGAAAAACCTTCTGTTTTTTCTGGTAGATGCCAAAGTTACGTAAATATACGAAACTAGGAACAAAAAGGAACTCAAAATATGCAAAAATTTTGCTCTTTTTGAATTTTTCCGTAAAATTTGATTTTTTACATTCTCATCAAAAATGAGAAAGTCTTGGATTTGTGCGATTTTGAGCAATGTCTAATTTTGTTAAATCTTTACCTTTCATGGCCCTCTGATTCCAAAAAAATGGTTTTTAGAAAAGTGTCTGTCCGTCTGTCTGTCTGTCTGTAGAAAAATTTGTCGTCACAATGACTGAAATAAATCTTTATGAATCGTCTTGAAATTTGGCACACTTTTTTAGTCCACTAAAATGAAACATGAGTTCGTTGGACAGCCCATTTCAACAAAAAACAACAAAAATACAACATTTTAAAATTTTTCAAAATTTTGAATTTTTTTAAATTTTCAAAAAAAAATTTTTTTTTTAATTTTTTCCTTAAAATATGCGCAAAAACAAACAACTTTTCTTTTGAACACTTTTTTGTACAACAAAAAACAAAAAAGTTATTCTCAAAAAAGTGCAAAAAATTGAGATTTATAGTGAGTGAAGCATTAGCCGAAACATGAAGAAACATTAGAAACATAAAAAAACCTTCTGTTTTTTCTTGTAGATGCCAAAGTTAACGTAAATATACGAAACTAGGAACAAAAAGGAACTCAAAATATGCAAAAATTTTGCTCTTTTTGAATTTTTCCGTAAAATTTGCTTTTTTACATTCTCATCAAAAATGAGAAAGTATTGGATTTGTGCGATTTTGAGCAATGTCTAATTTTGTTAAATCTTTACGTTTCATGACCCCCTGATTCCAAAAAATGGTTTTTAGAAAAGTGCCTGTCCGTCTGTCTGTCTGTCTGTCTGTCTGTCTGTCTGTCTGTCTGTCTGTCTGTCTGTCTGTCTGTAGAAAAATTTGTCGTCACAATAACTCGAATAAATCTTTATGAATCGTCTTGAAATTTGGCACACTTTTTTAGTCCACTAAAATGAAGCCTGAGTTCGTTGGACAGCCCATTTCAACAAAAAACAACAAAAATACAACATTTTAAAATTTTCAAAATTTTGAATTTTTTTAAATTTTCAAAAAAAATTTTTTTGAAATTTTTTTCCTTAAAATATGCGCAAAAACAAACAACTTTTCTTTTGAACACTTTTTTGTACAACAAAAAACAAAAAAGTTATTCTCAAAAAAGTGCAAAAAATTGAGATTTATAGTGAGTGAAGCATTAGCCGAAACATGAAGAAACATTAGAAACATAGAAAAACCTTCTGTTTTTTCTTGTAGATGCCAAAGTTACGTAAATATACGAAACTAGGAACAAAAAGGAACTCAAAATATGCAAAAATTTTGCTCTTCTTTTGAATTTTTTTTCCGTAAAATTTGCTTTTTACATTCTCATCAAAAATGAGAAAGTCTTGGATTTGTGCGATTTTGAGCAATGTCTAATTTTGTTAAATCTTTACGTTTCATGACCCCTGATTCCAAAAAAATGGTTTTTAGAAAAGTGTCTGTCCGTCTGTCTGTCTGTCTGTTTGTAGAAAAATTTTTCATCACAATAACTCGAATAAATCTTTATGAATCGTCTTGAAATTTGGCACACTTTTTTAGTCTACTAAAATGAAGCCTGAGTTCGTTGGACAGCCCATTTCAACAAAAAACAACAAAAATACAACATTTTAAAATTTTCAAAATTTTGAATTTTTTTAAATTTTCAAAAAAAAAATTTTTTTTAATTTTTTCCTTAAAATATGCGCAAAAACAAACAACTTTTCTTTTGAACACTTTTTTGTACAACAAAAAACAAAAAAGTTATTCTCAAAAAAGTGCAAAAAATTGAGATTTATAGTGAGTGAAGCATTAGCCGAAACATGAAGAAACATTAGAAACATAGAAAAACCTTCTGTTTTTTCTTGTAGATGCCAAAGTTACGTAAATATACGAAACTAGGAACAAAAAGGAACTCAAAATATGCAAAAATTTTGCTCTTTTTGAATTTTTCCGTAAAATTTGCTTTTTACATTCTCATCAAAAATGAGAAAGTCTTGGATTTGTGCGATTTTGAGCAATGTCTAATTTTGTTAAATCTTTACGTTTCATGACCCCCTGATTCCAAAAAATGGTTTTTAGAAAAGTGTCTGTCCGTCTGTCTGTCTGTCTGTCTGTCTGTCTGTCTGTCTGTCTGTAGAAAAATTTGTCGTCACAATAACTCGAATAAATCTTTATGAATCGTCTTGAAATTTGGCACACTTTTTTAGTCCACTAAAATGAAGCCTGAGTTCGTTGGACAGCCCATTTCAACAAAAAACAACGAAAATACAACATTTTAAAATTTTCAAAATTTTGAATTTTTTTAAATTTTCAAAAAAAAATTTTTTTAAATTTTTTCCTTAAAATATGCGCAAAAACAAACAACTTTTCTTTTGAACACTTTTTTGTACAACAAAAAACAAAAAAGTTATTCTCAAAAAAGTGCAAAAAATTGAGATTTATAGTGAGTGAAGCATTAGCCGAAACATGAAGAAACATTAGAAACATAGAAAAAAACCTTCTGTTTTTTCTGGTAGATGCCAAAGTTACGTAAATATACGAAACTAGGAACAAAAAGCAACTCAAAATATGCAAAAATTTTGCTCTTTTTGAATTTTTCCGTAAAATTTGATTTTTACATTCTCATCAAAAATGAGAAAGTCTTGGATTTGTGCGATTTTGAGCAATGTCTAATTTTGTTAAATCTTTAACCTTTCATGGCCCTCTGATTCCAAAAAAATGGTTTTTAGAAAAGTGTCTGTCCGTCTGTCTGTCTGTCTGTAGAAAAATTTGTCGTCACAATGACTGAAATAAATCTTTATGAATCGTCTTGAAATTTGGCACACTTTTTTAGTCCACTAAAATGAAACATGAGTTCGTTGGACAGCCCATTTCAACAAAAAACAACAAAAATACAACATTTTAAAATTTTCAAAATTTTTGAATTTTTTTAAATTTTAAAAAAAAAATTTTTTTTAATTTTTTTCCTTAAAATCTGCGCAAAAACAAACAACTTTTCTTTTGAACACTTTTTTGTACAACAAAAAACAAAAAAGTTATTCTCAAAAAAGTGCAAAAAATTGAGATTTATAGTGAGTGAAGCATTAGCCGAAACATGAAGAAAACATTAGAAACATAGAAAAACCTTCTGTTTTTTCTTGTAGATGCCAAAGTTACGTAAATATACGAAACTAGGAACAAAAAGGAACTCAAAATATGCAAAAATTTTGCTCTTTTTGAATTTTTCCGTAAAATTTGCTTTTTACATTCTCATCAAAAATGAGAAAGTCTTGGATTTGTGCGATTTTGAGCAATGTCTAATTTTGTTAAATCTTTACGTTTCATGACCCCCTGATTCCAAAAAAATGGTTTTTAGAAAAGTGTCTGTCCGTCTGTCTGTTTGTAGAAAAATTTGTCATCACAATAACTCGAATAAATCTTTATGAATCGTCTTGAAATTTGGCACACTTTTTTAGTCCACTAAAATGAAGCCTGAGTTCGTTGGACAGCCCATTTCAACAAAAAACAACAAAAATACAACATTTTAAAATTTTCAAAATTTTGAATTTTTTTAAATTTTCAAAAAAAAATTTTTTTTAAATTTTTTCCTTAAAATATGCGCAAAAACAAACAACTTTTCTTTTGAACACTTTTTTGTACAACAAAAAACATAAAAGTTATTCTCAAAAAAGTGCAAAAAATTGAGATTTATAGTGAGTGAAGCATTAGCCGAAACATGAAGAAACATTAGAAACATAGAAAAACCTTCTGTTTTTTCTTGTAGATGCCAAAGTTACGTAAATATACGAAACTAGGAACAAAAAGGAACTCAAAATATGCAAAAATTTTGCTCTTTTTGAATTTTTTCGTAAAATTTGCTTTTTACATTCTCATCAAAAATGAGAAAGTCTTGGATTTGTGCGATTTTGAGCAATGTCTAATTTTGTTAAATCTTTACGTTTCATGACCCCCTGATTCCAAAAAAATGGTTTTTAGAAAAGTGTCTGTCCGTCTGTCTGTCTGTCTGTCTGTCTGTAGAAAAATTTGTCGTCACAATAACTCGAATAAATCTTTATGAATCGTCTTGAAATTTGGCACACTTTTTTAGTCCACTAAAATGAAGCCTGAGTTCGTTGGACAGCCCATTTCAACAAAAAACAACAAAAATACAACATTTTAAAATTTTCAAAATTTTGAATTTTTTTAAATTTTCAAAAAAAAAATTTTTTTAATTTTTTTCCTTAAATAGATAGAAAATTCTGGATAGAAAAAGATAATTTTTAAGGGATGCAAAGTTTATACTTAGTAAGAATAGAAAACGTTTATCCATCAGTTTTTATCTACTTCTTATCATTCTACTTTCAACAGGGCGGTACATAAACTCGGACGTACCTCCCTTGTTCCATACTCTTGTGACCAAATGAACCAACCGATTTCATTTTTCGATAGCTTGTTTGAAAGATCAATTAAATGCGCAACTTTTTCCCAGAAAGACCTTTGCTTTATACCGTACTGCAAATAGATATCCCTGGGATATTTCTGGGACATAAAGAAAAAATTATGGATATCCCACAGATATGCAGAGGATATCTTATTCATCCCTGGGATGTCATTGGGATATCAAAAGTTCCCTCATCTAAGACATTCCTAAAATATCCATGGTAGAATTTGAGGGATATTTGCTCTATAAACATATGCTGAAAAAACATGAAATATATCAAAATTAGATTCCAATTATAAATAAAACAATATAATATATTTTAATAATTTCAAAAATGTTTATTTGCAATTAAACAAGTTCGTACTAAAATAAATATTTTAGAGTATAATTTTGGTAATTCTGAAAATATTTATATGTAGAGGTTAACACAAAATATTTTCTTGAAGATTAAAAAGTCTCATAAGTTTTGTGAATTAATACAATTTACTTGCCTAATCATACAACAAAAACAATTGTTCAAGAACACTGGTATAACGTAAAGGTCCCAATTATGGAACGCTTTTTAAGCCAACTATATTTCTATGATGAATTTGTTGGAATTAGGAGTGTTAATATAAATAATTTTGGTATGGATTAAAAGGTTGGTATTTTTTGAACAGTATAATAATAATTATAAAAAAAAACGAAAATGAAACAATACAGGTGGGGTTATATACTTTTGCTGACTATAACACTGTCTTAACTTTAAAAAATTTTGCAAACTGTCTGGTTAGGCTTTTTATCTATAATATTGCATTTATATAATTTACAATGACAACAAAAATAAAGAATCATGTGAACAATAATAATAATAATAATAGTATAAAAAATAATACAGGATTAAATTATAACTAAATAAATATTTTTTTAATAACAAAGCAAAAATGTTTTACATTATCAGGGAAGCAATATTAAAGGGCCGGAGATATTGACACTTGGCCAGTTTGCTCCACTCTTCCCTAATGTTTCAATAGAAATTCATAACCTATGTAATACTAAAATTTCAGAAGATGGAAGCCAAGAGACTGAGAAAATTGTGGTTAAATGATGTAGACAAAGAGGTACCTCGAACTACAAAGTATCGAATGAGATTGAATTCCAGAAAAGACTACAATTTAATTCCTCAAAACGTAACTCCATAATAGAAATATTTTATATTTTAGTAGGGTTTTGTTAAACCCTTCTTTTTGTTATTTTTTAGTAAAATTAATGTTATTGTACCAGTTTATGAAGGCCTAATTCGTTTTGTGGAAAGAGGTGTAGAAACTTATTCATAAACATTTTAATTATATACAATTTAATAATTAGTACATTCATTAACCTTTGTGTCCATATCCAACAAATTTGTAAACAATTTGTCTCAGCTGACACTGCATATCTATAGTTTAAACTAATTTTTTATTTATTTATAACAAGAAAACTTTTTTAATGAAGAAATTGATTATATTTAACATAAATATCGAAGATCTGAATCGCTGAGACAAAATTCCCCTGGTTCATACAGTGATTATTTTTATATTTTAGTTTGTTTGCATTAAGAAAAGATGGACATTTTTAATGGTTTAAATAAAATGTGCGGGTTCTGGGACCTTTTGAGACGGGAGTGAACATTTTTGTACTGCAAGTAGGGGGGGAAAAAGCAGTGTGGCGACGGAAGCCAAACAAAACTGTAGTAAAACTCACACTCGTCTTTTTTTACGATAATTCAAAGTATTTTCGTAATCATTTTTTATATAATCAGTTACATAATAATTTACCTTTCATAAATAAAACCTATACCATTTTAAAGCAAATCAAAATAAATAAATTCATAACAAATCATAACTATCTTAATTCTGAGTTAAACCATAAACAATCATATGGTCCTTCGAGTCCTTAGTGTTTTTCATGAAGCGGTGTGTATTGCTATGAGTTTTACCAGACTTTGAAAGGTCCTTCGAAGGAAAATAAAACGTAAGCGAATCTAGATTCTGGATCAATAATTTTGTTAATAGACTCAAAGATTACAGATAGACTAGGATTTAAGGGACCAGTAGAGCCATTTATCGCTAAGTGGTATAACAATGAGAGTGTTAAAGAAGATCATTCAAGATTGATCAGCGTCGAAATTTGTGGATATTCTGGAAACGAGTATTTACTCCAAGATTTTCAAACGACAAATGCTTTGAAATTACCGGAACAATCTATGAAAATCGATCATGAAAAATGACCTCATTTTAAGAACCTGGACCGAAATACATGACACGGTCAAAGATTTGTGGTCGTCGGAATCTTTTGGAGTTAGACCTTCCAAAAAAATCTTGAGGTCAAAAGAAGAGCAAAGAGCACGTTATATCCTGGATCAAACTACTCGTCTACCTCCGCTAGGGAAGCAGGACTTTTGTGGAAAGAAAACAATTGTGAATTACCTGAAAGTCGAAAAGCAGCGGAGAAGCGACTTCTTTCAATCGAACAAAAATTTAAGCGTGATCCAAACTTCGGATAAAAGTATGCAGCAAATATGCAGTCATACATAGAAAAAGGATATGCATGACGACTGACGAAAAAAGAAATAAACGAAGATAAAAACAAAGTTTGGTACTTACAGCATTTTGCGGCAGTAAATCCTTGGAAACTTAAAAAATTAAGAATGGTTTTTGATGCAGCATCGATGAGCCACGGGGAGAGCTTGAACGATCATCTTTTGAAAGGCCCGGATTTGCTGAATTCTCTGCCTGGAATTCTCTTCAAAATTTCGAGAGAAAAAAGTGGCGATTGGAGGCGACTTAAAGGAAATGTTCCACCAGGTTCGTATTATAAAGGAGGTTCGCTCCAGTGAACGGTTTCTTTGTAGAGATAAAGAATCCAAACAAATAGATACTTTGGAAATGAACGTTATGATGTTCGGAGCTGTCTGCTCACCTTACACTGCCCACGAGGTATGAAATCGAAACGCTTAAGAATTTTAGATGTACCCAGATGCATGTGACGCAGTAGTGAATAAATACTACATGGACGATTACTACGATAGTGTTGACACGGTCGAAGAAGCAACTCAGCGAACAAAAGATGTCATCCATGTGCACCGGCAAAGAGGATTCGAAGTTCGAAATTGGACATCTAATTCGGAAGAAGTATTAAATAGCCTTGATCCATCAGTACAAGCACCAAAAGGAACCAGTCTTGTCTTGACAGGAGAAAATTTTACTCGAGTGGTAGGGGTGAGGTGGTCTCCAGAAGCTGACAGTTTCCTTTCTGTGATAGACTTTCCGAGAATAGACAAAGAATTATCTCAAGGAGCAAAACCTCCGACGAAACGAGAAGTTTTAAAATTTCGAATGTCTCTTTTTGATCCTTTAGGACTCTTAGCTATATTGACGATCCAAGCCAAGATGATTATGCAGGATATTTAGCGCTTGGGTACTGGTTGGAACTAAGAACTTCCTGATGACCTGAAAGAAAAATGGTTTTCATGGTTGAAGGACATTAGAGATGCTTAAAGTCCTACGGATTAGGCGCTACTATTCTGGAGATCTGGATCGAGTTCGAGATATTCAACTGCACATCTTTGATTATGCCAGTACACAAGCGAAGTCGGCGGTCGTTTATTTTTGACTGGAGTGAGATTCTAGGATTAAGACTGTACTTGTAATTGCCAAAACTAGATTCGCTTCTATCAAGGTTCTATCAGTTTCTCGGTTAAAGTTGTAGGCAGCGGTGATGGTTGTCAGGATGGCTTCTTTCATTTCGCAAGAACATAGCTTGAAGATATCGCGTACGGTATTCTGGACTGATTCGCGAACAGTTCTGGCTTGGATTCATTCTAAAGCACGAAAATACAACCCTTTTGTCCTACAAACGAAATTTTTAGCTGATCAATTCTGGCGGCGTTGGGTAAAATAATATCTTCCAACGATCAATCTACTAGGTAAGTGGCATCAGAAACAACGAAATATCGAAGTAAACGATGTTGTTATTATTTGGGATGACAATATGCCTAGAAGCAAATAGAAAAAATGCAGAATTATTTTAGTTTATATAGGGAAGGACGATCGCGTGAGAGTTGCAGACGTTAAGACAGCTACCTGGATTTTACGAAGACCTTTAGGGAAACTGTGCTCATTCAACGTTTATTAGTGTATTTCCATTTATTGAAAATATAGGAGGGAGTATGTTATGTTCACACAGTTATTATTTTTATATTTTAGTTTATTTGCATTAAGAAAAGATGGACATTTTTAGTGGTTTAAATAAAAAGTGCGGGTTCTGGGACCTTTTGAGACGGGAGTGAATATTTTTGAACTGCAAGTAGGCGGGAAAAACAGTGTGGCGACGAAAGCCTAACAAAACTGTAGTAAAACTCACACTCGTCTTTTTTTACGATAATTCAAAGTATTTTCTCAATCATTTTTTATATAATCAGTTACATAATAACTGGTAATAATAATTTACCTTTCATAAATAAAACCTGTACCATTTTAAATCAAATCAAAATAAATAAATTCATAACAAATAATAACTATCTTAATTCTGAGTTAAACCATAAACAATTACACCCAGTGTTTCGATACATTTTACTATGAAAAAATAAATGTTGGAAAAACAAGGCAAAAGCCGATATTTTCATACGGTCAATGAAATGAATGACTTTTCTCCCTATCGTCTGCTATCAGAAAGCGACATTTTTGTGCACGTGGTATAAAAAGGAATATTCGTCCTTCAATTTAATGTCGGTCTGGCAGTGAGCATCACCATTTTTCCCCAGTACAATTCTAGTGCTAAAACGCAGCAAATTTTCACTGAAATAGCACTGAGCGCAAAGTACTAATTCCCCAGTACAATATTTCAGTCCATTCTTTCGGCAGGGATGGGTCAAAAAATGTATTTAAAAAATTCTTAAAAAAGTAAAACGATCTAAATCTGAATCAGTCAAAATCCACTAAAGATCAGTGAAAATTACTGGAAATTTTTCTGACGCATATTAAAATTTTCAGTTATCTTTTAATTGCCCAATCAGTGAAAAATGACTGAAATTTTAATCATTTTTAACTGATTTTCAGTGAAATTTTACTAATTCAAATCGCGAGAAAAGAGACACTGAAAGTCAGTCAAATATCACTAATTCAAATTAAGAGAGTATTAAGAATTTTTGAGTCAGATAACCTGGTGAGGTTGTGAAACGCACGGCGCATAAGAAAATACGGCGCCGTATGTAGTTAAGTTACAATCGCCATTTTTAATTCTTTTTTTAATATAAATATAGAAAAAGTTTATATAATTATATAATATTTAAATATAAATCCTCAATTCCAAACATATTTTCGTATATGGGTAAACTCCGTCAAAAATATCACGATTTGCAAGGGGTCTTCGAATTAATTCGTCATTTGGCGAAATTATAGTACTGGATAAGAGAAATTAATGTATCAAAAATTTTCAAAATTGTAAAAGTTACACCATATTAAATTTTTTGACAAATTTTTTAAAATATTTGCGAAGCCATTCATCGGATTATAATAAAATTTAAATATGTCATACCTGAAATCATATCTTTTAAGACTGTCGTATAATAATTTTTTTTTATTTTTGACCCAAAAAAACCTATTTTGCCAAATGGCGAATTAATTCTAAGACCCCTTGCAAATCGTGATATTTTTGACGGAGTCTTACCTATATGAAAAAAATAAATTCCCCAACTTTATTCATTTTTCACAATTGAGAACGGTAACCTCCCCTTAAATATTTAAGCTTTGAAAATAGAAATGTATTTATCCATAGGTAAAGTTTATAAGTTTACTGGGGTTTGGAATATACATATGCTTACTGCAAAAAGCAAAATGTCTTTAAAGTACGCAGATGCTGAGCTGCAAATTTTTCTACTGGAAATTTTAAGGCCATTTTGATATGAGCAGTAAATTTGCTTAAAGTTTTATGAAAGCTTATAGGTTATTTTTGTATGTAATTACAATCTAACTAAAAAAAAATATAAAAAATTTTTTATTTCAGGTGCCAAATGAAAATCAAGTTGATGAACTTATGGAATGTGATAATAACACAAAAAATGCAATTTATACACTGAGAGAAATTGACCCAGGTTAATACAACCAGAAAAAAGTGGTTCATGAAATGCAGTTGCTGGACCAACATGAAATTGTCTTTGTAACATGTTTTCTGGTTACAATAACCAGGAATTTAGATATATTAACTAAAATTGCTAAAGAAAACAATTCTAGTGGTGACAACCATGATCCGTGATGAAATTTGTCTTTAACTACGAACACCTGTTTGCACAACTTTAGTGAAAAGTTGTAAAAAAATGAAACATGTTTGTAGTAACCTGGCAGTATGTTAGATTTCAGTAGTCCGAAGTAAGCGCAGTATGTCTTTATACATTCTGCTATAGTTAGACTTTTAACATAACGTTGAATGCATTTTTCAAATTTTTACTTTAATCTATATTTTATGTTTTTCCATCTTTCTTCTTATTAACAAAACTGTGTAAATTAAAAGTGAATATGAGGCAAAATTCCTGAACTGACCAGGTCAACAAATTTATGTTATTGAATTTTCTTGAAACTTTTACAAAATATTACTATTATTAGTAGAAGTGTAGGTATAAAATATTATTAAATTTAATAAAATATTTTTTGAGTTACAGAGTTTTAAAATTTTGACTTTTTTTGAAAATATATTTTTTTCGATTTAATATATTGATAAGTAAATATAATCAAATTACAAGTGTGTATAGTGACTTTGAAAGGTTTTGCACGAGTTACAAGCTCATGATAAAAAGAAAATTGTTTTCTTTCAACTTGACCTTAAAATTCATGGTCAAATTCTTGATTTCAATATATCTCGAAATCGATTTTTAAAATTTTTTTCTAATCTATCCCAATGGAAAGCTTACCTTTTTCCTATGCAAAAAAATTTTTTAAATCGATTTTAATATAGTCAGTTCCAGCTATCTGCACAACTTGCAACCTGACGCTCTAACGACATAGACCAAACTCGCTATGTGACCATACTCACTTTCACTTTTACCGCGTGCTCAGTGCCGAAAAGTGTCTCAGTAGGGGAGACTGGGGTAAACCCGCTCACTTTTTTCAGAACGGTAAAAAACTTGGAAATTATTTTCTAAATCCATGCTTATTTATATAATTTGAAAGCTTATGTTTTCTACTAACAAAATAAAAAAGAATTTTTGATTTATCTTTCTTTGTTTTACTTAGGGAAAATTTTTAATACACATATACCAAATTTCAAAAACACAATTTTCCAGGGTAAATCCGCTCACCCCTCGGAGTAAACACGATCACTTGATTTTTTTGAAGAATTTAAGGTAATCCCGACAATTTTATTCTGTATATATTAAATTTCTCATTATGTCCGTCTTCAGTATGATTTATTAATGATAAATTATAAGTTCTATAAATCAAATTGGTAAACGAATCCGCACTAATTCAGATTTAGAGAGTATGAAATTAGAAATATCGTTTTCTCAGTGCGGGCGCCTACAATTGTATGCGATACAAGGATGTATACATCTTTGAAAGTGGTGGGAGAGCGGTTGACTGGACGGTCAGGTAGCGAGTTCGGGGGAAAGAAAAAATTCTGCAATATGTGCATGTTGCGGGGACTGACTGTATTTTTTAATTAAGAATTCAACTTGAATTTCAATGTCAAGTTGAGAGAAAACAACTTTCTTTCATCATAAGCTTGTAGCTCGTGTAGAAACCTTTCAAAATCACTATACACACTTCTAATTTAATTAATTTTACTTATTAATATATTAAATCGAAAAAAAAAATATTTTCAAAAAAGTCAAAATTTTGAAACTCTGTAACTTAAAAAATATTTTTTATCCCACATGCACAAAAATGGCGCTTTTAGATAGCTGACAACTGGGCGTAAAGTCATTCATTTGTTCGACCGTAAGAAAATGGCGACCATTTTCATACAAGTCGAACAAATGATTGACTTTTACTCCCTGTCGTCTGCTACCTGAAATCGATACTTTTGTGCATTAGGAATAAAAAATATCGTAAGTAACACGACAATAAAGGCAGCCAATTTCTTTTCGGTGATTTTTGTGCCACTCGTTGCGGTCTCGGGGCGCCTTCGACCTCCACTCGTGTCACAAAAATCACCGTAAAGAAATGGCTGCCTTTATCCCGCTGCGATTTTGCAGCAGAAAGCCAAACATTTGTGCTTTGGTTGATTTTCATACCCAACCTCTATTACAGCGGGAGTAAAAAAATTCTCTGTCAATAAAAATACCACTGTTGGTAAATAAGAAAATTTCAACTTCCATGGCAATTTAACGAGTAATTGTTATTGCAATAAAAAATGAGAAAAAAATTATGAAGAATACTTTTTATACTTTATAAATTTATTATCCACAAACTCTGAATATTGAAATGAACAAAATATTTTGCTGATATAATTATTTTGAAAAATTATTTTAATAAATATTAGAAACTACAATAAAATAATTAAAAATTTTGTAATTTGTTTTTTAATACGTGCCAAAATGCTATAATAAAATTTTAATAATCTGAAGAAATAATGAAATTTCGTTCATTAGAACGTTTAGAATTTCAGAAATATAAAATTATTTTGTATCAACAGAAAAGTTCTTTTGGAAATATAATATTAATTTACCTATCACATTTTTTTCGTGCCTGCCCCCGAACAGAAGCACTCGCTTCGCTCGTGCATCAAATGTCGGGGCAGGCGAATGTTGTTTGCAAGAGAGAGATAGAGAATAAACCAGAGCTTCACGAGTATCCGCTAGAGGCGTTGAAGCGAGGAGCAAAAGTAAATAAAGATGGCCGGCTGTCAAATGAAACACGATTGCAATTTTCTTAAAAAATAAATTAACGAGCGTACTTTCGACCGTATATAAAGAAAAACAGTATACATTACACGGCAGAAATTCGAAAGCCCTAAACTACGCCTCGGGCATAATTTCGCGCACTGCAGGAATTTCGAACTTTCTGTCCTTATAATGTAATATACTATTATTAAATTCAATAATATTTTATATCTACACTTCTACTAATAATAGTAACATTTTGGCAAAGTTTCAAGAAAATTCATTTTTTGACCTGGGCAGTTCAAGAATTTTGCGCAATATATATCGTCGCTTGGGGGCAGCAACATGCCGACTCAGCTAAACGGTGAAAAAGATGCCGTTTCAAAAAGAAAAGTGAAAAACGTGCCATTTCGCGAAAGCGCCCAGGCAGAAATCAACGACCGGCTTGGTACCGGGCTGGTACCAAGGGCGGACTTGCCGGTGCCGGCGTGAGACCGGCATTACCGCCGGCCCGGAGCCGGTCCAGTCAACAATGATAACCCGGGAAATATCCGCCCCGGTGCCGGTAAACCACCGGTCCGGCACCTTGCCGGTAAACCATCGGCCCGGTACCGGGCCGGTTCTCGTTTTCAGTTTTTTCGTACCGGTTTATTGCCGGCTCACCACCGGCGACGTACCGTGCCAGTGAAATTTAGGCACCGGCCCGGTGCCGGTATTTCTACCGGCTTGGAGCCGGCCCGGTCAACAATGATAACCCGGGAAATATCCGTCCCGGTGCCGGTAAACCACCGGCTTGATACCGGGCCGGTTCTTGTGTACAGTGTTTTCGTGCCGGTTTATTGCCGGCACACCACCGGCGACGTACCGTGCCAGTGAAATTTAGACACCGGCCCGGTGCCGGTATTTCTGCCGGCTAGGAGCCGGCCCCGTCAACAATGATAACCCGGGAAATATCTGCCCCGGTGCCGGTAAACCACCGGCTCGATACCGGGCCGGTAGTAAAAAAAAAAATTATTTTGTAACTTTTCTGCCGGCTTTATGCTGGCACGGTGTCAGATTAGTATATTTTATTAACAACACATTTTTACATATATTAAACGTTAAACAATATTATTTATTAATTAATTTAATTGTAAACACTAAATAGAATGCTGAAACATATGAATTATTATTAATTGTCAACGAAAAATCTGAAGACATGAGGAATTGAACTCCAGACCCTCAGGCTGTAAAGTCGACGCTGCATCCGCTAACCTAAACCTGCTTATGAAAAGTGAATGGAAAGTTTATATATAAAGTGTGACACCAGGACTAATTACAAAATGTTCTAAATTAATAGAAAAAACCTTTTCTAAACGACAGTTTGAATAATGTAATGTCAAAGTTAATAATTATAATAACATTTGTTAATGTCATTATACGTTGGGACTAAGGCTAAAGAAAAAACGCTGGCATGGTACCGGCCCGGTACCGGCTTTATAGAAACAACTTGCAAAAACTTAGTATAATGAAATTAATATAATACCTTGTTAGATTATCAAAATTTTATAACAATAAATCAAATAAAACCTGACCAAAATTATTTTAAACGAACAAAGTTATTATAAGGTGTCTAGTAATTCAGCAGTAACAAATTCCCGGATTTTTGAGTGATTTTCCCAGACAATTTAAAGCTGAAATAATAGAGTTTAATGAAATGTAATTTTTCCAACTATGTAAAAAAAGATTTTAAAAAACATTTGATTTCGAGAGATTTGATTTTCCTATTCTTCCGAATAGTGTAAAAAAAATTTCAAAAAATTAAAAATTTAGACTTTTTAAGACACAAAAATATTATGCCGGCAAAACTCCGTCGCCGGTGTAAAACGGTATCAAGTAGTGGTACCGGGCTGGTGCCGGACCGGTATTAATTTTGATGCCGGTAAAACTCCGTCGCCGGTGTAAAAACGGTATCGAATGCCGGAACCGGGCCGGTAATAATTTTGATGCCCGCAAAACTACGTTTTCGGTGTAAAAACGGTATCAAGTAGTGGTACCGGGCCGGTGCCGGGCCGGTACGAATTTCAATGCCGGCAAAACTCCGTCGCCGGTGTAAAAACGGTATCAAATGCCGGAACCGGGCCGGTGCCGGGCCGGTACTAATTTTAATGCCGGCAAAACTCCGTCGCCGGTGTAAAAACGGTATCGAATGCCGGAACCGGGCCGGTGCCGGGCCGGTACTAATTTTGATGCCGGCAAAAGTTTATCGCCGGTGTACAAACGGTATCAAGTAGTGGTACCGGGCCGGTGCCGGGCCGGTACTAATTTTCATCCCGGCAAAACTATGTCGCCGGTGTAAAAACGGTATCGAATGCCGGAACCGGGCCGGTGCCGGGCCGGTACTAATTTTGATGCCGGCAAAACTACGTTTTCGGTGTAAAAACGGTATCAAGTAGTGGTACCGGGCCGGTGCCGGGCCGGTACTAATTTTGATGCCGGCAAAACTCCGTCGCCGGTGTAAAAACGTTATCGAATGCCGGAACCGGTCTGGTGCCGGGCCGGTTGTCTTTTATTAACCGGCCCGGTACCATAGTGCCGGTACCGGTTATTGTTCGACGTTACTACCGGGCCGGTGCCGGGCCGGTTGTCTTTTGGAAACCGGCCCGGTACCACAGTGCCGGCACCGGTTATTGTCCGACTTTACCACCGGGCCGGTGTCGCACCGGTCGTAGGCATCGGCACACCACCGACTTTTCTGCCTGGGCGCTGAGAAACATACCTTCTTCAAACGAACGGTGAAGAACATGCCTTTTCAACCGTTAATATTAAATATAATATTAAATAAATAATTAATATGATAATATTAATAATTAGAAATTAATCAATTAATTAAATTAATACATTAATCATTAATTGTTTATAATAAATATATTATTAATTATTTATAATTAACATAATATTATTAATATAATATGAATATTAAATATTAACGGTTGAAAAGACATGTTCTTCACCGTTCGTTTGAAGAAGGTATGTTTCTCAGCGCTTTCGCGAAATGGCATGTTTTTCACTTTTCTTTTTAAAACGGCATCTTTTTCACAGTTTAGCTGAGTCGGCATGTTGCTGCCCCCAAGCGACGATATATGCTGTTGATACAAATCTTTTTAGGGTGGAGTCCCATGGCACACATCTACAATTTCAGTGTCAACCATGATTCTGGATTAAATTAAATTTATATTAACGATGTTTTATCGAAAAATTGGTTGTATGAACCAGGAATTTCTTTCCAGTGTATGCGTCGTAGGTCAATAAATAGTTCAGACCATTATGAAAAAAATTTTAAATTTCGAAAATTAACGACCAATTACTACTTTTTTTGCTTTTTATTACATGAATTTTTGCAAATTTTATATATAAGAGGACAAGAATGAACATTCTTGTCCTCTTATATATAAAATTTGCAAAAATTCATTCATCTATACTATAAAACTATAGTATAGTATTTAAATTTAAATATTTAATTAAAAATGTATGTTTACGCTTCCATAGATTTTTAAATAATAAAGGTTTTAAATTCCATTACAAAAAATGATTAAAAACCCAACCCATTATTTCCTAAATTCTTCCCTTTTATCACGTCCAAATAATTCTGAATACTTAATACTTTACTTCCGAGTACTTACTTACTTTTCCTATTAACCATAATTTCTAAAAGAATTATATTTTTAACAATATTTACTGGAACTTTAAATACAAAGGAGGAGGCCTGTTTTCGACCCCCTTCAAATTTTTTTTAAATGCTTGAAATAAATTTTCCGCCAAAGAAAAATGATAATTATGAGAAGGATTTTATTATAATAAGGGTTTTCGAATAAAAATGGGTAAACAAATTTTTAATTATTAATTAATTGGCTTGAAACTCGATACTTAGGGGTTTTCGGGATCGCTGATTACGAATCTGGTGTTAGTTTTCCAAAATTCAAAATGGCGGATCCAATATGACAGAAAACTTTTTTAAAATATGACTTAATTTGCTTGAAAATCATTACTCGAGGTTTTTTGGGTCGCTGATTACGAATCTAGTGTTAGTTTTTTACAATTCAAAATGATATACGACTTTTTTGAAAAATGAATTAATTGTCATGAAAATCGTTTCTCGGGAGTTTTTGGGGACATTGATTACGAATCTGACGTTAATTTTTCAAAATTAACACCATATTCGTAATCAGAGACCCCAGAAACCCCCAAGTAATGATTTTCTAGCGAATTAAGTCATATTTTTAAAAAGTCGTCCGCCATATTGGAACCGCCATTTTTAATTTTGGAAAACTAACACCAGATTCATAATCAGCGACCCCAAAAACCACAGAGTAACGAGTTTCAAGCCAATTTATTCGTAATTGAAAATTTTTTTACCCATTTTTCATTTGAAACCCCTTCTTATTTAGGGGTTAATATTCTCCAAACACCCTAATTCAACCTTTAATCATCATAATTATCATTTTTCATTGACGGAAAATTTATTTTAAGCATTTAAGTAAAAATTTGAAGGGGACCAAAAACAGGTCTTGTCAACCTTCCTCCTTTATTAATTGTATTATTTTTTCTAAATTTTTAATAAGTGTATAAACATTATGAAATAATATATTGACTTGTGTTCATAAACTTATTCAACAAATTATCATTTATCTCCTTAATTAATATTACTCTTTCTGCTTAGAGATTATACAGAAATTAATTTGAAACAGAAATATTATCTGTTTTGATCCTCAATCAACATTATGTCTTTCAGGGGCATAAAAAATTTAAATTTAATTTGTAGAAGAAAACTTTTTTTTAAATGCCTTTGTTCTAATACTTTTTAATTAAATATCACTTTTAGTCTGATTTTTAAAATTTTTGTAATGAGGTCAAGTATAAAATACTTCAAAACTTTATATCTGCTATACAGTTAATACTTGAACAAAATATATTCTTAAAATAGACCGTACATAGAAAACAACAGTATAAGTATAATTAAGCGTTTAACTTTGGAGAAAGTTTAACCCAATTTTTTGCATACTGTTTCAGTGATGCCTCATGATAATTATAGGGAAAAAAGAAAAAAATCGGTAGATTTAATTAATGTAAATTTAGTTTTTTGATATTGTATCAAGATTATTGGATAAGTTTTATCACATTAACACAAAATTCTAAAATTGATGGAAAAATTGTTGTATAGCATCAATTTTTCAATAATTTCGAAAATGTTACGTATTTTACAGTTGAAGGATATAAAGAGGAATCAAAGTACTTAAAATCTGTGTAAATAAAAAAAATTATACATATAATTGCATGAAAAATATCCATTTCTAATTTTTATTTTTTTCGATTTTGAATTTAAAATGGCGCTTGAAGGACAAAAAAATTTCCTAATTTTACGTAAGATTGCAAACTTTTTCAAAATTGCTCAAAGCTAATTGGAATTTGTTACTCGGGGGTTTTGGGGGTCGCTGACTATGAATCTGAAGTCAGATTCAAAAAATTCAAAATGGCGAATCCAAAATGGCGGCTTAATTTTTGAAAATTACTCAGATTTGCTTGAAATTTGTTACTCGGGGGTTTTTAGGTCGCTGATTACAAATATAAAGTCAGGTTCAAAAAATTGAAAATGGTGGATCCAAAATGTCAGCCTAGTTTTTCAAAATTACTCAGATTTGCTTGAAATTTGTTACTCGGGGATTTTTAAGTCGCTGATTACAAATATGAAGTCGCCTTTAGCCTTTAAATAATTAAAGTTGCCCGATTCTCACCACGAAGACGTTGGCGACATAGAAAATCATTTTTTTCTTTTTCAGTGATTTTTAATTTTTGGTTTTTTAAAACTTTTTTATTGTTTTTTCGATTTCATAATTTACTTCTTACAACTTTTTATTAAAAACTATTAATTTGTATTATGCGCTTTTTTGAAGCAATTGTCACATCAATATAACTTGCATGTTTTGCAGTATTTCCTTGTTCGGATTTTGCATTTTGAGGTGCAACAGTATCGAGGTAAATGCTGTTTTTCTGTCTCATGTACAGACGACTTTTCCGTTCTTACTTCGTTCAAATAATCTTTGCTGATGCGAATAGCCATAAATTTTGTACTTTCTTTTTCCCAACAAGGAAATATCGCAAAACATGAAAGTTATATTACTGTAACAATTGCTTAAAAAGGCGCATAATACAAATTAATAGATTTAAATAAAAAGTTGAAAGAAGTAAATTATAAAATTGAAAAAACAAAAAAAAGGGTTTAATATCATTCTTTGAAAATTTTGACCACGCCATTCGAAAGAGCGACCCCAAAAATAGTAGGATATGGACTTTTGAAAAATTTAATGGCTTCTTTCTACTAATTGTAAGCGTTTGAAATTCATGTTGAAAATCAGCACATCCCGTCGTTAAAGGGTTAAAATTAAAATTTTCATTAATTGAAACAATTAATAAGACACGACGCACACTACGAACTATTAGTCCGGTTTAGTCTGCAGTTAGTCAGATTATATACAATGTAAACGCAAAAGTAATCTAGTTGGTTTAACCAGTGAATCCGCAGCTAATCCGAAGCAGTCTGCGTATGGTCAGGTTTTTGTCGCTCAGAATTAGTCCAGATAAATTGCTAACGTGAAATTATTCTAATAAAATCCGAAATTAATCTGCTTTTGATCATAAGTTTTTGTCATACGAAATTATAATTATAGTTTGAATTTATCTGCATTTAATACAAATTATTTTTAATATACAAGTTCAATATTACACCAAAATCACTCCGGATTAATCCTTGAATTGGATTGAATATAAATTGTTTTGAAATGTCTGTAGATTGTATATATTTACAAATTCTTATAATAATAATACTTATTTTCGAATTAGGGTGTTCTGATATGTCTGTATTTAATCCGGAATCAGTTCGAAATTTTTACCAGGACCCTGAGGGACGAGTTTCAAGTTAACTAAATGAATTTTTATGTACTGATGGTTGAAAATATGATTATATTCTAACACTTTTTCATAGTGAAAAAAATGTCAAATTTAAAAAAATGAATTTTTTTGTGTTTTTTGACATTAAAACCGACATATTAACTGTTTTATTTATAATTACGTAAATTGAAAACGATGAAACTTTATCTGCAAAATTAGATGGACAAGACCTTTTGGGTTTAAGGTTTTAAAAATGCCTTCCTAGTGTAAACTTGTCGCACTCATGTGTTCCCATGGAAACATATGAATGCGACACGTTCAAACTAAGAAGGCATAATTGAAACCTACTGTACTACTTTAAAATATTTATAGCTTTGAGCCTTTATTCTAGTCGCATGGAAAGTAGACAATCTTGTCATGTTACAAGTCAAAAAAATACTGTCTCTCGCAGCAACAATGAACAGAACAATCTGCGATTAGTTCGACCAGACTACAGTTATGACAGTAATAACGTTTAAAAGTATGCACAGTGGTCTGAAACCCGATTCTAGGTGAACAAAACTAATTTCTGAAAATTGCTTTGATAAATTTTAAAAAACCTATTACTCCGCCCGGCGGAAATTTCCTACCGGCGTGGATTTTGTAGTACTAATAGATTGTAATTTTTCGTGAAAATATTTTTTTACCTAGTCCAATATTTTCCGAGGGGGAGGGGGTTAAATTTTTGTGATTTTCAGTACAATGCTTATTTCAATAATTTTTTACTCTTAAACTATTAAACATTAAAATTTGGCAAGGTACATTTTGGAAAGGTTTTTTAATTCTCTTTCGATTGAAAATAGGCATTTCAAAAAAAAAATTTTTGGCCCAAAAAAATCAAAATTGAAAATAAATTTTAATTTTTTGGAAAAAAGGCAGCTTTTTTTTTTAAACGAAAGCTGAGGTTTTTTCCTAAAAGGACATATAAATGAAAAAGTGGGACAAGAATGTTTAAACATTGAAAAAATAAATTTTCTTGTAAAAACCGGGTTTAGAGCGCTCCGGTGAGTAGAAACCTCTGTTTTTCAATGTTTAAACATTCTTGTCCTACTTTTTCATTTATATGTTCTTTTAGGAAAAAACCTCAGCTTTCGTTAAAAAAAGGTGCCCTTTTTCCAAAAAATTAAAATTTATTTTTAATTTTGGTTTTTTTGGGCCCAAAAAAAATTTATTTTATATGCCTATTTTCAATCGAAAGAGCATGAAAAAACCTTTCCAAAATGTACCTTGCCAAATTTTCATGTTTAATAGTTTAAGAGTAAAAAATTATTGAAATAAGCATTACACCGTAAGACACATGGGTCACTTGACATGGAATGCCTTATATATATATATATATATATATATATATATATATATATATATATATATATATATATATATATATATATATATATATATATATATATATATATATTTTCTTTCCAGACACTGTCCGGTAACTGATTTGAAGAATTATTTAAGATTTCACCTAGAAAAACTGGTCCACCATTGATCAGAAAAACTTGCCGAATCCTATTAAAAGAATTATTCTAGATCTTTCTAAATCTCGAGCCAGAAAATCTTGACACTATCAATGAAAGAAACTGCGGACACAGAAACTGACCAGTTACTAATGAAAAAACAAATCACCAGTCCCATAATAATACACTCTTAGTCAATTACTTATGATTAGATATTAAAAATCATCTTTATGTTCCATACGGTATTTTATACTTTGTTATTTTTTCAAAATTTCTTAGCATCATTACACGTGTATTTTGTACTTTGAATTTAAAAGTAGATTTTTTCACCAAATATCCACGTGTAATTACACGTGTATTTTATACTTTGTTATTTTTTTCAAAATTTCTTTGAATCGTTACACGTGTAATTACACGCGTATTTTATACTTTGTCATTTTTTTCTATGGAAAAACAAATATTTTTCATTTTTATGTTTTATAAGTTTAAAAATCATCATTTCTATTTTATTGTTGTTGCATATTGTACACTTAAACATATTATTTAGATAGATGATGGTGAAATTAGAGGCGCTGTTTATGCTTCTGGATCTCATGAATCTGATTCTTATCGTCATGATAACGAAATACATATCAATAACGAAAATGGCGAAGAATTTTACGAAAATGACGAAGAATTTTACGAAAGTGACGAAGAATTTTATGAAAATGAATTTCCTTTCGACGAAGATAATCAGGAAAATGGAACGACTAGTAGTATATTAGAACAAATGTTGAATACTAAAGAAATGCATAATATTATTGATATACCTATATCAGTAAGTAAAGGTGAAACTCTGATGATGGTTTTGAAATACGCACTGTTTCATAACTTATCACATAGCGCAGTAACAAATTTATTTTCACTAATTAATTGTATGTTTGTGCGTTCGTTCTTACCTGACACTCGATACCTTATAGACAAATTGTTTTTTTCATCGTCTTTAGTGAAATACCATGCCCTGTGCCCGTATTGTGGAGCATACGTTGGAATATTTGTTCGAAAAGATAAACATAAAACTTGTTTACTTTGTAAAAAACAATTCAATTTGAACGAAATGCAATTTAGAGATTTTTACTCTACATTTAATGTTGCCAACGATATAAAAGCAATAATTGAAGATAATGATGAATATTATCATAATGTTGTAAACGAAAGAGTCCATGAACCTGGAAAGTATAGCGATATTTATGATGGAGAAAAATATAAATCTTTTGTTGAAAGTTTGGATATTGAGGATAGAAACCGATACGTGTCATTAATGTTTAATACAGATAGGGCAAATGCATTCAATAGGTTTCACTCACAGAATTCAGTTTATCCACTTCATCTTATTGTAAATGAGTCACCCCTAGATATTAGGACTTCAAAAACAATTGTTTGCGGATTATGGTTCGGTAAAGGAAAACCAGATATGAATGTTTTCTTACGTTCCTTCGTAGACGAAATGAATGAGTATTCTAGATTAGGAATTCCGTGCTTAATTCGAGGAGAGACTATCATCATCAAACCATACGTAATCGGTTGTGTTGTAGATTCCATTGCTCGTTCTCCTTTACAAGGTGTAGGTCAGTTCAATACTCCATACGGATGCAACTGGTGTATTCAAAAGGGTGAATGGACTCCAAATGCTGAAAACACAGGTGGTTCAGTAAAATACCCATTCTTACATCCTTTACCGAAAAACCGAACGAAAGAACATTTCGAAAAATGTTTAAATCTTCTTAGAGATAAACGTAATCCTAATGATACTTTATCCATTCAGTATTCTACTGCTGTAAATCATACTCTTGAAAGTGACCCTGTAAATGTAGAAGAAGATGAAGAAGCTGAGAATACTGAGGGGGTTATTGCTAATAGCCAAAAGAAGGATAATTGTACTTACGGAGTTTTGCATGAGTCACCCTTAACTAGTCTCAATAGGTTTGATATTGTTTCCTCCATGATTCCAGATGACATGCACTTTGCAAGATTAGGGATAGCATCACAATTTACAAATTATCTCTTTGACAAAAAATCCCCACCGAATGAAAAGTTAACTTCTTTAAATGCAAAAGAAATCGACAAAATTTTAAATAATATTTCAGTCCCACACCAAGCTATGCGCTTAACACGTTCAATTACCGACAGGCATAAGTGGAAAGCCAAGGAGTGGGAAAATTATATTTTGTATTATAGTTTACCAGTAATGCAACTATTTTTCGAGGAGAAACTGGTGAAACATTGGGCTTTATTTGTCGAATCATTTTACATAGGATTATTACCATGCATTTCTCATAATCATTTGCTTCGTATAGAGTATTTAGTTAAAAAGTTTATAATTTATGCAGAAAAGTATTATACAAAAAGAAGTTTAACTTACAATGTCCATCAGCTCTGGCACTGGATTGAATCTCTGTTGAATTGGGGTCCATCGTGGGCTCATAATTGTTTTGTGTTTGAAACAGGTAATGGGAAATTAGTTCGTTCTATTAATGCTTCTAAAGAAGCATCAAACCAAATTTGTAGAAATATTTCCAACGAACATTGTGACAGAATTTTAAGCAAAACCATTCTTCCTATTTGTACTGATAAGGTAAAAGATTATTACTTGTCTTTAAAAAAGACAAGTACAAAACATACATGTAAAATATCTGTTGCTAGATATTTTGGTATTCCTCGTCCAGTGCATAAAGATTGGATTAACCGACTCGGATTGACTTTAAATGCTGTATATTACAAGAGAATGGTTAAAGGAAAATGTATTTTTTCAACGTCAGGTGATGCAAAAGTTCGTACAAATAATAGTTTTGCGCAACTAAAAAATGGTACTTTTATTAAAATTCAGAATTTTATTGTTGATGAAAATCTTGAAACAGAGCACGTAATTTACAAAGTTATTTGTACCGAAAATTTCATTCAAGATCAATATTCGTATCTGCAAAAAGTAAAAGAAATAAGTAATACTCTCATGGTCGCAGAAGTTGACGAATTAGAAAACATTTGTGTCTTTTTTAAAATTAGAAAGGTTAATTATATTTGTCCCGTGCCAAACTTATATTACTACTAATAGGCAATAGGAATAAATTCCCTATCATTTTCCGTTTTCCAGATTAGTAGACAAACTGCTATTGGTAGGAATTTAAACCCGTCGAAGACAGGTACGATAGCTAGTATTGAATATAAACTATAAATAACACTTTATTACGTCAATAATTATTGCAAATTAAAAAAAATTAATAAAAGCAAATCAAATAAATTATGTGTTTATAATAGGCGTCGTCCCATGCCTCTTAATTGGCAAATTATTTTCCTCCATCTGACAAAGAACATTAATTTTTTACTGTTTATACTACTTCTTAATTTATTAGAAATTGCAATTAATGTATGTTACCTTTTTACCTTGATGTTTTACATTGTTTTAGTAATTATATTATAAGTCATAAGAAAATAAGAATTGTAAACTTAATAAATACTATGCATTTTAATTACACCTAATTATTTTGTTAAATAATTTTATTCTATTATATAATATTGTTGTAACATTAGTATATTTTTTTTACTTATAATCATTTGATTTTTCCGGATTTTTCACTATAATTAGTGTGAACCCAGTTGAAAACGATTCTTACGAATTTTTTAAATAAAATTTAAGTACGAATTTTACATGATTTTTAAAAAGAAATTAGCACTTAATTTTTGCTGTAAATTTTAGTTTAAATTGGACCTCTTTCTCAAACGAATTTTGTACAATGATCGTGCAACTTCCTAACAAATTTTAAGTAAGTTTTTAAAAGCTCCCGCACGTAATTTTTTCTGCAATATTTTTTTGAAAATTGAACCAGTTTTTCTTATAAATTTTGTACAATATTCGTGCAAATTAAAAACTAATTTTTTATCAAATTTTTTAAAAATTCCAGTAGGAAATCGATAAGAATTGAGAACGTATGATTAACTTCTGGTTGTGTTAAGTTGGTTTTTCTTCAGTTACCGTATTTTTTCATTTTTTAATGTATATGGCATATAGTAAAAACTGTATAAAATAGATAAGAAAATTTAAAAAAGGTAAGCATACTTTTATTTACTTACCAAAGTCTAAAACGTAATTTTCTCTCACTGTCATTGAAGATTTTCAAAAAGAAAGAATAACTTGGTTACAAAGCAGTCGAAAGTATATGTCCAGTGAGGTAAATAAATTATAAGAGTAGATTTTATTGTATTACAAAGCATTTCGGTGTGATAAGCATTTTAATTTATTTGAAGTTAATATTCTAACATCCACAACTCTGCAATATCAGGAAGCAATTATAGACTGTATAAACCAGGCACATAAGACAGATTCAGGATATAGTCAATATTCTGCATTTGGTTTACTTACTTGGCTCTATTGTGCTTAAAAACATATTGTAAGTCGCATTCCTTCTATCTTTTCGCAGCTAAGGACAATGAATATTATGGAATACCCTACGAAAATAATATTCATATCCAGAAATCAGGATTTAATAAGACATTTCTAGGATATCCTACGGATATCATAATTTCACATTATTTTTGGATAGTTCGTAAGAAATGCTGAATATCCGGATGCTGTTAAAAAACTTATTACTCAGATTCAATCATCATGTCATAATGTCACGTTACATACTTTGATGCACGTGTTACTAAATGTTTAATATAAACTTAAGCTTTTTGTAATTTTTTTTCAACATAGGAAGCCTCGTGTATTTCGTCGTAGATTGGAAAAATCGTATTTCTAAGAAAATGATATAAATTGTTAACCGCCCACTAGACACAAAAATCGCCTTACGTTTTAAGAACGTTCCTAAAACGTTTTTAGAACGTTTCATGTCCCTTAACAGACATGAAACGCTTTAAAAACGTTCTAAAAACGTTCCTGATGTTCTGTGCCGACAGGGAGGATATTTACATGCGCATTTTAATGTAATTAAATTTATGAAAATAACACACTTTGATGCACGTGTTTCTAAATGTTTAATATAAACTTGAGCTTTTTGTAATTTTTTTTCAACATAGGAATCCTCGTGTATTTCCACGTAGATTGGAAAAGTCGTATTTCTAAGAAAATGATATAAATGGTTACCCGGGAAATTCCATGCGTATTTAAATGTAATTAAATTTATGAAAATAACACACTTTGATGCACGTGTTTCTAAATGTTTAATATAAACTTAAGCTTTTTGTAATTTTTTTCAACATAGGAAGCCTCGTGTATTTCCTCGTAGATTGGAAAAATCGTATTTCTAAGAAAATGATATAAATTGTTAACCGGGTATTACCATGCGTATTTAAATGTAATTAAATTTATGAAAAGAACATACTTTGAAGCACGTGGTACTAAATGTTTAATATAAACTTAAGCTTTTTGTAATTTTTTTCAACATAGGAAGCCTCGTGTATTTCCTCGTAGATTGGAAAAATCGTATTTCTAAGAAAATGATATAAATTGTTTCCCGGGTAATTCCATGCGTATTTAAATGTAATTAAATTTCTGAAAATAACACACTTTGATGCACGTGTTTTTAAATGTTTAATATAAACTTGAGCTTTTTGTAATTTTTTTTCAACATAAAAATCCTCGTGTATTTCCTCGTAGATTGGAAAAATCGTATTTCTAAGAAAATGATATAATTTGTTAACCGGGTGTTACCATGCGTATTTAAATGTAATTAAATTTCTGAAAATAACACACTTTGATGCACGTGTTTTTAAATGTTTAATATAAACTTGAGCTTTTTGTAATTTTTTTTCAACATAAAAATCCTCGTGTATTTCCTCGTAGATTGGAAAAATCATATTTCTAAGAAAATTATATACATTGTTACCCGGGTAATTCCATGCGTATTTAAATGCAATTAAATTTATGAAAATTACATACTTCGATGCACGTGGCACTAAATGTTTAATATAAACTTAAGCTTTTTGTAATTTTTTTCAACATAGGAAGCCTCGTGTATTTCCTCGTAGATTGGAAAAATCATGTTTCTAAGAAAATGATATAAATTGTTACCCGGTTATTTCCATGCGTATTTGAATGTAATTAAATTTATGAAAATTATATACTTTGATGCACTTGTCACTAAATGTTTAACCATTTCGCTATGTAGAAAAATATTCATATGAATGGCCCAAAATTTCCAGCAAAATCTAGTAAATGAATTTTTACGAAACTGAGTATACAAGCGATTTTGAGGTCGTTGAATTCAAATATGATGTAAAAAAAATTCAAAATGGCGGATCCAATATGGCAGACAAAATTTTTCAATTTTACGTAGATATTCAAAAGAATTAATATATAAAGGATTTTGCAATAGCTGATTGTAATTCTGACTTAAAAAAACACGTCTGCCAATTTGGATTTCTAAAAGTGAATGTCAAATTTGAATTCAGAGACCCGAAATACCCCTTGATTTTGGCTCCGTTTAGTAGAAATCTATTTTTTTAGTGTCTAAACATTTTAGGCACACTTTTGCATATATATGTCCTTTTAGTAAAAAACCTCAGCTTTCGTTTAAAAAAATCGTATCCTTCCCTTCCAAAATTGAAATTTTATTTTCAATTTTGATTTTTATAGGTAAGTTTTTTTTATCAAAATACTTATTGCCAATTGAAACAGCATGAAAAAACCTTTCGAAACTGTACGAAACTGTACTTTTTATGTTAAATTGTTTAAGAGTCAAAAATTATCAAAATAAAAATTGCACCGTAAAGCTCCTTAATCACTTGACGTGGAATCGCTCTACATTTAATATCATGAAATGCCGAACATTTGAATATTTAAACCGATTTTATATACATAAAAAAATTTTGAATATGCTTATTATTCAAAATCAGGTCATTTTAGGAAAGAACCAGGACGTCTCAAATTTTTCGAATACCAGGATATGCCCCGAAAAAACCAGGACGTCTTGTCATCCTATTTTAGTTAGTTTTACACTTAAGAAGCACAAAATTGTTCTTGTTGTTAGTACCAAATTACAAATACTAATATCTATTCAAAATGCAGCGGTTTGGATATTTCTTCTGTGAAATTGTTATATATTCAGCGATATAACTTTTTTCATCATGGTTGCTTCTTAATTATTATGTTTTGGCATATAAATCCTCTAGGAATATTAATGTTTCAAACTAGTACACAATTTTTTATTCCTCATAGAAGTCTTCGAGGATATACTCCACACTCAGAAAAAATTTTTTATTGAGAAGAACTGATTGAGAATTTTTGTTATTGTGTAAACAATGTAACAATTAAAGCTTTTTGTGTAAAATTATTATATAATAAGATAATAATTTGATATTAACATAACAGCATATCCTCCAATATATTCTTGCTAAAGTTATTGCTTTTGAATTATTCATATACATTATCAAAATTTCTTATAGAATAAATCTCTACAAATTTGTTTAAAATTCAAACTATAATATTTGTATTTCGTAAAAATTTTGGTTTGAAACGATAAGGAATTAGTAGCTATTTCGATATAATCTTTCAATTTTAAATTCCGATTCCTTATTTGAAGTTGTACATCTCTCTAATGAAGTCTGAATATCATTTTTATAATTTTCCTCGATAGAATCAACGAGGAAATCCTGTTTCATAATTAAACAATGATTTCCATGCGAAAATCCATCCTGATTTCTATGTGGAATCCTTGAGGATATTTTCAGCAGGCTATATATATATATATATATATATATATATATATATATATATATATATATATATATATATATATATATATATATTACGATTCATATTAAAAATGTCGTGGAAGAGTACGTTTGATATATATATATATATATATAGATATTGATCAAGATATATATATATATATATATATATATAGATTAAAAAGTCTATATTTTTAAAGAATTATCAAGTTATGCAATTTTAGTTCCTAGAAATGTGGATGTGAATGAAATAAGCAAAAGAGTTGTACCATTTTTAAATAACGATAAAGAAAAAATATATAAAAGTGTCGATTCTACCGAAAATCGTGATAATGGCAATTTCAGTGAAATTATCTTAACAGAATATTTAAATACACTTTCACTATCTGGTTTACCACCACATGAATTACATTTACGAATACATTCAGTTGTAATGCTAATTAGGAATATGAGTATTAATAAAGGACTATGTAATGGTTCAAGATTGTTAATTTTAGATCTATTAAATAATGTTATTAAATGTCAAATATTAACAGGTGACAAAGCTGGAAATATTGTTTTTTGCATCGTGTTACATTGCATTGTGATAAAGTTCATTCGTTTACATTTAAAAGAAGGCAATTTCCTATTAAATTAACATTTGCTATGACTATAAATAAGTTTTAGTGACAAAATTTTTACAAAATTGCAATAGATTTAAGAAAAGATGTTTTCAATCATGGACAATTATACGTTGCGTTGTCTAGAGTACGTTCTTTTTCATCAATAAAAGTTTACTCAGGAAATCAAAGAATTTACAAAAATATAAAAAATTATGTCTTTCGGGAAATTTTGGAATATATGTGTTAAAATATTAATAATATTCTGTTTTCATATATAGTCACTATCCTTAGAGAATTTATATTTTGTAACTATAGCATATCTAACACTCAGGAAAGTAAGAGAAAAGTTAGGGGATTTCTATAATTTTAATTTTCTATTATTTAAAGTAACTGTTAAGTATAAAAAAATTAATTCTTTTCTTCATTTCAGATAAATTTTTTACTCTAAAAAATTAGGAATTATAAAGTGTTTATTTTTATTCTATTATTGTGATCATTTTGAAATTATTATTTTAAAATTTTTATTTTAATTTCCTGGGATATCCTGAATTCACTGGTGTTATGGGGGATTGAATAAAAAAATAATATAAATAATTCTTATACTCTGCTTTTCCACGTAAAAGCGTCTGTGCGTCACTATTCTAAATAGGCTGTATTTTTTTCTAATCTAATTATTAATAAAATTATTTTATTTTAATTTTGATGCATTAAGCTTAATTAATAAAGAAAATATAAAGTACATTAAGGATAGGTGGGAGAAAAAATGGTTTCGTGATCGATACTACTCTTGTTCTAAATTAGATTTAATTAATATAACATGACCTTGAATCAGTTTACAGCAAAGTTTTGTAATTATAGGTATGTTGTGTTTTGTAGAATTTTTTGTATCCTATCCTAAAAATATAAATATAACGTTTTAAATTAATCATTTTCACAAAGTTGCTATAGAAAAAGGAAGCAAATATAGGGCGCGCGTAGCGCGCTGTTTTAGAGACTAGTAAATCAATAAAATAGGTTTTAATTGCACAATTATTTTTAAATTAAAAAAATAAAAAAAAATTTATATTATTTTTATAAAAATCATATAGTAAAATATATTTTTAAATAAATAATTCATTTAATTAAACAATTTTTTTTAATAACAATTAAATAAATTTTTTTTAACAAATAAAAATTTATAACATTTTTATAAAAATTAAATAGTAAAATATATTTAAATAAATAATTCATTTTGTTAACCAAAATTCCTAATTTTCTTAATAACAATTAAATAATTTTTTTTAAACAATAAAATTCCTAACATTTTTTATATAGTTCATATAAAATAATAATTTTTAAAATTTTAAAAATGAAGAATTATTAATAAATAATTTTTTTTATTTATAACAATAATGTTACGTCCGTAACCTATTACCCTATAAATTATATTACTAATGTATGCGTATTCTTATAACATATTGTATTTAACTTTCATATATTAACCCTTATAATATCTATTTTAATTATTGCATTATATCCAGTATATTTCTCTATTAAAATATCGTAATTATCATTTATACACATTTCTATTATAGTATTATATTAGTACATTTTTATATTGTATTCTATTGTCATATATATTTCGCATATTGATTACTGTACATTTACCATGTATTTTGAAAGTATAACAATCCAAGAAAGGAAAGTAATATTATGAATCATGTAAAAAGAATAACGATGAAGCGACAATTCGATAACCTTCTAAAAACGTAAGCCGGACGAAAGAAAGGAAAAGCAGCAAACCCCGACGAGCTTAGGTGTAAACAAACGCCGAGTAACTCAGCGAAAGGTAATGCGTACAATCTCCTGGATTCCATGCATAGAACAGTTCTTACGCTATTAACTAGCACAAGGAGAGACAAATTTCAGCACGTGTACAATTTTTCGGGTACATTACAGTTATGAAATTCAATATATAAAGGGCAAGCAGTTTCATTCAAGCAGAGAGTAATTTTTTGGGAATCAACTTGAACACATCGTGAAGCATCGCTCTAGGGTAAAGAGAGTAATTTTTTGGGAATCAACTTGAACACATCGTGAAGCATCGCTCTAGGGTAAAGAGAGTAATTTTTTGGGAATCAACTTGAACACATCGTGAAGCATCGCTCTAGGGTAAAGAGAGTAATTTTTTGGGAATCAACTTGAACACATCGTGGAAGATCGCTCTAGAGTAAAGAGTATATTGTCAACAAGTGAATTATATCTTCAAGTTTTATTTTTGAAACGAAGTATCTTAAAGTACAAATAATTTCCAAAAATATCAAATTGGAAATTAACCCAAGTTCCAACGAAAGTTTAATATTGGAATAGCAGTTCCAAGTTTCAACAAAAACTTATATCGAAATATAACAAATTTCGAACCATCGAAATTTGCTCAAGAGGCGACAACTGTCTGGAAGAAAGCAGATATTTTCCAAATACAATACACTATCTCATTAGTGTAAACAAGAGGATCAACACTCAGCCATTAAGGATAACTGTGCTAGCCCCCCATTGCGTCTAGCCCTCAACCCCATCGAAGATCGGAAAACCAGATATAACCACCAGTCTAAACAACACCAGTAATCGTTATTCTTTAAAAGTAAGATTTTCTAAACTCAATTATACTCATTGTATTTTGTCAATTCTTTTCTTTCTTGTTGGTTTTTAAATAAATTATTCTCTCAATACATTTAGTAGGCTCATTGACTTATCCTCATCCCAAATTAGATTCATTTATGAAACTAATTTAAAACGAGGAACGATAGGTATATTTAAAAAGGTTTCTTGTTTTGACGTAACAGAAGCCCTTATAAATTTTGGTGCATCGGCCCGGGAAAATTATAAAGTCGATCAGCCATTATTTTGTCAAAATTTTATTAAAATTCGAAAATTTTAATGAATTTAATTTTTTTAATTTACTAAACATTTTTAATAAATCAATGAGTATACCATTTGTTAAAAAAAAAGGTAAAATTTTTTTTTTAATAAATAATAATAACAAATAATATCATTATATTAAAAAATAATTAATATTTTCATTTAAATTGGTACATTTTATATTGATTGATAACATTATACAAGATTTAAGTCGCAAGGTGCATTCTAAAAATATATTTTATATTGGTTTTAATGAATAGGGGTTCGAGTCCTCTTAACTTATAATTTTTAAAGTTGCAAGGTGCATTCTTAAAATAAATCCAGTATTATATTGATGAATAGGGGTTCAAGTCCTCTTGACTTATGGAATTTTTTGTCTTGTATATGAATCATTTTGATATTTAATTTGTGCTAAAACAAATTTTGTTTCATTCTTTTGACTGTTATTTGTTATTGTTATTAAGTATTTAAAATATTTTATCGTCCAGAGGTTAAACAAAAATTTTTACTATAAAAGAAAAGTATATTTTATATTCAAGAAACAAGATTGACAATTTTACAATTATTACGCATATTATAAATTTTGATACTATGCAATCTTTTAATGTCTTCTTCGAATGAAAATACTACCGATTCCTCACATTTAACTCGCTCAAAAATAAAAAATAATCCAGAATTGTTATTGCATTCGGGAATTCCTTATAATAAAGAAAAACCACACACAAGTACACCCAGATATTCTAAAGAAAATCCTCATTCCGAAGAAATACATAGAGAGTTTGACTCAGGTTTTGTTAATTCTAACCTTTTTGACACTGACGGTAATTCTTCTGAAACTAACGATAACGACAGCAAAGATTCAATATTAAAAAATACTCTAGTAGATCAAAATTTACCAAATCATTCAAGTTTAAATAACTCTTTAATTGACGAAGTTGCAACAAACGATCACTCTGAAAACAATTCTTTTGATAACTCTAGAGATAATATTAGTTTTGAAGAAAACATGGCTCTCCCAAATAATCAGCAAGTGTCTTTACGCTATGCATTAGAAACTATACCAATGTTTGACGGAAAAAATATTCCACTATCAATATTTATTGAAAGTTGTTTAGAAGCAAAATCTATGCTTCCTGAGAACGCACAAGTACAATCAAATTTAGTAAAATTAATTAGGAGTCGAATTTCGGGTGAAGCAAGAAGAATTATAATAGGAAATAATTTCAATACAGTAGAGCAGTTAACAGAAAGGTTAAAACAAATTTACGCACCAGCAAAATCTGTTTATCAATTACAAGGAGAACTAGGAGCAATATATATGTGGGAGCACGAAAATGTAATTTCTTACGGTTCAAGAATCGCAGAAGCAGCAGAAAGAATATTAGACGCACACAGAATTAGCAATGAAAATAGAGTAGATGAAGTATTTAAAACAAGTTTAGATCAAACAACTGTCGATTGTTTTTCTCGGGGACTAAGACCAGAAATTGAAATACGAATTGGAACAGCAGATACATTTTAAGAAATAGTTAATAAAGCAGTAGAAATAGAAAGAAAATTGTTATCACACCGTGAATTAAGAAAAAGTGAGCATAATACTGAGTATAATTCTCATCCTAAAAATAATAAAGAATTTGCTAAAACAACAAAAATTAATATCGCTCAAGATAATGTAATAACTTGTTTAGTTTTGTGGAAAAAGAGGTCATTTTGCCGTAAATTGTTTTCAACTTAATAAATTGATAGGAGCAAGACGAGAAAACTCTTCTTATCCAAGACCACAACAAAATTTTTCAAATTCAAATCGATTTATCCATCAAAATCCAAATAAATTTCAAAGTCAAAACTTTTACAAAAATCCTCAACAAAATCAGTTTCAAAATCAATTTAGAAACACATTTCAAAATCAATTTAGAAACATACCACAAAATCAATTTCGAACTCCATACCAAAATCAACAACAAAATTTCTACCAAAATCAACAACGAAATTTTTCTCAAGAACCACGAAATAACACCATCTCAAATTTTCCAAATAGAAATCAAAGTATAACGTGTAATTATTGCAAAAGGTATGGACACATTTCCATTAATTGTAGAAAAAAAATGTGGGATGATAACAATAAACAAACACAACAACAAACAAATTCGCAAACTCAAAATCAGGAAAACTCCAAAATTCCTCTTCAGTAGGATGCTCTGAGGAAGAATTAAGAAGAAATTACTATGCATCCAGAAACATCAATTTAGCAAAAACTAATACAATTCCATATATTCGAATTGACACTAAAGAGTTAAAGGTTCCAACAACAATGATGATTGACACAGGAGCAGGACCAAATCTGTTAAAAATTCGCACATTAAATTCTGATATAAAAATTGATAAAAATAAATGTCTTAAATTAACAGGAATTAATGATCATGCAGTCTATACTTTGGGACAAGTAGAAATTAATATTTTCGGAATTCCAACAACTTTTAACCTTTTATCTAATGAAGTTCCAATTGAACATGACGGTATACTAGGAACAGAATTTTTTGTCCAAAATAAAGTAAAAATTAATTATGAAGAAGGACATCTAGAAATCAATAAACAAAAATTTAATTTTGATTCAAAAAACTATTTTTCAATACCAGCAAGATCAATCTATAATATTCATGTAAAAATTTTAAATAAAGATAAAAAAGAAGGTTATATTCCAAGACTAGAAGTAAAAGATGGTGTATACTTGGGTGATGCAGTAGTTTCAAACATAGGAGGCTTAGCGTATTTAAAAGCAATTAACACTCTAAATGAATCAATTGACATCCCAATTTTTGAAATAAATTTAGAAGATTTCGATGAAATAAAACAAGAAACACAAATAAACAAATCTAATATTAAAAGTGAAGACTCATCAATTCAACAAATCATTGATGTATTTTCGAAAAATATTCAATCAGAAAATATTTTCAACATTACAGGCAACGATAGAATTGAAGAAATAAAAAAATTACTTCGTCTGGACCATTTAAATAAAGAAGAATTACAACACATAATGAATTTAGTAAAAAATTATTCAGATCGATTCCATATACCTGGAGAATATTTAGAAGGGACTGACCTAATAAATCACAGAATTATAACTACTGATGAAACCCCGATCATAACTAAACAATATAGGTTTCCGCCTGTCCATAAAGAAGAAATGACACGTCAAGTGAACGATTTATTGAAACAAAAAATTATTAAACAGTCTGACTCACCATACAATACACCAATATGGATAGTACCCAAAAAAGATGATTCACAAGGAAATAAAAAATGGAGATTAGTTTTGGATTTTAGAAAACTTAACGAACGAACGGTAGGTCAATTTTATCCCCTCCCTAATATTACGGACCTACTTGACCAATTAGGAAATGCTCAATATTTTTCAGTCTTTGACTTGGCGTCAGGTTTCCATCAAATAAAAATGGATCCTAGGGATTCTTATAAAACGGCATTTTCCACGCCATTTGGACATTATGAATTTGATAGAATGCCTTTTGGATTGAAAAATTCACCAAGCACATTCCAAAAACTTATTGACCAGGTATTATTGGGTTTACAAGGATCAGAACTATTTGTTTATCTAGACGACATTGTCATTTATGCAGACACCTTAGAAGAACATGAAGAAAAATTCTCGAAACTTATGGAACGACTACGTTTTGCTAATTTAAAACTCCAGCCAGATAAATGTGAATTTTTAAGGTTAGAAGTAGGATACTTAGGGCACATAATTGATAAAAATGGGGTACGACCTGACCCGAAAAAAGTAGAAGCTGTTAAAAGATTTCCATTACCCAAAAATGTAAAAAATATAAAACAATTTTTAGGATTAGCAGGATATTATCGTAAATTTATAGACGGATTTTCAAAAATAGCAAATCCCTTGAATCAACTTTTAAAAAAAGATGTACCTTTTCTTTGGACCGATAAACAACAAACAGCTTTCGATGCATTAAAGAATAAACTCTGTGAGGAACCACTATTAAAAAGACCAGACTTTGCACAACCATTTATACTTACAACGGACGCTTCAGGTTTTGCAATAGGAGGTATATTATCACAAGGTATAATCGGCAAGGATCAACCTGTCGCTTATACATCACGAACATTAAGTGATTGTGAAAGAAAATATGACACTTACGAAAAAGAAGCATTGGCAATAATTTATAGTGTGCAACATTTTCGACCATATCTTTATGGAAGAAAATTTACGTTAGTTACGGATCACAAACCACTAGTTTGGTTTCAAAATTCAAAAGATCCTTGCTCAAGAGTAACAAGATGGAAGCTAAAACTAGCTGAGTACGATTTTCAAGTTGTCTACAAAGCAGGCAAAACCAATGTTAATGCTGATGCCTTATCCAGAAATCCAGTTGAAGATATAATTGAAGAAAAAGTACAAGGAATAAAGGAAGAAAAAATTCAAGAAACTCAGGAAATTCAAGAAAATATAATGAAAAGTGTGCACGAAAAAATGAAAGAAAAATTGAAAGAATATATACAACATGTAGCAAATGAAAATGAATCAAATTTGGAGATAATAAGAAGTCTCCACGAAATTGAAAAAATGTTTATGGACAATGAATCCAATGGAAATTCGGAGATACTAAGAATTCTTCGATCTATTAAAAAAATATTTGAGGACAATGAATCCTATTTAAATTTGGAGATAAGAAAAAGTCTCCCATATATTGAAAAAATAATTAATGACAATGAATGCTACATGAATATGGAAATAAAGAAAATTCTCCAATCTATTAAAAAGATATTTAATAAAAGAAATTATTGTACAAGTATTGAAACTTGTAACGTTATTACGAGAAATCAAAGAAGAAATCAAGAAAAAGAAAATCAAGAAAATAATATATGTGAAAAAGAAAATGAAGAAATACAAGAAATTGAAGATAATGAAATAAAAACACACAAGAAGAAAAAAAGAGGTAGACCGAAGAAACAAAGCACACGTTTGAATACCTCCTTTTCAAAAAAGAGAAGGGGAAGACCAAAAAAGGTATGTAACGCAAAGAATCAAAGAAAAGAAAAATTTTATAATGAAATTATTCCTGACGAAATTGAATCAGATCCTGAGTATAACAAACAAGAAACAAAATTAAAGAAAAATGAAGAAATTGACCAAGGCTACGAAAATTCCAATTCTGAAGTGTCATCTGAAGAAGAAGATAACTTAGTGGAGAATGAAGATTGTGAAAATTTAAATGTAAAACAAGAAAGATATATTATCGACTGTAGAGACCAATTACCAATGCGTAGAGACAACCTAACCTACTTTCTTTCAGTCAACGGAGACCCTCGAGATAATGGCTCCAGATCACTTGCCAAACGTGAAAAATTGCCAAATTTTGGTAAACTTAAATTAGGTATAGCAGAAAAAATAAAGAGAGGTATATATTACCATATAGCTCTCCCTATAGAAAGTGAAATAAAAGAAAATTTATCTGATACAATAAAAAGAATTAAATCTACGATTCTTTCATTAAAAAATATTTGTGAAGAATTAAAATTAAAAAGTATCAGTATTGCAAAGACAGCCCAAATAAATAATATAACTTGGGACGAAATCCTGTCAATGATAAAATTAATTTTTGAAAATTCATTTGTAAAAGTTGTTGTATGCAGTGGACATACAAAATATCCCACGAAAGAAGAATATATGCAATTAATTGAAGAAGCTCATTCAAGCTCAGTTGGAGGACATAAAGGTGTAACCAAAACTTATGGTAGAATACGACAAAATTATTATTGGGAAAATATGAAAAATAATATTCAAAAATATATACAAAGTTGCCTCCAATGTCAATTAAAAAAATTAGTTAGAGTAAAAACAAAAGATCCAATTGATTATAACAGATACACCAGGTACAGCATTCGAGAAAATAGCAATGGACATCGTTGGACCATTACCAAAAACTAAAAATGGAAGTGAATATATATTAACAATACAAGATAATTTAACTAAATATTCATTAGCAATTGCACTTCCAAATCATCAAGCAAGTACAATAGCTGATGCATTCATTAAAAGATTTATTTGTATCTTTGGATCACCCAAAGGAGTATTAACAGATCAGGGAACAGATTTTTTAAGTAATTTAATGAGAAGATTAGCAAAAAGATTTAGAATACGACAATTTAAAACAACCGCTTTTCATCCCCAGTCTAACGGATCAATCGAAAGGTCTCATCACGTTTTAGGAGAATATTTAAAACAATTTATAAACAAAAACGAAGAATGGGATGATTGGTTAGAATTAGCCATGTTCTCATATAATACAAGCATTCATGAAGGCACCAAATGCACCCCGTACGAGTTAATTTTTGGAAAATTAGCACGATTGCCATCAAGCGATCCACCACTTGAACATGAAAAATTGGAGACTTATGATCAATATTTAACAGACTTAATAACCAGACTTCACGAAATGAGACACATTGCTAGAGAAAATTTAATTCTAGCAAAAGAAAAGTCAAAATTTTATTACGATAGAAATTGTAATCCACAAAATCTTAAACTTGGTGATGAAGTATTTCTACTACATGGAGGAAAAATTCATAAATTTGCTGATCAATACACAGGTCCACACAAAATATTAGAAATATTAAATAAAGGAAACGTTAAAATTCAAGTAAAAAATAAACAAAAAATAGTACACATAAATAGACTTAAACTTTCCCGTATTAGACAAGAGGAATAAAAGAATGTTATACTAAAATAAGTATAATCTCTTTCCAGATAATGGAAACTGGAATGAAGAAAATACTACACCTATTTCTACTACTTGTGGTAATAAGTATTACCCATGCATTCATAGGATATGATTGCGGATCTACGGAACCAAACATAACAACTCTATCGTTAAGACAAGTAGGAGATTGTAATATTGAGAAAAAACCGGTAAAAACTGAACAAAGTTACGTGCAACTAATACAACTAAGTGGTACTACAAAAACAAAAGTCATACAATGTAAAATAAAAATAAGTCGTCATATTGAACATTGCGGTATGTTTTCACACACATCAGCTGTTAGCAACGGACAAGGAATATATATTCAAGAAGTTTCTTACGATGTTTGCAATACTATACATGTAAGTGGACTTTTTTCACCTACTACTAATACAAAACTAGCTGATTTAAAAGTAAACTCTACTAATTACCGCAGTATAACCCTAGCAGGATCCATAGATCAAGATGGAGATTGTGACGGCGAATCATACAGTGATGTTTATGGTTCATGGAAAGACGTAATAGTCCAAGCATCATATGAAATAACATTACAAGAATACTATGCAACAGTGAACCTAGATACAGACAAAATACATTTACAATCGGGAACAATTTGCAGCCTGTCAGAATCAAAATGTATAGATAGAGAAAATGGAAACACATTTTGGAACCCAATACCAGAAGATGTGTGTAATCTAAAAAAATATGAAGTAATTTTTGAAGGAATAGCCAATAAAACATATGAAGCAGATAATAATGAAGAAAACAAAGAAATATTATATTCCTTAATAAGTCAGGATATAACCTTTGCTTTAGCAGAAAAATCAAGAGAAATGATTTGTGGTTATGTTTATGTAAGAACGGAACACCCGAAATTAGTTATATTAGAAACAAGACCAGGTGGATCACCCTTAAATAATAAAAAGCCATTAGTACAAAATATGGATATGTTCTCTTATGTAAACACTAAATTTATTTACATAGAGCGCCATCTACGAAAGGAAATGTATGAGTTATACTATGACGTGCTAACAAAAAGATGTTTACTAGAACAAGAAGTATTTAGGAATTCATTAGTTCTTGCTACTCAAGCACCTGATTTATTTGCATTTCACTTAATGAAAAAAGAAGGATATATGTCAGTTCTAGCAGGTGAAGTTATTCATATGATTAAATGTATACCAGTAGAAATCAATTTAAGGGAAACAAAAGAATGTTATATGCAATTACCAGTCACAAAAGATAACAAAACATATTTTTTAACACCTATAACTCATGTTTTTGACTAAAGTAGGGACACCAGTCGAATGTAACACATTTTTACCATCAATGTTTATGATAGGGAATTCTTGGTTTCAAATGTTGCCTAAATTAGTAACTGTAGTACAACCGGCAGTATTAAAACCAGACAAAAGAGAAACCTGGAAATATAATGTTCCCCCATATCTAGCTACCAGTGGATTATATTCACAAACGGACCTAGAAAAATTAAGAAACCATATTATGTTACCTGCAGAAAAGCCTATAGTTTTAAACACACTTGCAAGAGGGATAATGGGTCAAACTATGCATAACTCAGGTCTTAAATTTTCAAACGTATTAGACGAAGAAACAATAAATAAAATAGCAGAATCGGCATGGGGAAAAATTTGGACAACTTTCACTAGTTTCGGAACTGTAAACGCAGGATTTATAGGAATAATAATAGCAATGAAGACAATTAAATTTGTTGCTGATACATTTATTCATGGCTACGCTTTATATAGCGTTTTCGGATGGTCCCTCCACTTATTAGGATCCATATGGGATTCTGTAACTAATGTACTATTACATTTAGGATCAACTTCTAAAACACCAACGACACCAACAACCACAAATCTAACCGCTATAACTACTGAAAAAGAAGAAGCTTCAGCACCGACAGAAGAAATTAGTCTACTGCAAGATAAAGAAGGTAATATCAACAAAGAAGAAACACTCCAATTATATCCTCAATTACATCCAAATTTAAGTACCTTCCGATTATAAAATGGCAACCACATTTTTAAGCATTTTAAACTCTGTACTAAAAGAAAATTCAAAAGAAAACATCATTATTAATTCAAATTATCAAGCACCGGCAAACGCTATTCATCAACCTCAATACGTTACAGAAATAAGATATAAAAATTACATTATTTGTAGTACTAGTGATGACCTAGAATTATCAAAAGAAAATGCAGCGTTTCGTTTAATTAAACAATTAACAAATGGAGAAAACTCATTTCTGAAAACTGCAACAATAACATTTAAAATTAAACTAATTCAAAAACTAAATGATTATTGCTATCAAAATGAAATGGGTATTCCAAAATTTGCAGTTTTTTAAAGCTAACACATCAGAAGTTACAGCAAATTGGATAACAATTTGCACAGTAGGAAAAATTAAAAAATCAGCTATATCAAGTGATTGTTTGACAGCAAAAGCAACATCAGCATTAATGACTTTAGCAACCTTACATAACATAGACAGATATAATAATTCACTAAAAGATTCAATAACAAACTGTTTTTCAAAAATGACAATTGCAAACGAAAAGAAAAATTCCTTTACAAACACAAATTTTCCTTCCACTTCAAAATCCCATGAAGAAATTAAAAGTTTTAAAAAATGTCATTTTTGCGGACAACGCAAAAATAACATTTATCATAAATTATAAAAATAATAATACTTAATTCTGTTTCAGAAATGGAGAATAAGAATAAAATGCTCTTAGTAATTTTTACCATTTTTAATAGGAATAAATAAAGGTATATCTCAAATTATACCTCAAGATATTCCATTTACGCAAGCTCCAGGACTATATTACGAACCTTTAAAAACTATACAATTTCCTATTGGTGAAGTAAAAATTTATTTATCATACTAATCACAAATTATTATTCAGTAAATTATCAAACTTTAAAAAATTTCATGAACAAATCAAAATAAGTTGCGTATTTCTCTGCATAGATGCAAGACATCAATTAGAACGTAAAGTTTTAGAATTTGAAGAAATAATTTATGAAACAAAAAAACTTATAATTGAGTCAACAGAACCAGTACAAAAAACTGACATTTTTTATTTTTTAGAAAAAAAAGAAACAGTTAACAATATCACAATGAAAACTGCAGATAAAAATACCTTTATACAACAAATTTTTATTCTTGACTCTCCTAATTCAACTGATATATACAAACAATTATATCTAATCGAAAAATACATTAAAACACTGCAAAACATACAAGAAATTTTACTAGCATCAATAAATAATAAATGGCATCAATCTATTCCAATAAATTCAGATTTGTTAAATTACACCAGAAATACTAAAAATCTTTTTAAATTATTAAAAACTAAATCTTTCAGTTCAAACAAACAAAAATTTATATATCGTATACTCATTTCCAGAAAAAATGTCAGAAAGCTTCGAGCTATTTAAAATTTATTCGTATCCAATATTTCATAAAACATCTTCTATTTCTATAAAAATAGACTCTCAAATAATAGGTCTGTCCAGTAATAATATGAAATATTTTCTAACCTCAAATTTAGAAGAAAAATTTACACCATTTATTAATCATGCAGAAATAAATCCAACTTGTGAATCTAGCATATTAATCAATTCAACATATTATAACTGCAAGTTTATTAAATCTAGTACATTTCCAATCTTAACTCCATTACTTCAACATAACTCTTGGATTTATGCTACGCAAAAATTAAAACAAATTGATATTCAATGTTTTAAGAGATCCTTTACTCAACTTGTCAGAAAATACTGGAATTATAAAACTACCTTTTGATTGTTCAATAAAAATTAATAATCAAATCTTACCTATAGAAATAGAAGAAATATCTAAGTTACCTTTAAAAGGACCAATTGTTATCGAGAATAAAAAACTAACTCAAAGTTTTAATACAAAAATTTTTAGTATATTTGAAAATGAGTTGGATGCATCAATTTTTAAAAATGAAAGTTATACTGAAGTTATTGAGATGCAAACATACAAAATTCATAATTATTTATTGATAATATTTCTAATAATCATAATAATCAATTTATCTATTACTCTAATATTCTATTTGAGATTAAAGAAAAGTCATAAATTATTGACTGCAAGAAATTTACTGAATAATTACATAAAAAATGAAGTATTAATTGAAACAACAGTAAGGGAAACAGGGGTATGAAACAATGAAAAAGGAAAATATTATTCTAAATTATTTTTTTTTATTTTTCTTTTTAACAAATATATACAAATATTTTGATGATATATAAAAGTATATTTGGTATATACTTTTTACGGTCCGAAATACTGAAAACAATAAATAATAATTAATTAAAAACCAATTTACAAATGGAAGTACGTTTACATAATTGGTATACACTTACGCGCTCCACCTTTTTACACCGTATTGTCCATTTTACACCACCCGCCATGAAAGGATGTCCTAAAGGATCCACAGATTCAAATATGTGACTCTTCAGGCGAGATAATCCCTCACTTATAGAGCAGTGTAAATTAACTTTCCATTCGAACGGAATCTCCAAAGTAACATTATGGATGTCCGTAAAGACTTTTATGTCTTTATTATGCAAAGGTTTTAATTCCCTGTCAAACCATTTTCCATAATCACCAACCTACAACAAAAATTATACATAACAAAGTAGTAAATATATAATAAAACAAATAAAGAAAAAATGCAATAATAATTTATACTTACTCGAACCAAATCATTGCCTATGAATTTTACTTTTCTATTAAACAAGAAAAAAGACTTCCCAGTATTATAGAAAAAATCAAATAAACCTCTATTGTCCTGGAGAATAGAATTTTTAACGGCAGCAAATTCAAAAGGTAACTTAATGATTGTGCTGTTGTATATAACTTGAGGAACATCTAACAAAATCCTTTTGTTACCATGCCAAATAATCCTCTCTTTGTCAACCTACTAAACAAACAACATTTTTTTTATATTATTAACAAAAATTTATTACTATAATTATACAAAACATAATATTATTAATGATAAATAACTAATATTAACAAACATAATAATAAATAATAATAATATTAACAATATGAATATATTGTAGTTATAGTATATGCGTAAATTAATAAATATACTAATAAATTTTTGTTTACTTACAATCCTAATCCTAGTTGTATCAAAAGTAAAATGTTTTCCTTCTAGGTAATGCAATCCTTGAGGCCCATTTATTGCAAACTGTCGTGATATTGCATATCTTATCAATTCTCTTTTCTGGTAAAATCAGACCACCAATCTAAGCCGCGATACCTCTTTGAGTTATGATGAATTAGAAAATGAGAGAAATTTCCCGCTCTTGGTTTCCAAAGATTTAAAGACTTTAATGGGTTTGTTAATTTTTCAAATACAGACAAATTAGAAATCCTATTTGAATTGAATAAAATAAAGCACATGGATTCCATTTCAGAAAGCAGTTCACTTTTAATTTCTTTTCGGAAACGTTTTTTATCCGGTACTTCAACATCTTCTTCGCTCTTTCTCTTCCTAATTTCTTCCATCACATTTTTTTCTAATTTTTTCCTCTTACTTTCTTCAAACTTCACATTTTCTTCGCTCTTTCTCTTCTTACTTTCTTCAAACATTACTTTTCTCGATGAACATTCTTCATCTAAAATAATGTCTTCATGACATTCTTCGTTCGAAACAATACTTTCACGACAAACTTCGCGAACACTACACTCTTCATCAATCTCCATATCACAAACCGAATAATCCTCTTCACTCAGTTCAAAATTTTCAAGATCATCTAAATCCTTTAATACATTATCCAAAAAATTCTCTAAACCAACGTCAAAACTAGGAGAAGACATTTTTATGTTTATGAAAGTATCAAGTATATAACAGAAAAGATCAGTCGCGAGAAACAGATAATAAGAAACTGAATTTTGAACAAAGGGAAAACAATGCATGTCCTGCCAAACATCCCTACTACTTTTTTTTCAAAACTCAAGAAACCAATTGAAAATTCAGAAAATCGTCTTATTGCTAGGTGGGTGTTGCCTTGAGTGATAAAGAAAATCAAACAAACTAGGGACGTTGGGCAGGTATACCTAGAGAAAATGAACCTTGTTTTTGCATAAAAAATTTCTTTTGAGGATTGTAGCTTAAATATTAGGTTTAGAAAAAAGTTGAATACAGTTTTGGAATCAGCGCAAAAAAGCGCATCGAATTACATCATAAAAAATCGAAATCGGTCAAGAATTACCGGAGTTATGACCACTTTTGTAAAATTTATGAAAATACAAAATTATTTTACAAAATTATTTTTCGTTTTCAAACATTGAATTTCTAAAAAAAAAAGGTCATCAAAATTTTTTTTTGCGGAAAAACAAAAATTAAGTAGTGAAATTAAAATGTTTAAAAGCAAATGAAATTTATAAAGTATGATTGAAATTAAAATGTTTAAAAGCAAATGAAATTTATAAAAAGTGCAAAAGCATGTGAAATTTGTAAATTACGATTGAAATTAAAATGTTTAAAAGCAAATGAAATTTATAAAATGTGCAAAAGCATGTGAAATTTGTAAATTACGATTGAAATTAAAATGCGCAAAAGAATATGAAATTTATAAAGTATGATTGAAATTAAAATATATATGATGTATCTATCTATGATTGAAGATTGAATGCATAAAAATTAGATCTATAAAGTATGAGTATATTAAGTTATTGCGTCGTTTGAGCATGTTCGTTTTGCTTCTCTCATGCTCAATCTAAGGGGGGAGGTGTTACGTCCGTAACCTATTACCCTATAAATTATATTACTAATGTATGCGTATTCTTATAACATATTGTATTTAACTTTCATATATTAACCCTTATAATATCTATTTTAATTATTGCATTATATCCAGTATATTTCTCTATTAAAATATCGTAATTATCATTTATACACATTTCTATTATAGTATTATATTAGTACATTTTTATATTGTATTCTATTGTCATATATATTTCGCATATTGATTACTGTACATTTACCATGTATTTTGAAAGTATAACAATCCAAGAAAGGAAAGTAATATTATGAATCATGTAAAAAGAATAACGATGAAGCGACAATTCGATAACCTTCTAAAAACGTAAGCCGGACGAAAGAAAGGAAAAGCAGCAAACCCCGACGAGCTTAGGTGTAAACAAACGCCGAGTAACTCAGCGAAAGGTGATGCGTACAATCTCCTGGATTCCATGCATAGAACAGTTCTTACGCTATTAACTAGCACAAGGAGAGACAAATTTCAGCACGTGTACAATTTTTCGGGTACATTACAGTTATGAAATTCAATATATAAAGGGCAAGCAGTTTCATTCAAGCAGAGAGTAATTTTTTGGGAATCAACTTGAACACATCGTGAAGCATCGCTCTAGGGTAAACAGAGTAATTTTTTGGGAATCAACTTGAACACATCGTGAAGCATCGCTCTAGGGTAAAGAGAGTAATTTTTTGGGAATCAACTTGAACACATCGTGAAGCATCGCTCTAGGGTAAAGAGAGTAATTTTTTGGGAATCAACTTGAACACATCGTGGAAGATCGCTCTAGAGTAAAGAGTATATTGTCAACAAGTGAATTATATCTTCAAGTTTTATTTTTGAAACGAAGTATCTTAAAGTACAAATAATTTCCAAAAATATCAAATTGGAAATTAAACCCAAGTTCCAACGAAAGTTTAATATTGGAATAGCAGTTCCAAGTTTCAACAAAAACTTATATCGAAATATAACAAATTTCGAACCATCGAAATTTGCTCAAGAGGCGACAACTGTCTGGAAGAAAGCAGATATTTTCCAAATACAATACACTATCTCATTAGTGTAAACAAGAGGATCAACACTCAGCCATTAAGGATAACTGTGCTAGCCCCCCATTGCGTCTAGCCCTCAACCCCATCGAAGATCGGAAAACCAGATATAACCACCAGTCTAAACAACACCAGTAATCGTTATTCTTTAAAAGTAAGATTTTCTAAACTCAATTATACTCATTGTATTTTGTCAATTCTTTTCTTTCTTGTTGGTTTTTAAATAAATTATTCTCTCAATACATTTAGTAGGCTCATTGACTTATCCTCATCCCAAATTAGATTCATTTATGAAACTAATTTAAAACGAGGAACGATAGGTATATTTAAAAAGGTTTCTTGTTTTGACGTAACAATAATTTTAAAATAAAAATTATTACAGAGAAAATAATTAATAGTAAAAAAAAATTTTAAAAAATAATAATAAAAATTTTTTTTCTTAAGAAACAAATTATTTTTAAGAAAATATGGATCTGCCAAATAGTCAACAAGTCTCATTACGCGATGCTCTAGAAATAGTTCCTATTTTCGATGGAAAAAACATACCATTATCCATTTTTATAGAAAGTTGTTTAGAAGCAAAATCTATGCTTCCTGAAGTAGCACAAGTTCAGACAAATTTAGTAAAATTAATAAGAAGTCGAATTTCGGGAGAAGCGAGAAAAATTATAATAGAACTAACTTTAACACTGTAGAAGAATTAATAGAAAGATTAAAACAAATTTACGCACCAATAAAATCTGTATGTCAATTACAAGGAGAACTAGCAGCAATGCATATGTGGGAACACGAAAATGTAATTTCTTACAGTTCCAGAATTGCAGAAGCAGCAGAAAAAATATTAGATGCATATATTATTAGTAATGGGAGTAGAGTAGATGAAGCATTTAGAAGAAGTTTAGATGAAGCAACTATCGATTGTTTTTTGCGAGGACTTACACAAGAAATAGAATTACGAATTGGTACAGCTGATACATTTCAAGGGATAATTAATAAAGCTATAGAAATAGAAAGAAGATTGTCATTACAACGTGAACTACGAAGAAGTGAGAATAATATTAAATATAATGCCCATCTTAAAAATAATACAAATTTTGCAAAAACGACAAAAATTAATATGGTTCAAGACAATGTAAGCACTTGTTTATCTTGTGGAAAAAATGGTCATATTGTATCAAACTGTCCTTAACTTAATAAATTGTTAGGACATAGAAAAGAAAACCGCTTTCATTGAAGTACTCAACAACATTTTGCAAACCCAAATCAAAGCCAATTTAATAACAAAAATCAAATATTTAATCAATTTCAATATCAAAATTATTACAGAAATCCGCAATAAAATCAATTTAGGAAAGTACCACAAAAGCAATTTCACACTCCATTTCAAAATCAAAGGCAAAATCAACATCAAAAATTTTTTCAATGTCAAGAACAAAATTTTTTACAAAATCAACAACAAAATTTTTTCCAAAATAAAAAACATTATCGGGAACCAGGAACTAACATTGCAACAAACTTCGGAACTAAAAATCAAAATATAACTTGTAATTACTGCAAAAAATTAGGACATATTTCCACTAATTGTAGAAAAAAGATATGGGATGATAACAATAACGACAAGCTCTTAAAAATCACAAACCTTTTTAATCAACCTCTACATAAGGATATACCCCTTTATATGACTGATAATCAAGAAAACACTTTAAATAAATTAATGAATAATGTTTGTGAGGAACCACCTTTACAAAGACCAGACTTCTGCCAACCAATTAAATTAAAAAAACACGATTCAGATATTGCAGTAGGAGAAATTCAATCACAAGAAGTAAAAAAATATCAACCAGTAGCTGAATATGACATTAACGTGTTCTACAAAGCAATTACAAAAAACATCAACGCTGACGCCTTATCTACAAATCCTATTGAGGACATTATTGAAAATAAAGTGCTGTGACAAAGTGATTCGTCATTGGCACGTTAATTCGTGGGACACTTAAGTGCCCTCTTTAGTTCCGCCCCTGCGCATTATTAATGGACGCTTCCGTTTTATTTATATTTGAATTAGTACTTTATTTTGTCTAATTACGTAGTTTTAAGTGAATTTTGTACCAAGAAATTGTAATCCGAGGTTTAATTGGCATTTTAGTTGAAATATTTTTTTAAAAATGAATAGGTATTATTTTCTTTTTGTTCAGTTTTGAAGTTTTCATTTTGAGTTGTTTTCCGGTTTGAGAGACATGTGCTTGCAGCATGAGCGGAGTTGAGAGGTTAGAGACAGAACGAGGAGAGAGTGTTGAGAACACACCGTGAGAAGTGTGACGAATCGAGTGAGTTGAAGGATTCGAGTGGAGATTTTTTCTTTTGTAAGAGATAAGAGTGTAAGCGACCGATATATTGAGGATCTTATTGTTCGAGAGACTTAAATTGTGAAATTTGAATTTTTGGAGTGTGAAATTAGAGAAACGAGCGACGATATTCAGGGTGGAGTGGTTGGAATCAATCAGAGACGCCAGCGTGCAAACTCGATTAAAGAACCTTTGGATTAACCAGCGTATTTTTCTTTAACCCTTTTCTTGAAATTTGCGGTGAGTCCAAATTTATAGTTCTTGTTAAATTGGTGCTTCAACGCCACTTGCTTTCAGTGGCGGTCTCAATAGAATCTCACCCGTATTATTAGAGTCTCAGTATTAGTTATATGAGTTTATAAATTTCTAATTTGGTAGTAAATTATTTTGTTATTTTCATAATTTTGGTAAACAAGTAAAATAACTGGCGCTCAACTGAGCATTTTCTTTTGTGAAATTTGATTGTTAGTGAGAGACATGAGAATCAATTGCTGATAAGATTCGAAAGATTATTTGATAGTACCAATAGCAAATAAAATCTAGGAAATTATTAGTTAATTAATTGAGTTTAAGAATTATCGAAATTTATTTATTAAATTAAACAGATAATTTCCCTTGGTCACAGTGCAAAGAATAAAAACAGAAGAAATTCAAGAATCTCAGGAAAATATTACTCAAGAATATATTAATAAGTGTGTGCATCGCCTATTTGGTTTTACGTGCAGTACCTCCGCATACGCGTATTTCACTACACGGACCGCCTACGATCATAACGGGGTTGAGATACGCCCAACCAGCGCCAACAACTCAGATGAGCTGTCTACCGATCCGCAGTGATTCCCCGGCCTCTCACCGAAGTGACAGGCCAGAGAATCTCCACGGCCCCTCGGTTTGGGGCGGGACCTTTCTAATCCCTAGTGGCTCTGCAGTGCCACCACCCGAGTTGAGACTGCAACTCACACAGCGAAGCACGGAAAAAGGCTTCTCGCTCAGCATCATGAGCTTTCAACCACTGACAAGATAGGAATGGAAAAACGCATCTGTTAGCACGGAATCTTTTGCTTCCCGCAAAGGAAGCAAGAGAAGATAAGTGTGTGCATGAAAAAATCGAAGAAAAATTCAAAGAATACTTAAATTGTGTATCAAGTGAAAATAATTACTCAAATTTGGAGGTAAAAAATCTCCGCCATGTTGAAAAAATGTTATATAATGAATGCTGCAAACCAGAAAATTATGATACACGTAGTGAAGCTTGTAATGTTGTTACAAGAAATCAACGAAGAATACAAGAAAACAATAATCAAAAAGAAGAAATACAAGGAAACAAAAATCAAGAAACATTGGAAATTCAAGAAGAAAAGAAGAATCAAGAAATTCAAGAAGAAGAAACATATGAAATGAGGAAACGAGGTAGACCAAAGAAACAAAGCACACGTTTTAATACTTCCTTAAAAAAGAAGATAGGAAGACCGAAAAAAGTAATGTATACAAAAAATAACAAATTTTATAATGAAACTTATACTAAAGAAATTGAATCTTATCCTGAGTATATTAAACAGAAAACAAAATTGAAAAAACACGAAGAAATTGATCAAGTCTAAGACACCTCCAATTATGAAGAATCATCTAAAGAAGAAGATAACCTAGAAGAAAAAGAAGACTGCGAAAATTTTAATCAGCAGAATATACGTATTGCAAAAATTAAAAATGAAACTTGGAACGGAAATCCTTTCAACAATAAAATCATCCTTAAAAAATTCGTTTGTGGAAGTTGCTCCATATAATGGACGTTCAGAATGTTCTACAAAAAATTATGTACAATTAATGGAAGAGGATCAATCATTAGACAATACATATCGACCGCCTCCAGAACCACCTCCCAGTAGAGAATAAATTATCGAATACAAATTAAATTAAAAAAAAAATAATACAGATAAACAATACCCCAAAAATTATCTGAAATAAATAACAATTTATATCTTTTGCAGACAAACTAAAGAAAATTCATTAAAAAGTAATTTAAATAAACCATACAAATTATATAAAACTAACTAACAAATCGCTTTTCTATACCTATGCATAAAAACATTCATTATTCCATATAAATTTTTTTAGAATTTAAACTAATATACATTTGTCTGTTGTAGCGATCTAACATCAATCTATTAATAACTGACCATAAAACAAGGAAAGAAATAAAAATAAAATAATTGAAATTTCATTTAGAAAAAGTAAGAAAGCAGCATGTTAAGGTTAAGTTATCATTCTCTTTTATCTTAACTTTTCTTAACTATTTTATCCATTTTTAATTTTATACTCAAACACAACTATATTCTTTACTGAATATTCTTTTTATAATTACAAATGACATAATTTTTAAACAAGCAAACGTTACATCTGAATCCATATATTGAACTTTAGTACATGATGAAAAGATAATCTTAAGAATGTTCTGTGAATTGAAAATTTTTTATTAATTGCCTTTTAATAAAAGATGTAGGAAGTAAAATTTTTTTTAAGTAAAAAAATGCACTTTAAATAATAACCCAAATTTTAGAACAACTATAATTTAAATGAACAAATTAAATCTTACTTCTTACAATTTAGTAACAAAAGGACATTAACATAAATTTCATTTAATAATGCAATCTAATAAGTCACTTGTCTAATACAAATTTATTTGATAAATCATTTAATAATTTCTAAAAGAATTAGATAAATTCTTAAATACATTTTTGGTACAAAAAATTAAGAGAACCCGTATATCATAACAATTTATACTAAAATACATTTGACATAATAACATTTTAAATTATGAACAAATGGCATAACATTTTATAAATATTTGTATCTAAACAAACTTTTTAGTATCAGATTACATTAAAGTCACTAAATCCAAATACTACAAAAATTAAAAATTTAAATAATACCTACAACTAGAATTTTTTTAATAATTATTGTTTAATTACCTTCTGTACGTCAATAATTTTATGTAAACAAAACTAATAGTATAAGCAATTCACTTTAAAAAATCTATTCGTACTATTTTATTATTTTTATTCTAAACTCAAACTTGCTATATTACGCATGTTACAGATCAAATTAAAGTCAATATAACAAATTAGAAAATAAAAAAGAGACAAAACCAAATTAGCACAAATAATGTTAATAAGGTTAAAACAAAAATATGATTTCAACGAAAGAAAAGAAACAATAGATATTTGGAGTGATAAAATCCAATTAATTAAATGTAGCAATTCTTGTAAAAGATGTTTTGGAAGATATCATGTAGCAAAAAATTGCCTAAATTACAAAAAAAAATAATAAAAATTATAAATACTAAGACAAATTTTTTTTCTCGCTATAAAATAAATAAACAAATAAAATGTGTGCATTCTACCTTCTAAACATTTAGTCATATATAATAATTATTAATTTTATTAATTATATCTATCTTAAAATTGTGTGTTAAAAAAAATAATAAACAAAAAATAAACAAAAAAAACGAACAAAAAAAACAATAATAATAATAATGAATATATACAAAAAAAATAATAATAAACAAAAAATATATATATAACAATAAAAATAAAACAAAAAAAATATATTTTCCTAAAAATGTATGTTTTACGCTCAACTTCAATACGATTGTAATTTTTTAGATTTAAATAAGAGAGTTAGAATTTGGAAATTGTTCAATTTCATTTTTCAATTTCCAAATTTCTGTAAGGGGAGGTGTTACGTAATCGTAACGTAATTTCCAATTGTTAATAATAATGATCGTAATAGTAACAACGAATTATTGTTATTGACATATTATTAACAATTATTTATAATTATTAATTAATGGAAATAGTAATAATAAGAATAATAAAATAATAATTAATTTTAAATAATAATTTGTAATAATAAATAATAATAATTATTGTAACAATAATAACAAAATAATAGTAATAAATTGTAATAACAATAACAAAGTATTAGTAAATGTTACGCTAAAAATAATAACAATTTGTAACAATATAAGCAATTGTAATAATAATAACAAGATAATAAGAAAAGTAACAACAATAATAATTAATAATAACAAGATAATAACAATTTGTAGCAATAAATAATAATAACTAATGATAACAATAATATCAAAATAATAATAATTAATTGTAACATTAATAACAAATAATAATAATTAATTGTAACAAATTAGTTATAAAATGTAACAACAAAATAATAATTAACAACAAGTTCTAATAATGTAGACAATAATAACAAATTGTAGTAACAAGTTAATAACAAAATGTTAATAATAAATTGTAATGACTATAAATAATTAAGAAACAACATAAAAATATAATATTAAATAACAAAATTGTAAAAACATATGACTAACAGAATATGAACACGTGCGATCTAGAAACTGAGTAAACACAAGTGTCTACAACAATACTTTTCAAAGACTCTATGCTAGAAAACATTTTCCAAAGAGAGCATGCTAAAAGACCAAAGGGGTCTAGTATAAAAAGGGCCACACTATCATCTAAAATTCAGTCTAAAATTGGAAGTCATCAAAAGTAGTCACCCGGACTACAGCCTTAAAAATGTAATCGTCAACAGAAGTCACCGGTATATCAGTCTAAAAATTCTAATCTTCACAAGTGGTTCTCTTCGTATAAAGTGTTCTCGTCCCCAGTAAAGTAGTTGTTCTGATCTTTACGTGAAAATTCTAATTCAACTCATCTTGAAGTCTAATTTGGTGTTAGAAAACATCGTTCGAGTTGTGACAAAAGCTGAAAGAAACATAATATTTTTGATTTATTGGTGAATTTAAAAGAAATTTATTTTGAATTTAGGAATTTTCTTTTCAAAAATTTAATAAATCTGGACTTAAGAACGAATGTGACAAAATGAAAGAGAATTTTTTGAAGACATTTTAGATAGTATAGAAAAATAGAAGAAAAGAAGAAAAATTAACAAAATATAACTTGAATTATCCCCCCGGGGACTCCAAAAATTTAATAGTATGTACTGGACATAATTACTATTATTTTTATTTATTAAATAAATAATTATTTAATAAATAATTAGTGTGATTCGAACCTAGACTCTCGCCTAATAGTTCGGGACACTTCGAGTTTTATTTTGTTTTTGTTATAAATTTGGGATTTGTTGGAAATTTAATTTAGATGGAATAAAAGCAAATCGTTAAACACAAGAAAGTAAGACAACAGCTTTCGATAACATAGGTAACACATTTAGGATTCACAAAGGTTTTAAAACTTGGTATTGACAAAAGGATATTCACAATATTTAGGAGGAATAAAAGCAAATTTTCAAACACAAGAAAGTAAGAGATTTGAATAAAATTGAGAAGAGAAAGATGAATTTAATAAAGAAAATCGAGAATTTATTGGTACTCACTTTTTATTTTAAATCCCGTTTATAAAACGTGGAATAATTTGAATTTTGGTGTTATATCGATCGATATATCGAAAATCGAGGTATTGATATTAATAATCCATCTAACGATATATGGTTCAAGAAAATATTTGAAACTGTTGAATCTTAGATTTTATTTGATTTTCTGACACTCGCGAAATAATACTTGAAGATTGTCGCACTACTTTTCACTTGGAAATAAGACTTGTTGTTTCGAGATATGTTTTTAAATTGGAAATAAGAACTTGGAATTTTGAAATTGGAAATAAGAACTTAGAATTTTGTAATTGGAAATAAGAACTTTGAATTTTGTAATTTGGAAATAGGAACTTGGAATTTTTGTTTGGATAGTTGCTTGGAAAGTTGCTTGGATAGTTGCTTGAGAATTGAACTCTGAATTGAGAACTAACTTGAGGACTAACTGTTTGTCTTGTCTTGTAGACTTAAAAACTAACTGACTTGTTTTGTGAGGATACTGATTTTAAAGTATTGTCCCCACTAAGATTTTTGGGAGTTTCCAAATTTTGGGAAAATATTTCTAGAGGGATGGAAAAAGAGGGTGGATAATTTTAGGATTGATTTTCCGGAAGAAAATGGTGGAAAGCAAATGGAGAAAAGGAAGGAAAATTATAGTCTGTCGTTTTAGGATTGGGCCTTTGAGACCAATCCCTCTATTGTAGGGTGTGACTTAAAGGAACGTACCCTAGGTCAGAGTCTATTTCCAGAAAGTAGGGATTTTGACTTTTGATTTCATTTTGAGTAGGGATATTATTTCACGTTTTTAAGTTTTTACAAAATATTGTTATAAACTAATATTATAAAATAATAATAATTTTACATTGATTTTTATAGCGTAGTTTAATTGATGATAATCTTTAAATATGCGTACGTTTTCAAATTTTAATTTTATCGTAATTTTTACATAATTGTCGGTTTAATTAGTTATTTATTTCCATTTTAGAAAAATTTAATGTTTTATATTTTGTTATTAAAATTTTGTGAATTACAATTCGTTGAATGTTTTTATTTATTGTTAGTTGATATTTAATTATTATTAATTATTTTATAAACAATAAATATTTATTTAGACACATTTTTAATAATATTAAAATACTTATTCTTGTAAAATATGAAATTATTTAATTTGTAATGTATATACAAAGGTTATATTTCAATTTATGGTTTCCTTTACATTTTTCTCAAAAAGCATTTTCTCTGAAAATTCAAAGTTTAACTGCTAAAGATGAAATTCGAACTTCCTTTCCCAGGGTACAATCTGTTTAATGTAACTCTTATGGTTCCAGTTTCAGTTATTTGTAAAATAAAAATTTTAGAGGTAAAAAAAAGTAGAAAAATATACAGGATGTAACAAATTATTACTTAAAAATATATTTCATTTTGCAATTGGTAAGCCTTTGTATATTATAATTATTAAAGATAATATTTTGTTAATAAAATAATTCATATTAATTAATATTTCTTTAACTTTAGATAGTATAAAATGCCGATATTTAAAAAAATCAATTAATCAAATAAACTTACCATCAAAACTAGTAAACCATTAAAAACGGAGGAAGAAATCAAACAAAGCAAATTATTATATATACAAGAAAAACGTAAAGAAGAAACATTCAAAGAAACAGAAAAAGAAAAGCAACGTATTTTACTATCTGTTAAGAGACAAAATAAAGATTTTAAACTGAAAGAAAGCAAACAACAAGCGTTTTCAAAACAGATTAAAAAAGGAATAAAGAATTCCAATCGAAAGAACGTGTACAACAACGATCATCGAAACGAATAAAAAGAGAAAATGAAGATTTTAAACTAGAAGAAAAACAACAACAACAAATGTCTTCAAAACAGATTAAAAGGAAGAATGTGGAATTTAAATCAAAAGAATGTACACAACAACGATCATCGAAACGAATAAAAAGAGAAAATAAAGATTTTAAACTAAAAGAAAGAAAACAACAAGTGTCTTTAAAACCAATTAAAAGAAACAATGCGGAATTTAAGTTAAACGAACGTGCACAACAACGATCATCAAAACGAATAAAAAATGAAAAATTTTAATTAGAAGAAAGAAAGCAACAACTGCTTTCAAAGCAAATTAAACGAACAAGTAAAGATTTCAAAAAAAGAACGTTCGCAAAATCGAATTTCAAAGCGAATAAAAAGAACTGATGATAATTTTCGAGATAAAGAAAATATAAATAATAATAAAGGATATAAACGTAGTTTAAGATTAATGGAAATATATAAATTTAGGGAAAACTATATTAAAATGTTAAGAAATAAAAAAGACCCTTTTTCTAAATCTAAATTAAAATTTATTAAAAAACGAAAAGATACACCTAGCAACATATGCGCATGCTGCGAAACTTTATGGTTTAGTCATTCAGTAATAAATTTATCAACAACCAAAAAACATTCTAAATTATCAAATATTATCTTTGAAGAAAAAATAGTTAACAATAAAACTTCTTCAAAAATTTGTAGAACTTGCGATAAAAGTATTAGAAAAGGAAAAATTCTCCAATTAGCAACTAGTAACGGTTTAAAATTCCCTTCTATACCGCCTTGTGTAGCAAACTTATCAGATGTAGAAGCTCTTATAGTTTCACCTCTAATTGCATTTAAACAAATTAGTCCACTAAGACCACAATCCCTTAACCCACAATTATCTTTAAAAGGAAGCGTTATACATGTTCCAGTTAAAAAAATGAAAGAATTAAGGTTTTACCTATACCAATTAATTCATTAGACATTACTCATATAGTGTTTAAAAAAATATTTCACATAAGTCAGAATATATGAACGAATTTGTTAGACCAAGTTTAATTTGCGAAGCTTTAAAACATCTCGTGGAAACACCGTTATATAAAAAATTTATTATAAAAATAAATAAAGCTTTATTTGAACAATATGAAAAATTTAATGATTTTCAGTTTATAACAGATAAAACAGAATTTGAATGTTTAAACGATGCAGATACTAAACAAATAGTAATTAATGATGGTGATGATTAGATTAGTTATGCATTAGACTCCGACAGTGATAGCGATAATGAAGAAGAAATCAGTAATGAAGTTTTACTTTTAGATAGAAATGCTGAATGCGCAAAAATATCACAAGTAATAGTTCCTGGACAAACAAATAAACCAATATCATGGAAAACTCCTCATTTAAGTGCACTGTGTCATCCTAAAATTTTTGGAGGATACGATTTTACAGGTAATATTTCAGATAACGCTCGAATTAAATCTGAAATTTGTCGAAGCGATAGAAGAGCATGTACACCCAGTTATCTTCTATATTTAGCTAATAAAAAATGCATAGTAACCTATCCTCTCAAGTAAATGTATATTTACGACAAATAAAAAAACTCGAAAACCTTACAGCAGAAAATGTTCTTAAAAAAACTCATAGACGATCTTATTAGGCACGATGTTAAATACAAAATTTTAAAGCAAATTCGATTATCTTCAGCGTATTTAGCAAATGAAAAAAAATTTTAGCTATGATAAGACAACTAGGGAAACCAAGTTTATTTCTTACTTTATCTGCTGCGGAAAGATTATGGCCAGAATTACTACAAATGTTAGCATATTCAATTGATAAAAAATCTTTATCTTTAGAAGAAGCTTTAAATCTCAGTGACCATATAAAAACAGATTATATAAGACGTGATCCAGTAACTTGCGCTTTATATTTTGACAATAAGTTTAGAGCAATGTTAAATTATTTACAAAGTAAAAGTGGACCCTTTTCAAATCACATCGTCATCGATTATTACTGTAGGATCGAATTTCAAATACGCGGTTCACCCCATGCACACTGCTTTTTTTGGCTTGCAGATGCTCCTGAATATGAAGTTAACAATTTAGAAAAACAAAACAAATGTATTAATTTTATTGACAAATTTATAACTTGTCAGTACATCGATAATAATCCTTTCATTGGGGTTCAACGACATAAACACACTCATACTTGTCATAAAGGGAAAAAAATAAATTAAAATGTCGTTTCGATTTTCCGCTCCCTGTAATACCTCGAACAATGATATTAGAACCATTAGAAGACGTTGATGATAAAATAATTAAAACTATATCACAAAATTTAGAAAAAATAAGAAAGCTAATGTACTATTATTACAAAAAGTCTAACGAAGTTGTAGAATTTAATGATATTTAAAAGAGACTTGATTTAACGGAAGACGATTATCTATTAGCAATCCGTAGCTCAATTAAAAGGACACGAATTTTTTTAAAAAGAAAAAGCAATGAAGTAAATATAAATTGTTACAATTTAGATATATTAAATTTGTTTGAAGCAAATATGGATATTCAATTTATTACAAAGTTGACAACGGTTTGTCAAAGTTTTTACGTCAATCTATAGACGATATAAATAACGGTAATACTACTGTTTCTGATAGATTAAGAAAATACGCAAATGCCTTTTTAAATGGTAATCTCATGTCTGCTCAAGAAGCAGCCTATCAAGTTATTCCTCTAATTGTTGCCAAAGGAAGTAGAAAAGTAACATATATAAATACAAGTCCAAAAGACGAAAGAGTTCGAATGTTAAAATCTGAAAAAGAATTACAATTATTAGATCCTACATCGAAAGACATAGTAAAAGAAGACTGCATATCTAAGTGTGAAAAACGCCCTAATATACAAAACGATACATGTTTAGCAGATTTCGTAGCTTTATCAATGAATAATAATAAAGATGAAAACGAAACAGATAATGACAATGCAGAATATGACGAACATGAAAAAGTTACGGAAGCTCGAAGTAAGCCAATGGTAATTAGATTCAGAAGATTCAACCAATTACAAGATCCATTTAATTTCTACAGAGAGCAAGTTATGTTATTTTTTCCATGGCGATGTGAAACAAATGACCTTATTACTCAAGACTGCGAATTAATCTATAACAAAAATATTAATTTAATTCAAAAGAATAGAAATAAATATTGTGCTCTAAATGAAGAAGTAATAAGCAAAGCTATCGAGAATGTTCATCTCGAATTTCAAGACATAGAAGAAGGAATAAATAATTTTGATAAAAGAAAATTAACAATAGATGAAGAAGTAAACATCTCTGAATATGCTCCAAATAAAGAAAAAGTGAAAGGTACTATTTGTAATAGATATACTGCTCCAGAAAAATTACCCGAAAAAGAAATATTTGAAATCATGGAAAATTTGAATACAAAACAACGTGAAATTGTTATGCACACTTTACATTGCGTAAAAACAAATCAATTACCGTTCCATATTTTCTTAAGTGGTTCAGCTGGTGTTGGTAAAAGCACAGTAATTAATGCCATATATCAAATAGTAAACTACTATTTTTCACGAATACCCGACAAAGAAAACAAAAATGAATATGAAAAACGAGAAAAATTACATGTTTTACTATGTGCCCCATCAGGAAAGGCAGCATTTTTAATTGGCGGAGTAACCCTTCATACAGCTTTTAAGTTGCCAATTTCCCAAAATAGTCGCCCATTAGTCGAACTAGACAGTGACACAGCTAACTCAATACGAACTCAATTATTTGACTTAAAACTTTTAATTATTCATGAAATATCAATGGTTGGAGCAAGAATGTTAAGTCAAGTAGATTCTTGACTTCAATATATTAAAGGTATTAACAAACCATTCGGTGGAATATCAGTTTTAGTTGTATGGGATTTACATCAACTGCCACCAGTTATGGACGTATCTGTTTTTAAACCTCCCAAATGCTCAAGTACAAGTTTGAAGTTACAAGTACAATTTTTTTTTTCTTTTCAAGTTTGTTTTTTTACAAGTTTGCTTGTTTGTGGGACTTATTTCAATATTATGAACTCACTGAAGTTATGAGACAAAAAAATGAAAAAATATTAATTACAGCTTTAAATAATTAAGCCAACACAAGTATGACTGCAGATGATGTTAACTTAATAAAGTCCAGATGTGTTCCTGAAAATTAAATTCCAAATGATGCAATACGATTATATGCTAAAAATAATCAGGTTGACATGTACAATTTCAGAAAAATTAAAAACCATCCGGAAGAAGAATTTATATCTGAAGCTCAAGATTTTATATTAAGTACTATTTCAGAAGAAGAAGAAAATAAAAGATTAAGATCACTTAAAGTTTAAAAAACATCAGAATCCACAGGGTTACCGTGGATAATAATCTTTAAAATTGGAATAAAATACATGCTTACAAATAACATCGATGTTCAAGATGGTTTAGTTAATGGTGCATGTGGTGTTCTAAAAGAAATTACTGTAGATAAAACATCCGAAAAAATATTAAAAGTATAGTTAGATTTTAATAATGATAGAGTTGGAAAAAAAGTTGGTACTACATATGCAAAATATGCTTTAGAAAATAAAATAAACGAAAAACTAACTACTATATTACAACAAAAAAAACCATTACCCATATCTGAATTATTAAGATATCAAGTTATTAGAAAACAATTTCCTATTGTTGCTGCAGAAGCAATAACAATTCATAAAAGTCAGGGTCAAACATACAACCATATTTGTTTAGATTTACAAGAACGACAAAAAATAAATAAATCCATGTTATATGTAGCTTTAAGTCGTACAAAAAGTTTAAATGGACTTCATATCATCGGTGAATTCTATCCTCTAAAGGAATTAAAAACTGAAGATCTTATTTCAAAGGAAATAAAACGCTTAAAAACCCATAAATTTTTAAAGTTATCGTATGACAATTTAATAGATGTAAATGGAAAAACATTAATGTATTTAAATACTAATTCATTTAAGAAACACACAACAAAAATTATTTATGATCCTTGGTACCAAAGAGGTGACATTTTAATATTTGCTGAAACTCGATTAAAAATAAATGACATCATACAAACACCAAACTTCAAAGAAGTTTTTAGGTCAACTAATGATACAATGAAACAGTTACGAGGTGTAATTATTTTTGTTAAAATAAATCAAACAATCGACATACATAATCATTTTGCAAATATTGAAAAGAATAAAAACGAATATCACTGTCAAATTGACCTTATAACTTTTATATATCACAATGTTACTATTATTACAGGATACAAATCTCCAACATTTAGCAATAACACTTTTAGCAAAACACTAATAAACATATTTGATCCAATTTAAAAGAAAATAATTCACCAATCATTTTTCTTGGAGATTTTAATATTGATTTAAACAATGTTCATAAATCATTACAATTCAAAAAATTGTTGTCTCAATATCAATTAAAATCACAATTGTCAAACAAAATTTCCACAATAAACTTTGAAACTCAAATTGATATAATTTTTACAAATCTGGAAAATAGTAATTGTGGAACATATGAAACTTATTTTTCAGATCACAAACTTATATTCATTTAAATTCCCCAAAATGTAATTAAAATGTCAAATAAAAATTCGAATAATATTCACTTTTACAATTCTTTTGATGAAAAACAACTTTCTAATGATTTTCACAATTTAATTATCAATGATAATATTGAAATAATTGATATAGAAAACCAATTATCTCAAGACTTTCAAGAAATACAAATTTCTCATACATCTACAAAAAATAAAAATTCTAAAGATAATTTTATTGACATCTCTTTACCTATAGGTTTAGAAAAAACATACGTTAATTCTTTTTCAAACATTTTAAATACAAATTCACAATTCGAATCTGATATTTCAAATCCCGAAATATATCTATCTGATGAACATATTAATCTGTTTGGAGATATACTCAATTCTCAATTTAATCATAATCATCAAGATATACTATTTGTACAATTTCCTTCATACATACAAGTAAATCCAAAAGATAATCCTAATATACAAATTTTATATAGTGGTGGTTATGGAGAAAAACAAATTGGCCATCGGATTAGTACATATTATGATGGTCATATAATTAATGTATACGACAGCCTCAATTCTAAACGATTACAATCTAAGCAGAAAATATTTCTAAACAAATTATATCCTTGGCAACCACCAATTATATTTCATATTGTTCAACAACAAACCAATACTAATACTAATACTGTAAACAAATAAACTTGAAAATTGTCAAAAAACTTGTTAGAAAATTATTAAAAATAATTTGTTTAGAAGAATTTTAGTCAAAAATTTTTGAAAATACATACCCCCATTCATAAGGAATTAAAAATTATAATTTTATAATTTTTAATTGAATGAATTATACTTATTGAGATATTTTTATCGGTAATGGAAAACTGGTTTTCTCATAGTAAGTTCAAGAAATTTAAGAATAGAGGCAAAAGAAAGATCTGATTTTTAATTAAGTATAAAATTTAGATCTGATTAAGAATTAAATTTTTAATAAATACAGATTAAGATAGTAAAAAATAATTAATTTAGTTAGTAAATTTAATTATTTATGATAATTTATTAAAGATTGGGGGAATAAATTACTTATAAAAAGATTCTTTTTTTGATTAATTTAGTTAGTAAATTTAATTATTTATGATAATTAATTAAAGATTGGGGGAATAAATTACTTATAAAAAGATTCTTTTTTAAAATAATTTAGTTAGGGGTTTTGAAAAAAATGTAAAAAAAAATGTTAAAAAATGTTGTATTTTTTGGAAAAATGCTAATTTTTCTTGTAAGAAAAGAGAAGAATGATGAAAACAATTTTATAGAAAAGCGTTATAATTACTCGGACTGATTATATTTTTTAAATAATTCGTCCGTAAATGCTTCATAATTTTTCATTTATTGTCTGTAAAGTCCGTATTTTTTAATATTTTAAATGATTTGAGCCTTTTTGCAGTGTGGAAGCTCACTTCGTACTTATCCTATTTTTCTACTCTTAAATAAATATTATTTACTTTTAAATTTACTCAATGGATTGTTATTTAGCTGATTGCTATCATTTTTCTTATCTAGCTTCTCGACAGAATCAATTATCTCCAGAATATCTTCATCTGTTGTAGAATCCACATGACTGGTTTCCATTGCTTTCGAACTCGTCGATGCCTTAACTTGAATATCTTTTGCGGAAGGAGTAGCGGCATGTTTCGTAACCTAAATTTACCATACCATAAAATGACACAAATTTTACTAGTATTATTTAAGTAGTCTTTAACATCCGAGATCCTTTATAAATTAAGGCAAACTAAAAAACAGTCGGACAATGAATAAAATATTTATTTACTACAACGTTTCGAAATCTAAATGATTTACTCTTCAGGGACTCAAAAAATAATAATTAAAATAGGCGAAGACTTTAATTTTTATGCCCTGACGATGGAATAGTCATAAATAAAGAATTCGTCCTTGTGTAAAAACAATAAATAAATAATAAATAACATGTAGATAATAAATAAATAAATAACAGTTCACAATAAATTAAAACAAATATTTGGAAAAATTTGATTTGACAACATTTATCAGATTATTTGTTTTAATTTATTGTGAATTGTTATTTATTTATTATCTACATGTTATTTATTATTTATTTATTGTTTTTATACAAGGACGGATTATTTATTTATTTATGACTTTACTCCATCGTCAGGGCATAGAAATTTAAGTCTTCGTCTATTTTAATTATTATTTTTTGACTCCCTGAAGAGGAAATCAATCAGATTTCGAAACGTTGGAGTAAATATATATATTTTATTCATTGTCCGAGTGTTTTAGTTTAATTTGCCTTAATTTTCACTAGTATTATATTTTCAATTTTTACATTTCAATAGTTTTTATTATTTTTCTTCGACAATTTAAAAAAAATTATTTTTTCAAAAACAAAACTTTCCTCCAGTCAAAGTTATTAAAAGTTTACAAATAATGAAATCTTGCTTTAAAAAGTAAGAAAATAGTACAGAGCAACACAAAAGTTGTATTTAACAGTAACGAAATATTTGTGGACAGAATACATATAATTTTTTGAATTTATAAAAATTTATAAAAAAATTTGGCAAATATTAATTTATTAAATTTTTGAAATGCTATTTTTTAACAATAATTTTTTTCATATTGACATTCTCCTATATTTATTATTTTTTTAGCGGATTTTTTAAAAATGTTTCCTGAGTCCAAGCTGCTGAAAGCGTCAGTCTCCCATTTTTCTTTCGGTGGCAATTGAGGATCTTCCCGCTTAATCAAAGCCATAAGTTTTAAATCTATATAGTCGTACTCGACAGGAATAGGTGATCCTCCTCCAGTTCCAACGAAATTTTTCTTCTCATCTCTCTTTTTTTTGCATCACTTCAGCTTTCCAGTTCTTCCAAGTCTAAAATTAATTTAATCATAATTAAAGGGAAAAAAATATCCAATGAAACTGTTTACTAAAAAAATTCTATGTATATTTTAACTCAATTTTTAATTGTCATTATAAAACTTAATAATAACAAAACTTTGGGTACTTAACTTTTTGAAAAAAAATAAAGAAGGAAATTATTAAATAAATAAAGTTTTGAGGATGATTTTAGAGTATAAGATAATATAAATATAAAATGCAAATATAAAATATATGGACTTACCGTTTCCCAAATTTCGGTCGTATACTTCATACCATTTTTTTCTAAATTTAAAATAGTGGTAACTTGTTGCTACTTCTTTTTTAGCGAAGCTTTATTCCCTTTGGAATTAAAAAGGTCTACATTTTCATGCATATAGCGCAATAAAATTTTTTGTTAATTTGACACGTCTGCCATTTTAACTTTATCAGAACTGTTTTTTCTTAACAAAAAAATGAGTTTTCTATTAATGTTTTGAACTTAGTTACAGAAACATCTTAAGGCATAATAACAATTGTAGCTTATTTTATTATTTATTATAACTTCAAAACGAATGAAAAAATTAAGTAAATTTTTTAGAAATCATGTCTAAAGTGTATAGTTTAAATATGAAGTAAAGAAATAATTTCTATAATATTGCAGATAACTCATTTTTCATTAACTTCATTTTCCTTAATATTAAGTTGCATTTCGTTCGTTGCTTATTGCTTATCATTCATTTTAGATTTAAACAAAACATGCGTACTCACACTATTTACACTAGATACATACACAAAACAAATGCATATACATACATACAATACACACACTCATGTATACTCATATATATGTAGGGGTATTCTTAATTAACTTGACACATCATATAAATGGAATTGTTGGTTTATTAAAAATAAGAATAGTTAAATATTATAAAATACATGTGGCTCATGTCGTTTGCTAACCAAGACTGCCGTTCATCTCTAGCGCCCTCAAACGCTAGATTCTGCAATCACTCATGTACCGCGACATTCAAACATACAGCGATAACAATATAAATCCTACAAATTCGGCCATCCTTAATATTTATTCGTCTCGAATAACTAATTTCCTTTACAGCCAAGGTTTTATATATTCAGCGCAACTACTTGTGTTCAAGGGGCCTTCGCCATCGCCTACTCGCATCACATCATACGTGTCATTCGATTTAATTTTCGTTATTTCGTACGGGCCTAAAAATTTACAACGAAGTTTTCTGCCGGGAGTCATTTGAGTACGTCTAATCGCTACTAATTGTCCAAGGGAATACTTTTTCGGTTCACGACGTCGCAAATTATAATTTCGACGATTTTCTTCTTGCACGTTTAAAATTTGCTTTTTTGCTTCCAATCTAATTAATTCGCGATCTTCTTCGAACACTGACGCAATTTCCGCATCTATAATTTCCTTCAGAAGAATATCTTCTTTACAACGCATCTTTACTCCAGTAAGCAGTTCGAACGGCGTTCTTCCTATGCTTCGATGATAAGTAGAATTGAGCACTGCTTGAACTCTTTTAACGTGCTGATACCATTTCGTAGGGTTGTCCATTGAAAGTTTGGTAAGGATAGGGATTATGGTTCGGTTGAGCCTTTCAACCTGTCCATTGGCTCTCGGTAATCCCGTGGTAATCATAATTCTTGTAATTCCTTCTTGATCGCAATAATCGGAAAATTCATTGGACGAAAACGCTGTCCCACGATCGGTGATGACTTGGACGGGGTTTCCGAAGATCTCTTTTTGTTTCTCTAATTTATCGATAACCTCGCGAGACGTCGTGGACTTTGTTGGATAAAGCCATATAAATTTCGAAAAACTGTCAATCACGGCTAAAATGTGATTAAAATTTTTACTTGTTGAATCCAACGGGCCAAGGTGATCCAAATGATAGGTAAAGAGAGGAACGTCAGCTTTTGGAAGAGGATGCAGATACCCTTCCTTTCTCCCCTCTTTTTTGTTTCCCATAATGCATCGAACGCAGTTGGCGATAATTTTTTCAATTTTAGCCCTCAAGTTTGGGATAAAATATTCTTTGTCGATTGACGCTTTTGTTCTCTCAACTGCAAAGTGTCCTTTCTCGTGAGCAGTCCGGATGATTTCGTCTTGCATACTGGATGGAACGACCAGTAAATCGGATCCATTATAAAATCTATAAAGTATCTCAGCTCGTAGGAGGTAATCTTTCCACGGTTTATTCTTGCAATTCTCGATCAAGGTCTTCAAGTCGGGGTCTTCATTCTGGGCTTTTTTGAGTCTTAGAAGAACATTGTCCGCTGTGATTATCATGACAGGGTGACGGCTGATAGCATCTACGTGGCGCATTCTATCTCCAGGTCTATGCTGTATGACGTAGTTGAATTCTTCTAATTTCTGGACCCAACGCCAAACTTTCGTCGATACGTCTTTCCTTTTCACAGTTTGTTTAAACGCTGAACAATCTGTAACAATTGTGAACTTAATAGGGATTAAATAAACGCGGAATTTATCGAGGGCTTCGACAATAGCTAATCCTTCCAAAGCGTAGCTAGTGTAATTTTGTTCACATTGATTCGTTTTTCGGCTCATGAAATGCGTGGGATGAAACTTCTCATCAATCGGGCAACGTTGCAATAACACGGCACCAATTCCGAATTTTGATGCGTCTGTGTGCAATTCTGTTTCGTATTTAGGATTAAAAATACGAAGTACTGGTTCACTCACTAGAATTTCTTTCAAGGTCATAAACGCGTCTCGTTCGGTCGCACCAAAAAAAAATTCTTTATCTTTACGCAAAAGATCACTTAACGGTTTAGCAATCAAACTGTAGTTTTTAATGAACTTTCGGAAGTATCCGGTTAGACCGAGAAAACTTTGAATGTCTTTAACCGATTTAGGCTCAGGATAATTCGAAACAGCTTTCACTTTACTCGAAGAAGGGTAGACTTTTCCATCTTCAATTATCTGGCCTAAATATTCAACACGTTTCTTTAAAAATCGACATTTTTTAAAATTGATTTCAAGACCGTACTCACTTGCAAGTTTAAATACAATTTCCAATCTTTCGACGGCTTCGTCCTCGGTGGTTGCCAGGATAATTATGTCGTCAAAATAAATCTGAACTATTCCTTCCTTTACTAGCGGTCGGAAAATCTCATTGACAAATCTTTGGAAAACGGCAGGAGAGTTACACAACCCAAAGGGAACTTTTCGAAACCTAAATTGACCATCGGGAGTAACAAATGCTGTATAATCTCGACTGCTCTCATCCACGTCGACATGAAGAAACCCGTTTTTCAAATCTAAAATACTAAAAATTTTCGCGTTTAGTAAATTATCGATTAACTCTTCGATCAAGGGTATCGGGTACCGATCTTTTTCAATTATCGCGTTGATTAATCTATAGTCGATGCACACACGATAAGTTCCATCTTTTTTTCGGACTAAAACGATAGGACTCGCGTATTCTGCTGAACACGGTTCTATTATTCCTAATTCAATCCATTCAAGTATCTGAGCTCTAACTGCTTCCTGTTCAGATGAAGGTAATCGCCGCGCTTTCTGAAAAATAGTCTTAATTTCTTTTAAAATAATCGTCATTTTAACTTTCGTAGATTTACTCTTGTTTGGTTTATAATTCGAAATTAACTCTTCTACCTTTTCTTGATTCGCCTTATCAGCAACAGGTCCTACATTACTTTGCGTCGTTTCATTTACATTGAAATCAGCTAAAAAAGCAGTTGATGATTTTTTCGTTACCGTAACACTGGTTCCATCAAACTTAAGTTCCGCTAATTGAAAAATATCTCGTCCTATAACCGCTTTCATTTCCATGGCATCGGATGGAACAATGTATAACGTCATTGGAAAATCTAAATCGTCGATGTACACAACAGTTTGAACATAACCTATAGCCGTGCATTGTCCTTTACCGAATCCAGTCACCGTATGCTCTAAATTATGAATCTGTCGAAATGGAATCGAATTGACAACGTCTTCTCGAATCATGCTTATGTTACTACCTGTATCAAACAGAGCGCTTACGTTAACATTCTCAATCAAAACATCTTTAAATACGTCATTTGTCGAGCAATTATTAACAATATTCACATCTGAATTAGACGACCTTACCTGGGAGCATTGCGATGCAACATGGCCAAAATGATTACACTTAAAACATTTTTTCCCTAATGATTTGTTACCGCAATCCTTTGATCGATGACCTGTAGTACCACAATTGTAACATCGAATTTCTGTTGATGTAGGCTTCGTCTTCTGCGATGATCCTGCTCCTGGTGCATGCTTTTTCTGATCTGGCATCTTCTTCTTCGCCTCGAATTTCTCCTTTTCGGACACGTTCGTATATCGCTGATTATCCGTTCTGATTGTTTCATAAATTTTTAGTTTTTCTTTAAAATCTCGAATCGTTTTCGCTCCACGAAGTATAATCGTCTTACTTAAATCATCGTTTAATCCAGCTATAATGTATTCGAACAAAGCTTCAAGTTCGATACTTCCTCTTGAAGAAAGTTCTTTCATCACTAAAAAATATTCCTGAACTGATTCATCTTTTTTTATTTTTCGTTGATCTAACATTTTATGCAGCTGAATACTAGTGACTTTTACTGAGAATTCTTCCACGAGCGCGTCTTTTAATTTTTTCCACGATTTCAATCCACTTTCACTTTGAACGAACAATTTCGCCAGTCCACCCAAGGATTTTTTTGCAAAAACAACCTTCTGCAAATCAGTCCACTTAAACATGGCTGCTGCATCCTCAAAATCTAAAATCCAGCGTTCGATAGAATAGCTGTCACTGCCATTGAATGGTCGAATCGATTCTTCCACGTCTTTGAAGCTCATAGTGAACTTCACATTGGAGTCGTCTTCATTTCGTCGTTGATTGTTCCTCCTTGGATAATCGCCAACCAATGCGTTGCCATTATTTACAGCTCTGCCACCGTCGCCGTTGATTCCATTTGCAGCTCCGTCATCGTCGTTGTTGCCACCGTTAACACCGTCCTCTTCTTCACCGTCGTCTTGCCCATCGTTGTTGTGCCTTTCCTCGTTATCATCATGGTCATCACTGTTACTTCCGTCATCTGAGTCGTCGTTATTGGAAACAAGGGAATTTAAATCCATTAAACTTCGAATTATTCGAATACGCAGTGTTTCTCTATCACCTGAATAATCCAGTCCGAGAACGTTGCAAACTGATATTAATTCGGCAATAGAAAGTCTCCCTGCATATTCTAATTTATTATTAAATTCTTCTGAGTCTTCAGAGAATTCGAATCCCTTGAACTCGCGCAATCTTTGCCGATTACCTCTGTCACCATCTTGTTCAAACACTAGCTTATGTAAAGCCATTATTATTTGTCGCGAACTTATTTTGAGTTTCGTCATCACTTTTGGTATTTGAGATAAGTTCTCCATTGTCGCAATTATGTACTGCAATTTAACTACCGGAAATCAAACTTATTTTTACGAATACTTGTTTGTTTTGACAAACATAACCTTAAACTGTCCACACGCTTCGTTATTTTTCGGCACTCGTCATTGTTCTTCGTCTTACGTCTTCGTCTTTATTCGTCTTTCGTCGTTAAACTTCGGTTTCATCCTTCGTCATTCGTCTTGAATTTTTTTTCCGGTTGCAACACGCCTTTCGTATTTCACAAAAATGGCCGTCTTCTCCACTTCAAACGAACTTTTAATCGGGGAACACGCACTCGTAATTTAATTTCCCGAATAGTTCAACATTATTAATTGAAATACGTCATTTCAAATTAAAGGCTACATTGTCTCTCTTGGTTAACAATAAAATTTAGAAACAATCACACGTCTCAACCACAACCATGAATTTCGTCATTTTTACTTTTATTTCACTATAGCCCTTACGATCACAAAACTTTTACTTGGACGAGCTCCCAAAATTGTAGGGGTATTCTTAATTAACTTGACACATCATATAAATGGAATTGTTGGTTTATTAAAAATAAGAATAGTTAAATATTATAAAATACATGTGGCTCATGTCGTTTGCTAACCAAGACTGCCGTTCATCTCGAGCGCCCTCAAACGCTAGATTCTGCAATCACTCATGTACCGCGACATTCAAACATACAGCGATAACAATATAAACCTACAAACTCGAAGTTTGTAGGTTAGGTGACGCAGAAATCAAGGTATCGGAAATCAAGTAGCGCCTTATTTAAAACGGCCGTCTAGTTACAATTTAGTGATTTTAGACTGATCTCTCCCTCCATTTTGTTGTTTCTACTCTTTTAACCAGTTAATTAAAGAGAACCTAAGAAAGAAAATGCAGGATGAGATCAATCTCTCACTAGATAGTATATATATATATATATATATATATATATATATATATATATATATATATATATATATATATATATCAGTTTATCCGTTCCCAATACTGCTCGAAGTTTTTTACTAGAAGAGTTGGAAATTGACATTCTTGATTGTTCCTACATGTCTATTTTATTTTAACACAGATTTTGTCTTGAAAATTAATGAAAAAATGATGTATTAAAAACCATCCTATATTTTAAGAGCTTTATATACTTTTTTTAGCTTAAAATATTAAAAATTTGAAGTTACCATTTTTATTTTTAATTAAATTTTTTTATAAATATATTATATTTTATAAATTTTATATTATATATTATAAATAAATAATTGATATACAGCGTACTACTTATGGTTTTTTATTAATTTATTATAACAATATTGTTCATATTTATTATAATATAATAATAAGGATTTACTAATTCTATTTATAAAAATAATCTACAAATCTTGACATACAAATAAAATATAAATAAATGATTTAACTTCAAATTTTCAACTTTTTTTACAACACATAGATTACAAACAATTAAATATCGCATCTTATGAAAGATTACTGCACTGTTAAAAATCCGACTTCAACTTTACACCGAAAAGATTGAAATTTTGTTATTTCAATCTCAAATAGTGTTCACGCTTGCATATTTTATTGGTTTTAATTTTTTTGTTAATCCAATTGAATAAAAGTTTTCACACTTTTCGAGATTGAAAGTCTATAATTTTCAATCATACGGTGTAAAGTTGGAGTCCGATTTTTAACAGTGTGGATTTAAATTATGAACTACTTTTTAACAATAGTGCAAATTCCGCAATTCTATTAACCATAAAGTGAATTTCTCTGTTATATGGATTAGGCAAATGTTTAATAATCGAGAGACCTAATAAATATTCGGTAGTCGAGAGAATTAACTGCTGAAAACCGCATTCTTGGAAATTGTCGTCCTTAATTGAAAATAAATATTCTTTATAAGAATCTGTATCTTTTCATGCAGTCAACGGACAGTCAGAATCAAGCAGGAAAGTGTTTATAACGTCGAATCTTCTCGTCAAAAAATTCCTCTATTTTTGATGTAAAAAATTACTGCCTTAAAACATATATTAAAATAAACATAAAAAGACATAAAAATTGAGTTTTACTTCTCACTGAAAATGTTGATTAATTAGATTTGCACGAACTTCTTGTCCTTCTATATCAACATATGCATTTAAATTTTCATTATCCCATTCCTCATCGTTTTCAATTACTGGATTTGGTATCCTATACCGATTGAAGATATTGTGCAGCACACAGCAAAGGTTTATAATATATCCTAAGTATATTATGTAATTATTTTTGGATCTTCTGGTATTTTTAAGGGAATATTAATCATTGTTTAATATCGAATTTGGTTATTTGCTGCTTGCCGTCCTAATGAATTGGTAATTGTATTCAGGGCGATTTTAAGATATTTATAGAAACGATTTTCCTTTTAGAGCATCCTTTTAATAAACATTTATTAAAATATTTACAATTGATATTAACTAATTTTTGTCTGTTTCATTTAATGGCGCTAAAGGATTTCAGAAATTTTAATTTTTTATAAACATAATGTCGATTACATCATAAAATGACAGACAGACCGACAGAGTCGGTATATGTGCTATTTAAATTGTACACGAAAAAATATTTTTTATTAAAAACATGTCTTTTGTAGAATATACGAATAGGTTAGTTGTGCTTTATACAGATGAGTATAGTGTTTCCAACAATCTGTAATAGCACCAAGAAATCCTGCAGTTTGTGACACACATTTTGGTTTGCGTATTCAATAAAGTCAGCCGTTTGTGGATTCTACAACCGTGGCTCATAGATGGCGCAGAAAATTTTGTAAATTTTACAAGAAATTCTTTCCGTGTATAATTATTTAACTATTATTACTATTATTTTCAACCCTATAGTATTATAATTTAAATTTTTTTAATAGTATTTATTATTTTTCCTCGACAATTTAGTAAATTTATTTTTTCAGAAACAAAACTTTGCTCTAGACAAAGTTATTAAAAGTTTACAAATAATTAAATCTTGGATAAAAGAGTTATGTAACAAATTCAGTCGAATTTCTTCATTAGGACGGCAGTGATCTTGCTCCGTGATCAACAAAAATTGTTTTACCGACAACACAGGCCTTCAAATTTTGGCTTAGTTATGTTACAGAAAAAGTGAAAGGTTATTCTTATACCTTTTTTGACGTAGAATACGAATCCGATTTCCAAAATGGCCCACCACGTCAGGATTTCTTGTAATATTGCTTTAAATAGCCAAAAAGGTCTATTTTGGCCATTTTTCAGAATTTTTTTGGTTAACTAAAATTTTGTCTTTCAATTTGCGGAATATCATCGTATAGTACTATGTCTAAGCTTTAAAACCCATTTTTCAAAATTGCTTTACGATTTAAAAAAAAAAATGTATGTAGATTTGAAATTAAATGCCATTTTGAACTTGTTTATACATACTTACATTTACATAAAAAATTTCAAATCTACACAACTTTTTCTTAAAAAATCGTAAAGCAATTTTGAAAAATGGATTTTATAGCTTAGACATCGTATAGTAATACGATGCAATTTCGCAAATTAAAAAAAAATTAGTTAACCAAAAAATTCCGAAAAATGGCCAAAATAGACCTGTTTGGCTATTTAAGGCAAAATTATAAGAAATCCTGACGTGATGGGACATTTTGGAAATCGGATTTGCATTCTACGTCAAAAAAGGTATAAGAATAACCTTTCACTTTTTCTGTAACAGAACTAATCCAAAATTTACAGGCCTGTGCAATTTTTAAAAAAAGGAAAATTTTTTTTATGAAATGAAAATTTAAGTTTAATTTTTCTAACTGCTTAAAATTTTTATACACCTGCTGTTATAGGATCGTTATGAAGTGCTCTTTCCTTTCTTAGGCATCTCCAACGAGATTTTAAAATTCCAATTGTGCATTCCACTACAACTCGACATAATTTAAACACACGATTGAACCTTGCCTCTGGAGATCCTCTTTGTGCATTTCCTACGGGTATCATCATAGTAGGATGCAAATCATAAGCTGAATCTCCTATTGAGATTTCAATAGAGGGAAAATAAATTATTCAATACAAAAATATATCAAATATATTTATAAATTATTATTAGTATTATTTATTAATTATAAATTCAAACTCAAAATATGAAAGGAAAAGCAGTCTGGTCCCAAAGTGTTACTAGTCTGTTAAATTACTTATTGTAAATAATGGAAAGTTGTAGGAAACTCCTATCAAGTAAAGCCATTTATAATCTGACATATTAAACTTATAATATTTTTAGACTTCTCTATCAAATTTAATTTTTTTAAAGAAAAGTGAGTGGTCAGGTGGAGTTCATATAAATATTCCCTTCCATATTTTGGAGTTATGAAATCATTGTTGTAACGATTGACTGTTTAGATCATAATTGTTGTTTCCTTAATGATATAGGTAATATTAAGGACATGTCCAAGTTGTTATTTGAAACGTAAACAGACCTTTGTTATTGTTTACATTTTTTAATTACTTTTTTAACATATGAAATTAAATGATATTAGGATAGGAAATATTAAAGAAATAGAAAATAAGTCGTAAAAATGACGAAAATAAGGTTTTAGGTGTAATAGATAATATAAATTAGAAAATTATAATTTTCTCAAAGTGTTATGAATTTTCATTATCGACACTCTGAGGTGGACATTTTCTAATGTATGATTTGTCGCCTACAGATGGCGCCAAGAATTCTATTGGCTAAACTTATTCGGATACAATTTACAGTGCTATTTTCTCGTCTCGTTAGGGGTCTTCCATAAACCATGTGGCCCATTTAGGGGTAGGGGGGGTGTCAGCAAAATGCTACTCTTGACCACGAGAGGAGGGAGGGGTTCCTCTTCATGACACGTGGCTTTATTTTACATCTCTTTTCGAATTTACGCGGGCTATGTCGAACGCAAACTAAACGACGGAACGAACGGAACTCCGAAGAATCGCGCTCATGCGCATTGTTGCAAATTGTGGATGTTCTTCCCTCGCCTCACTCACTTGTTATAACCTGTGTTTTTTTACATATGACAAGTTTTATAAACCGGTGTAGTTGGCATGTGAACAAATAAAAGTGAATGTTTTAAAATAAAAGTTACAGATAAAAATGTCACTTTATAATAAACTTTTTAAAGCATATAAGAAGTGCTATTCTGGCGAATTTTCTAAATTGAAAATACAGAACGATGTCAATGAAATTTGGAAATCGTTTAAACAAGATAAAAAAACATTAGACGATAATGTAAATAAAAAAATAACAGAATTGCTTCAAAACAAAACAAAAAAAGATGCATCTCGTTTAAGTTGTTTTACTCAGCAGGTACGTATTTACTTGTTATCTTAGAAATAAAAAAATTGAATATGTGGATTTTTATCGTTTTTACAGTAATGTTTAAGTAATGTTAAAGAATAAATTTTTGTATTTGTATTATAATATTTCTTTTATTTTAAAATGGTTTTTTTTCTTGAAAATGTTATGCGAATTGGTGCTCTTTGTACGACTAAATCTTATTTAAGAACAATAAAATTGTGTTTCCTTTTTCTGATTTTAATAAAATAGAGAGGAATATAAGTCAAAATTTTAAGATTTATTTATAAGAATGATAAATGTTTGACGCAAAATCGCAATTTAACGAACTTTTTTTCTAGAAACCAACAAGAAATATTAGCACCCCATCTACTTCTCGTGATATAGCAAAAAACATTGATAATGATTCTCGTAACAGTGAAGAAACACCAGTTTCAATAGAACTTGACAGTCCTATAAGAGGTATTAATATGGAAATTAAATTTATTATTTAATTAAAAATCTGCAATAACCTGAACACTTTTTTTATTTAGAAAATAAACGTAGAAAAATCGACAAAATTGTGACAAGCAGTGATGAAGCGACTGATGAAGAATCCACAGAAACCAGTACTGACGTAACACAAAAATTGAATACTCCTGCTCAAGATACCCTGAAGATACAAATAAGCTTCATAGAAAAAAAACTCATTGCATTAGTTGAGGAACGTGATTCAGGTCTTGCTGGGCCTGAAATTCAGAAAGAAATTAATAAAATGAGAAAAGATCTTGAAGAGAAGAAAAAGTCATTAGTTGCAAAAAAGGCCAAAGCCGAACGTGAAAAGAAATACAGACTGAAAAGAAAGGAAACGTTAAATGTTCTGAGAAAAGAGAATCCGGATGTGACAAAAGACTTGCATGTAAGATGGAGTATTGATTATGAGTAATTCTCATAATTACAATTTAATTGTTTGTATTTATAGTACAGTAATTCTTCTTTGATTTTATTCTATACTTAAAAAATATTTTTTCCAGAAAATGCACAAATAGAAAAGTCGATTTTTAAAAATTCTGACAGCGAATACATTTTTAATTCATTTATTTTGAAAGAAAATTCTACTTTATCATTAGATTCGAGAAACTTCTGGTAGGCCGCGTGTGGAAGATGACCAGTCGGAATTGCTAAAAGCAATAATTGATATTGCAATGTTTGGTGGAGCAGCGGATAGTCGACGACGGACGGAACTAGTGCGTAGCTGCAAAACTTTGCAGGATCTACACACTGAGCTTCAAGCCCAAGGCTTTAAGATTTCTCAAAGTGGAGTATACCTTCGACTTCTACCACGAAACTGTGCCACAATTGAAGGCAAAAAACATATAAAGACAGTACCGGTAAAACTCTGTCGAGCACAAACAAAGTTAAGAAAAGACTATTGCGATGGAAAATTTTGTGCTGCGTCGATAAAGTAATTGAATTAAATTTTTTATATTTGATGTTTATATTGATATTTCTTTTTTCAAAGGTGTTCTTTTTAATTCAATTATTTCCATTTTCACAGATCTTTAGAACAAGTTGTCGCGATACTAGGCCCTCATCAGGTAGCTCTCATCTCACAGGATGATAAAAGCAGAGTCCCTCTTGGTCTCACTGCTGCCAAACACCAAGCACCAATATTGATGCACCTGGAGTATAGAGTCACATTGCCAGACCATGACTGGGTGGTAGCACCAAGGCATAAACTTATTCCTAGCGTTTATGCTGGAATTATTATTGAAAATAATAAAATCGGCGACGTTAAATCAGTCAGTTATTCTGGACCCACGTACATTGTCATTCGCAGCGGAAAACACTGTTCCAGCACTGCTGCAACACATGCTTTGGATTTCGAAAGACTCTTACATTTAGAGTCATTCAAAACTATATTTTATGGTGAAAAAAATTGATATAATATACTGAAAAATTTTTTTCCAAATCAAACTTCATATTTTCGAGTTAATCTTATTTTATCTTTGCTATACAATCAAACATATTTAAGTTTAATTCAAACTTATTTTTTTGTTTGATTTAATATGTTCAATTTAAAAATATATTTTGTTTATTTCAAATTTATTTTATTTTTTCTATTTATATGTACACTTCTTAAACATATTTTTTATTTAATTGAAATATATTATTATAAATTGTGTTCAATTAAATTAAATCATAAAATTTATCTTTAACTTTAAAATGAAAAAATATTTTTCTCAGTACATTTTCAATATTAATTTTCATAGGTGAACATAACAATAGCGAAAAAATAAAACCAGTAGTCGTAATTATGTCAGATGGTGGGCCGGATGAAAATCCACGCTATGAAAAAGTAATTTCTCAATCTATAAACCATTTTAAAAAGTACGACTTAGATGGAATGTTTATTATCACAAATGCTCCAGGCCGAAGTGCCTATAACCGCGTCGAGAGGCGTATGGCTCCCTTAAGTCGTGAATTATCCGGCCTGATACTGCCTCATGATCATTTTGGCTCTTACCTCAGCAACGACGCTAAAACAATTGATGTGAAGCTAGAATTAAAAAACTTTGAATTCGCTGGAAATACACTTGCTGAGGTGTGGAGCAGTATGGTTATAGATCAACATCCAGTCACTGCAGAGTATATTAGTCCGCAGTGTATTACTCCAGTACCAGAACTTGTATCGCCTGAATGGTACAATACGCATGTTCAAGAAAGCCAATATTTCCTCCAGGTATGAGATACCAGCATCAGTCATCTTTGTTATAATTTTCGAAACCATTTGATTTTTATATTTTTTCATTGTAGATTGTAAAGTGTATTGATAGAGATTGTTGTGGAGAGTGGGGGAGTAATTTAAAAGATATTCTTCCCCTCAGTAATGGTTTTTTCCCACCACCATTCCCGTTACGCAGAACTACTGAAGGTACGATAGTGATTCCAAATCCTAAAGACGTCGATGTAAATACAGACCATTTTCATGACCTCTGTCTGAACCAATCCATAGGTTTAAAACCAGTGACATCAAACGGTTTCCCTGTACCTTATGATTATTATTGCCCTTCAGTGCAAAATCAAATTGAAGGTGAGTATTCTTTTAAAATTAATCTTCAGTGTCTAAACTTGAGTAAGTCAATTTTTTAATTATATCCTAAGTCAGTAATTGTTATATAATTTAAAGTAAACAAAAATTGTTTTTTATTTTTAAATAGGACTTGTTATTTTTGTGGATCATATTTCGCTTCTAAGAAGCAAAAGCTTATCCACACAAAATCAATGCACGCTGACGTTAGATTTCATGGAAAACAACGAGTAAAAAAAGTTCTTGCAAACCGTGAAAATGAATTATTATGTGAGATGGATTCACTGACTCCTATAATTGAGTGGATTGACGAAGATGAAATCGACATAGAACAAAGTATTATACCCGCCTTCGAAGAAGAAAATACCTTTCTAATCATAAATGATTTACACGAGTGGCTAATATCACCATTTACAACCGCAGATTTCTAATGTTTAAACTTATCTATTGATCTCTACCTCTGTTTTCGAGGCAATTTATTTATAATTAAAATGTGATAATATAATAATATGGTGTTTTAAATATAATTATGAAAACAATCTATTCAGTTTTATAAAATCTAATTTTTAATATCCTTCTTTTTCACTATTAGTAAAATAAAACAATAAATGCCGATATTTGTATACGTACAGTGCCTTGGTGCGAAAAAATAAAATTAAACGTTTGAGCCACGTGGCACAATAGGGTGGGGGGGTTCAGTGTAAAACCACTCTTGGACACGCAGGGGGAGGGAGGGGTCAAAAAGTTGGAAAAAGAGGACCACGTGGTTTATGGAAAGCCCCTTATCAGTTCGTTCGAACTTATATTTCGTACAATTTCTTTTCTAATCCCTTTATATTCATATTACAATTATAAACAACACAGTGAATAATAATGCTTTTTTTTACTCTTATAATAAAAGTAGTTGAAAATAATTATTTCTTATTTATTTGTGAAATAAAGTAAAGTGAATAATTCCTAACCTCACTTGTCAAAACTTTGAAATTTATTTTTTGTATTCAGTTTATTTTCAGAGTGTTTTTTACTTTGTTTCTAAAAGAAAGTAATTTCAAGTAACTTTTTAGTTACAGATGCATTTTTCGAGTTCTTGTATAATTTCTCACTCTTTTAAAACAATTACATTTCACGAGAAATTAAAACTCACATTTACCATAAATATTATTTTCTTGTGCATAAAAAGAAATAAAAATGTCATCAATGTGACTCATATATAAAATAGATAATTATTATCTATTACAATATAATTATATAAAGTGAAGTATTTTTAACCTCACTTGTCAAAATTTTGACATTTATTCCTTTTATATGTGTGTGTGTTTTGTTTATTTTTGCTAACGGTTGTACTCTTTGTTTATAAAAATGTTGAAATATTTTTTTGTGACATTTTACTTTAATAATTATACTGCACAAGAAAAACTTGAAATGTTTTTATTGCTGTCTGTGAAATTATCGATTTACTAAATTAGTATTGCACTGCAAAAGAAATGTTTGATAAAAAATATAATAATCTGTAAATTTGTTTGATTACAGATTCATTTTTTCATGATTTTGTAGTATTTTTTATCATGAAAAAATTACATTTCACATAAAAATGAATGAAACTGAAATGTCATCAACGTGACGCATCTATAAAATTACCTATAAAAAATATAATATAAATTATCTATAAAATTAATTAGGTTACCAAGTTATTTTTCTGATGATGAATTAGTACTTATAAAATCAATTTTTAATTTTTAGGTTATTATGTCGACAAAAATTCAATTTAAAATATTAATTATAATTTATGAATATAAACAGTGATTACAATTAATTATTAACAAATTTCTAAGAAAATAAAGCTTTTAGGTTATGTTTGTGGAAAAAATTGTTTTGAAAATTACACTTTTTGTTTTATGACAATTATTTACAAATAAATACTTGTGTTTTATATTGTTAAAAAAGTTTTTATAGATAAATAAATTTAGTATTCTCAGACAACTGATATGCTTCAAATTGACTTTGAAAAACAAAAAGTCATTTTAGTTTATTGAAAGTACGGAAAAAGTAGGTTTTTTAATACAAATTGTCACAAGAAATTTATGTAGTGTTTTCTTGATTTACAGAAATAATTTTGTTTTTTACAATTATTCTGATAATTTTCTTAAATTTTTACACATTTTCCTAAAAAATACGATTATTTTTAAAAAATTGTAACAAAATTCTTCAAAATTTTAAATTTAATTCATTCATATTTGACGAAATTTACAATTTTCGGCACAAATTTTTTTTCAATTCTGGAAGTCTATTTCATTCTTTTTAATATTAAAATAGCGTTTATTTGATTGAAAATAGCATTTTGAAGAAATTTTTTTTGTTCTATCCTACATATTTTCTGAATTTGCAAAATAATATTAAAATGTGAGAACATATAAAAAAAGATTAATTTTATGTTTGTAAGAAGTCAGTTGCTTTCGAATGTATTTAAGAGTAAAACGTTTTTAGAAAAAAGCCGCATCCACTCGAAAAATTTGACTCTCAACTCCAATGACTGTCACGTTTTCATATTTTTTACAGTGTAATTGTGGTTATAAACTGATAAAAGAAAGATATTTCAAAGCAATGATTTTATCTTATTAATTTAATAATTAATTACTAGCATTAAACAATAAATTTATGTGTTACACTAGTTCAATGTTTTTGAAATTATAATATTTACAAACATGGTTTTGTTTTACGAATTACCAGCAAAAAATAAAAATATTCTGTATTTAAATTAAATATTTTAGTTTTAAAAGGAATTTAACATTACATTTTTTATTTGCATATAAAATAAATTTTTCCTGGTTGTTTATAAAAAGTTTTTAAAATTGCGTAGTCAGTTTTAGATTAATCCTGTTAAAGAAAGGTATCATCAAATGAAATATATTTAGGGTTGCATACACGAAGTGAACCATTGGTCTCGCTTGTTAGCAAAATAATAGTTTTTGCTTTCGAATAAAAACCATTCGACCGATTGTGTTTAAACTTTGTATGGATATATTTTTTTCAACGTAAAATCCGAAAAAACTTTTTGAATATGATTAGAAATGGTTAATTTGTAGTATTTCTAAAAAAGTGAAAAATTTCTAAAAAAACTGGATCAGATTGCTTAAAAAATATGTTTTCGAAAACTTTCAAAAAAAGTTGTCACAAGTTTTCAATTTATTTATTTTATTCTTCGGCAATTGAAAAGGGTAAATTTCTTGTGTATTTTTACGAGACGATTTTAATAAAATTACAGGAAACCGAAGTTAGATTGATTAAATAGTTATTTTTTCCAAAAAAATTTGGCAGTAGTATTCCCAACCAACATATTTAGGCTTGGTCGTGCATAAATCGTACCAATAAATAAAATCAAACGTTTACATCTTTATGTTTTTTAAATGCATATACGTGTTTTATAACACGTGACGTAGAAATTAATATTGTTATTATACCACACTTACATTACCACTTATATAGCATAAAATTAGAAGTAGATACATTTATATATATATATCAAATATTTACCTATAGGGTAAAGGTAACCGTGCACGTAAAGCCTGTAATACAATCACCTGCAAAATTTAGGCATTTCCAATATGAAATAAAGTTTTTTTTAACTTTTCAGTTACAGGGTTTGTAAACTTTTTAAAAAAATACAAATATGTAATCTGCATATCTTTCACAAAATTATTATTTAAAAATTGTACTTAACAATGTGAATGCGATTCTAAAGCTGAAAAGTATCATATACGTATTACGACTCAACTGACACTGATGCATGAATATTTTAATAGCTTTTTGGGTGAAAATTTCTAAACTTTCTAAAACATACGTAGTTTTTTGTCAATGTAAGAAAGTTGAATTCTATTTAACAATTTTCTTTGTTATACTTGTCACACTTTAATTTCATTCTTTTTTCAATTGAATGTCCTACTTCATATATGTATTTAAAAACCCAACAAATAGAGTTTGGACAAAACTTATCTCAGTTAACAATTTTTTTATTACATTTTTATGTTTCTATTTTTATCGTTATCACCTAAATAAATATGTCATTATAATTTGTTTGAGAAAGATATTAAAAAAATGGAATGGGTTTTAATTCATCAAATTAGCAATACTTACCTAAAATACTTAAAACACACTTTAACACTAAAAAAATATATACAGAAAGGGGAATATTTTATATAAAGTCAATGGTTTTACTTCTCGCGCACATTTTTTATATACATCAATACACAGCACTGCAAGTTTTCCTCTAGAATTGAACACTCACTACACAATCACGAGTAATAAAAAAAGATAACATTATTTTCCTTATATGAAAATTTTCCTTTATATGAAAATTACAATATAATAACCTTCTTCTTTTACTTCTCAAGATGTAAATCTGAAGATTCATAATGAAATTAATGCTTTTTTATAAAATTATATTAAACATACCTCTCATAAAATTTGTCACCAGTAATGTAAAAAATTGGACATAGCTGCGAGATGAATAATAAAATACTGTGCGACTTTACCACCTTGACTATAAAATTCCACAGAATGATTCTAATTTTTGCAAAGATTTTTATTTCCTTCCAGTCTTTAATCCAAAGTTTTTGAGAGTTGCCAAAGAAGTGAAGTTTATTCAGTAGATAACATAATAATTCTCTTTTCACTAGATCAATTCCTTACACACCTCGAGTTTGGAAACAATCTAAAAAAAGAGAAACAAATAATTGACTGGTGTTCGACAAAATAGAAAAATTCTACAATTATAATGAGATTAGTAGTTAATATTTAAATATAATTATTTTCATTTTTATAATAATTAATTTTATTGGAAAAAATCTTTTAACTGAACAAATACTACCTATAAAATTATTTTTTTAAGTTAAATTTCAAACCTTCAAAAACCAGAATTTAATGAATTTCAGTTTATTACAATTCTTGTATATGTAAATATACTCACCAGGTTGAGTTCCAAATCTTACTTGGCAGTTATTGGCATAAATAATTAATTATCTATAAGGGTGATTCTCTCAAAAAGGACAAATTATTTGTGCACTGTTTCATACGGCGTTTTTGTTATAAAACAGTAAAATAAATATAAGTAATTAAAAATTGGCTAGCCATATGTTATGATTATAAAGTTTTTAGTTAAATCATAACGAAAAATTAAAAAATAATTATCAAATTACTGACATATCAAATAAATATGATGTGAAAACTCCACTCCGTGACTCCACTCCGTAACCATCTCCGTTACACTACATTTTATCAAATATTTCAGTTTTTTGACCTTCTTTCGAATTTTTCTTTAGTGATATGATTAAAAAATATTAAATACTATGGAGTGGCTGTCATAAATCTTAAAAGTTTATTTTAATATAATTAATTTTTAACAAAATACCATAAAATCATGATTTGTTCTTTCTGTGAGAATCACCCATAGACATCCTGAAAACATAATAAAATTTCAATAAATTTTTTATTTTATTACGTTAAAGAATGAAATTGTTCATTAATATAATTAATATTTAATAATAATAATAATATATTATTATTATTATTATTATTATTATTATTATTATATTATATTAATAATATTTTTTTTAGCTTTCTGCAGGGTAGTTAACATAAACTTTACAACCGAATAAATCCAATTGGAAAGGTTATGAAAACAGTAAAATCTTTTATAGAGAAACAATTTGTTACAAATTGAATCATACAGGGCTCAGTCGATTGCCTGCTGTTTAAACATCAGGACTGACATCGACCATACCATGTTAAGGTATGTCTAGGGCAGATCTGAAGACCTTGCACCCTCCTGATCCGGCGACATGTTGTATACTCTCCTCCTCCCTGAACTTCGCTTTGTGTAAGAAGCAGCCTGGGCTCTTCTTACAATCTGCTGCCTTGTGGCCAGCTTCTCCGCACTTGAAGCACGCAGCCGACCTATCTACTGCTCGGCAGTTTCTGCCTATATGACCATAGTCAAGGCACTTGTGACCATAACTCTCTTACTGATTCTGCAAGACACAAAACCGATTTTGATGTTCTCTATCTTCTCCAATCTGGCAGCGTCCTCCTGGGTGGTGACCACGACAGCGAGCTTCATGCCTCGCTTATTTGGTCCGAGGACCGTCACCTTCCTGCTTCCTGCTGGAACCGTAGATAGTTTGTCTAGGGCCTCCTTGACATCCTTCTGTTCGGTAAGGGCATCCATATCGCGGACCTCCAGCGTAGCTTGCCGGTCCGGCATCTGCACCCTACCCAGGTCACCGATCACCATAGTCACCTCCTCGGTGAACAGCTTCTTGTTTGAAGACCTTCCAATTTTAATGAGAAGGTCTCCCTTTTTTGTGGGTAAAGCTCCCACAACCCTTGTCTGACTGGCCTCCAGGTCAGCCTCTTTTCGAACTTTCGCCAGCACTTCGGCGAAAGTATTTCCTTCTGCCACTTTAAAGATCACTGTGGCTCTTTCCTTCTTGACCTGGTCTGGCTTTGGAACCGTTTTGATCCCCTTGCCTCTAGTCTTTTTAGGAGGTCTCTCCTCCTTTTTCCTTTTTGGATCCTTCGCAGGCTCAGGATCGCTTATTATCTTCCTTTTCTGAGAATCCAAGACGACGTTTCTTAACACAATTGCGTTACAACGATCTCTTCTAACTCTACGATCTTGTCTAGCTTCTTCCGACCAGGTCAGTCCCTGGTAGAAACACTCGTCCTTTTTTGTAGCCGCTGCGTGCTTCATCTTGATCTCCTGTATGAGCGATGTCATGCTTTTAAGTCCATCCTTGATTGTCATATTGACATTTCTCTGGACTTCGCAGGACTTTATCATCTTACTGACCTCTTCTTCCATTGCTAGAATGCATGTCGCCTCTTCCTCCCGCAGCTTTATGCATTCATCTCGGTCCTTGTTGCAGCTTGCAATGTCATTCGCTGAAGCATTACTGAAAACAGAAATGCAGCTAGCCTGACTTGTCACACTGCTGGTACTACCTCGTCTCTCCACCTTCTCCACGATGATCTGTGGAACTGCCAACGCGTTGTTGCCCTCCTGCATCCTTGGGCCACTGGCCATCATCCTCACGCTCGAAAGCGCTTGATGATCGGAACCAGTGAGAGATTCAGCCGAAGCATTACTCCGCAGGTACTCTTTCTTGTTTTTACAATCGCTCATACTTGGTGTTTGTCCCGTTTCGAGGGACAGTCGGGCCTTAACAGGGTACTACCATCTGGCCAGGATGGGCCCTGAACCGCCTCCGTTAGTTACATAGACGTTATAGCATTGCCGGAGCATTGATGCGACGTCTATGATATCCAGTGTCAGGTGAGCTAAGAAACTCGGACCTCGGAGGTCGGTGTATCTCTCCCATGGACCAGAAGTAAACTTCGGGCCATGATCGCTGAGTAGACACCATTATTATTATTATTATTATTATTATTATTATTATTATTATTATTATTATTATTATTATTATTATTATTATTATTTTTTTTTTGCTTAGGGATTTTTGGGAAATCTGCATACAGATACCTTGGATTCCGCACTCCAAAGTTATGTGGGGTTGGTAAAATAAAAAGAAAAGAGTAGAAAACAAAATAAGATAATAGAAAACAAAATAAGATACTGAATTTAAATAAACTGGCGACCTACTGCCAGCCCCGACCCACTAAAACCCGTAACCCTTCTTTTGAAGCCCTTTACCCACCCTCGGAACTGTCGTAAGACTTTAGCCTTCGAGGACGGCGCTCCAACTCTGTCGCTGATGCGACTTTGTTCTTTCTCTGCGGTTCTCCTGCGTCAACAGTTAAAATTTAAAACCATTTCAATGTCAAAGAATAAAGGAACAAATGTTAAAAATTGGTAAAAGCCAAAAGATGAAATTGCAAACAGAACATAAACACGGAAATGAATCAATTAAACATATATATATAAGGGTCAAGATACAAATTGTAAAAGGACAAGAATAAATAAACAAATATATAAAAGTCAGAAAAATAAAAATTTAAAGGACGTTTAAAACAAAAACCACAAAAATACATAAATAAATAAATAATTTAAATAAATAAAATAAATAATTTAAAATTATTCGCTCTTTTTATTACTTCTTATTTACTTTTGGTCCTTGCGAGAGTCTTCTTCGCTTCCTCAAGAGCCGTCCTGAAGACTCCGCATCCTCCGCTGCCTGCAATATGGGTGGTTGACACCTTATTGCCAAACTTTTCCGAGCACAAAAAGCAGCTTGCGTTCTTTTTACAGTTGGAGAACTTGTGACCGGCCTCACCGCACTTAAAGCACGCAGCCGATCTGTCCTCCTTCTGGCATTTGGCTCCAATATGGCCGTATCCCAAGCATCGATGACACCGGATGACCATTACTCTTTTTTTAATTGGGCAACACATAAAACCAATTTTTACGTGTCCCAATTTCTCCAGCCTGTTCGCCTCTTCCAGGTTGGTGACTACAACCGCGAGCTTCATCCCTCGGCGGTTGGGTCCTAAGACCGTCACTCTCCTGTTTCCTGGCTTACCCATTGCTTTAGACAACACTTGTTGCACCTCAGCTTCTTGGGTAAGGCAATCCAAATCACGGATCTCGAGTGTAACTCTTCGATCCAATGACTGCACCTTACCCATGCTTCCAACCGCTTTGGTGACCTCGGCGGTGAAGGCGTCCTTGTCGGAGTCCCCTCTAAACTTAATCAGAAGGTCCCCCTTGTTTGTAGCTTTTGCTGCTACTATTCTTGTATGGCTGTCCTCCGGGTTGACCTCTTTGCGAAGCTTACCTAGAACGTCAGCATACGTCAATCCTTGACCGACTCGGATTAGAACTGTGGATCTTTTTGACCCAATTCTTTCCAATTGAGGAATCTTTGGATCTGGTACGTCCTTTTCCATTGGAGGAGCTTCCTCCTTCTTCCTCTTATCGGTTTTGGTTCGAGTCTCTTCTGGACTGTCACCTTCTCTCTTCCGTTTATGAGCATCTCTTAAGACGCTTTTGAGATTACGCCTATAGAAACGCTCTCTCTCCTCCTTACGGTCCTTGCGGTTACATTCCGCACCGCTCAGAACGCATGCCAAATCGACGTCCGACTCATAGGCCGCGGCATGCTTTGCCCTTGCCTCCTTTAGAAGGACTTCGATTACCTTGAGTCCATCCTTTACCGTCCTATTGACGGTCTTCTGAATGTCGCAAGATTTTATCATCTTTGCGACCTCCAACTCCATTTTTTCGAGACAATTCGCCTCCTCCTTTCTGAGCCGCAAGCATATTTCGCGAGTCTCTTCTATCGCCTCGTCATCTACTTCTGAGTGGATAGCGCTATGAACGGTTTTTCCGCTACTGCAGCTTGACACACTCAGAAGACTCGACGTGCTTCCTTTTCTCGTTTTTTCCACTTTCCACGATGTTCTGTGGATCTACCCTTTCCACGATCACCCGTGGCACTGCAAGAAATTGTGCGCCCCCACAATCCGCGCGCACTTGAGCATCGGTCCTGGGACCGATGGTGAGATTTCCCGTTTCCGGCCTGCTCACATGGGGTACATTCTTAGAATTTTTTGAATTCATTTTTTCTTGCTGTTTGGTTGCCCTTTAGTTGAAAGCCCCGACCACCACGACAAGGTCTACCGAACATATCCAAGATTTCACTCATGTCTGGCAGTGGACAAACATCCACTTCACCCAGCACATCGAAGAAATCATTGATGTTCGGTAGTGGACAACCACCGGCGGGGATTATTATTATTATTATTATTATTATTATTATTATTATTATTATTATTATTATTATTATTATTATTATTATTATTATTATTATTATTATTATTATTATTATTATTATTATTATTATTATTATTATTATTATTATTATTATTATTATTATTATTATTATTATTATTATTATTATTATTATTATTATTATTATTATTATTATTATTATTATTATTATTATTATTATTATTATTATTATTATTATTATTATTATTATTATTATTATTATTATTATTATTATTATTATTATTATTATTATTATTATTATTATTATTATTATTATTATTATTATTTTTTTTTGCTTAGGGATTTTTGGGAAATCTGCATACAGATACCTTGGATTCCGCACTCCAAAGTTATGTGGGGTTGGTAAAATAAAAAGAAAAGAGTAGAAAACAAAATAAGATAATAGAAAACAAAATAAGATACTGAATTTAAATAAACTGGCGACCTACTGCCAGCCCCGACCCACTAAAACCCGTAACCCTTCTTTTGAAGCCCTTTACCCACCCTCGGAACTGTCGTAAGACTTTAGCCTTCAAGGACGGCGCTCCAACTCTGTCGCTGATGCGACTTTGTTCTTTCTCTGCGGTTCTCCTGCGTCAACAGTTAAAATTTAAAACCATTTCAATGTCAAAGAATAAAGGAACAAATGTTAAAAATTGGTAAAAGCCAAAAGATGAAATTGCAAACAGAACATAAACACGGAAATGAATCAATTAAACATATATATATAAGGGTCAAGATACAAATTGTAAAAGGACAAGAATAAATAAACAAATATATAAAAGTCAGAAAAATAAAAATTTAAAGGACGTTTAAAACAAAAACCACAAAAATACATAAATAAATAAATAATTTAAATAAATAAAATAAATAATTTAAAATTATTCGCTCTTTTTATTACTTCTTATTTACTTTTGGTCCTTGCGAGAGTCTTCTTCGCTTCCTCAAGAGCCGTCCTGAAGACTCCGCATCCTCCGCTGCCTGCAATATGGGTGGTTGACACCTTATTGCCAAACTTTTCCGAGCACAAAAAAGCAGCTTGCGTTCTTTTTACAGTTGGAGAACTTGTGACCGGCCTCACCGCACTTAAAGCACGCAGCCGATCTGTCCTCCTTCTGGCATTTGGCTCCAATATGGCCGTATCCCAAGCATCGATGACACCGGATGACCATTACTCTTTTTTTAATTGGGCAACACATAAAACCAATTTTTACGTGTCCCAATTTCTCCAGCCTGTTCGCCTCTTCCAGGTTGGTGACTACAACCGCGAGCTTCATCCCTCGGCGGTTGGGTCCTAAGACCGTCACTCTCCTGTTTCCTGGCTTACCCATTGCTTTAGACAACACTTGTTGCACCTCAGCTTCTTGGGTAAGGCAATCCAAATCACGGATCTCGAGTGTAACTCTTCGATCCAATGACTGCACCTTACCCATGCTTCCAACCGCTTTGGTGACCTCGGCGGTGAAGGCGTCCTTGTCGGAGTCCCCTCTAAACTTAATCAGAAGGTCCCCCTTGTTTGTAGCTTTTGCTGCTACTATTCTTGTATGGCTGTCCTCCGGGTTGACCTCTTTGCGAAGCTTACCTAGAACGTCAGCATACGTCAATCCTTGACCGACTCGGATTAGAACTGTGGATCTTTTTGACCCAATTCTTTCCAATTGAGGAATCTTTGGATCTGGTACGTCCTTTTCCATTGGAGGAGCTTCCTCCTTCTTCCTCTTATCGGTTTTGGTTCGAGTCTCTTCTGGACTGTCACCTTCTCTCTTCCGTTTATGAGCATCTCTTAAGACGCTTTTGAGATTACGCCTATAGAAACGCTCTCTCTCCTCCTTACGGTCCTTGCGGTTACATTCCGCACCGCTCAGAACGCATGCCAAATCGACGTCCGACTCATAGGCCGCGGCATGCTTTGCCCTTGCCTCCTTTAGAAGGACTTCGATTACCTTGAGTCCATCCTTTACCGTCCTATTGACGGTCTTCTGAATGTCGCAAGATTTTATCATCTTTGCGACCTCCAACTCCATTTTTTCGAGACAATTCGCCTCCTCCTTTCTGAGCCGCAAGCATATTTCGCGAGTCTCTTCTATCGCCTCGTCATCTACTTCTGAGTGGATAGCGCTATGAACGGTTTTTCCGCTACTGCAGCTTGACACACTCAGAAGACTCGACGTGCTTCCTTTTCTCGTTTTTCCACTTTCCACGATGTTCTGTGGATCTACCCTTTCCACGATCACCCGTGGCACTGCAAGAAATTGTGCGCCCCCACAATCCGCGCGCACTTGAGCATCGGTCCTGGGACCGATGGTGAGATTTCCCGTTTCCGGCCTGCTCACATGGGGTACATTCTTAGAATTTTTTGAATTCATTTTTTCTTGCTGTTTGGTTGCCCTTTAGTTGAAAGCCCCGACCACCACGACAAGGTCTACCGAACATATCCAAGATTTCACTCATGTCTGGCAGTGGACAAACATCCACTTCACCCAGCACATCGAAGAAATCATTGATGTTCGGTAGTGGACAACCACCGGCGGGGATTATTATTATTATTATTATTATTATTATTATTATTATTATTATTATTATTATTATTATTATTATTATTATTATTATTATTATTATTATTATTATTATTATTATTATTATTATTATTATTATTATTATTATTATTATTATTATTATTATTATTATTATTATTATTATTATTATTATTATTATTATTATTATTATTATTATTATTATTATTATTATTATTATTATTATTATTATTATTATTATTATTATTATTATTATTATTATTATTATTATTATTATTATTATTATTATTTTTTTTTGCGTAGGGATTTTTGGGAAATCTGCATACAGATACCTTGGATTCCGCACTCCAAAGTTATGTGGGGTTGGTAAAATAAAAAGAAAAGAGTAGAAAACAAAATAAGATAATAGAAAACAAAATAAGATACTGAATTTAAATAAACTGGCGACCTACTGCCAGCCCCGACCCACTAAAACCCGTAACCCTTCTTTTGAAGCCCTTTACCCACCCTCGGAACTGTCGTAAGACTTTAGCCTTCAAGGACGGCGCTCCAACTCTGTCGCTGATGCGACTTTGTTCTTTCTCTGCGGTTCTCCTGCGTCAACAGTTTAAAATTTAAAACCATTTCAATGTCAAAGAATAAAGGAACAAATGTTAAAAATTGGTAAAAGCCAAAAGATGAAATTGCAAACAGAACATAAACACGGAAATGAATCAATTAAACATATATATATAAGGGTCAAGATACAAATTGTAAAAGGACAAGAATAAATAAACAAATATATAAAAGTCAGAAAAATAAAAATTTAAAGGACGTTTAAAACAAAAACCACAAAAATACATAAATAAATAAATAATTTAAATAAATAAAATAAATAATTTAAAATTATTCGCTCTTTTTATTACTTCTTATTTACTTTTGGTCCTTGCGAGAGTCTTCTTCGCTTCCTCAAGAGCCGTCCTGAAGACTCCGCATCCTCCGCTGCCTGCAATATGGGTGGTTGACACCTTATTGCCAAACTTTTCCGAGCACAAAAAGCAGCTTGCGTTCTTTTTACAGTTGGAGAACTTGTGACCGGCCTCACCGCACTTAAAGCACGCAGCCGATCTGTCCTCCTTCTGGCATTTGGCTCCAATATGGCCGTATCCCAAGCATCGATGACACCGGATGACCATTACTCTTTTTTTAATTGGGCAACACATAAAACCAATTTTTACGTGTCCCAATTTCTCCAGCCTGTTCGCCTCTTCCAGGTTGGTGACTACAACCGCGAGCTTCATCCCTCGGCGGTTGGGTCCTAAGACCGTCACTCTCCTGTTTCCTGGCTTACCCATTGCTTTAGACAACACTTGTTGCACCTCAGCTTCTTGGGTAAGGCAATCCAAATCACGGATCTCGAGTGTAACTCTTCGATCCAATGACTGCACCTTACCCATGCTTCCAACCGCTTTGGTGACCTCGGCGGTGAAGGCGTCCTTGTCGGAGTCCCCTCTAAACTTAATCAGAAGGTCCCCCTTGTTTGTAGCTTTTGCTGCTACTATTCTTGTATGGCTGTCCTCCGGGTTGACCTCTTTGCGAAGCTTACCTAGAACGTCAGCATACGTCAATCCTTGACCGACTCGGATTAGAACTGTGGATCTTTTTGACCCAATTCTTTCCAATTGAGGAATCTTTGGATCTGGTACGTCCTTTTCCATTGGAGGAGCTTCCTCCTTCTTCCTCTTATCGGTTTTGGTTCGAGTCTCTTCTGGACTGTCACCTTCTCTCTTCCGTTTATGAGCATCTCTTAAGACGCTTTTGAGATTACGCCTATAGAAACGCTCTCTCTCCTCCTTACGGTCCTTGCGGTTACATTCCGCACCGCTCAGAACGCATGCCAAATCGACGTCCGACTCATAGGCCGCGGCATGCTTTGCCCTTGCCTCCTTTAGAAGGACTTCGATTACCTTGAGTCCATCCTTTACCGTCCTATTGACGGTCTTCTGAATGTCGCAAGATTTTATCATCTTTGCGACCTCCAACTCCATTTTTTCGAGACAATTCGCCTCCTCCTTTCTGAGCCGCAAGCATATTTCGCGAGTCTCTTCTATCGCCTCGTCATCTACTTCTGAGTGGATAGCGCTATGAACGGTTTTTCCGCTACTGCAGCTTGACACACTCAGAAGACTCGACGTGCTTCCTTTTCTCGTTTTTCCACTTTCCACGATGTTCTGTGGATCTACCCTTTCCACGATCACCCGTGGCACTGCAAGAAATTGTGCGCCCCCACAATCCGCGCGCACTTGAGCATCGGTCCTGGGACCGATGGTGAGATTTCCCGTTTCCGGCCTGCTCACATGGGGTACATTCTTAGAATTTTTTGAATTCATTTTTTCTTGCTGTTTGGTTGCCCTTTAGTTGAAAGCCCCGACCACCACGACAAGGTCTACCGAACATATCCAAGATTTCACTCATGTCTGGCAGTGGACAAACATCCACTTCACCCAGCACATCGAAGAAATCATTGATGTTCGGTAGTGGACAACCACCGGCGGGGATTATTATTATTATTATTATTATTATTATTATTATTATTATTATTATTATTATTATTATTATTATTATTATTATTATTATTATTATTATTATTATTATTATTATTATTATTATTATTATTATTATTATTATTATTATTATTATTATTATTATTATTATTATTATTTTTTTTTTTTGCTTAGGGATTTTTGGGAAATCTGCATACAGATACCTTGGATTCCGCACTCCAAAGTTATGTGGGGTTGGTAAAATAAAAAGAAAAGAGTAGAAAACAAAATAAGATAATAGAAAACAAAATAAGATACTGAATTTAAATAAACTGGCGACCTACTGCCAGCCCCGACCCACTAAAACCCGTAACCCTTCTTTTGAAGCCCTTTACCCACCCTCGGAACTGTCGTAAGACTTTAGCCTTCGAGGACGGCGCTCCAACTCTGTCGCTGATGCGACTTTGTTCTTTCTCTGCGGTTCTCCTGCGTCAACAGTTAAAATTTAAAACCATTTCAATGTCAAAGAATAAAGGAACAAATGTTAAAAATTGGTAAAAGCCAAAAGATGAAATTGCAAACAGAACATAAACACGGAAATGAATCAATTAAACATATATATATAAGGGTCAAGATACAAATTGTAAAAGGACAAGAATAAATAAACAAATATATAAAAGTCAGAAAAATAAAAATTTAAAGGACGTTTAAAACAAAAACCACAAAAATACATAAATAAATAAATAATTTAAATAAATAAAATAAATAATTTAAAATTATTCGCTCTTTTTATTACTTCTTATTTACTTTTGGTCCTTGCGAGAGTCTTCTTCGCTTCCTCAAGAGCCGTCCTGAAGACTCCGCATCCTCCGCTGCCTGCAATATGGGTGGTTGACACCTTATTGCCAAACTTTTCCGAGCACAAAAAGCAGCTTGCGTTCTTTTTACAGTTGGAGAACTTGTGACCGGCCTCACCGCACTTAAAGCACGCAGCCGATCTGTCCTCCTTCTGGCATTTGGCTCCAATATGGCCGTATCCCAAGCATCGATGACACCGGATGACCATTACTCTTTTTTTAATTGGACAACACATAAAACCAATTTTTACGTGTCCCAATTTCTCCAGCCTGTTCGCCTCTTCCAGGTTGGTGACTACAACCGCGAGCTTCATCCCTCGGCGGTTGGGTCCTAAGACCGTCACTCTCCTGTTTCCTGGCTTACCCATTGCTTTAGACAACACTTGTTGCACCTCAGCTTCTTGGGTAAGGCAATCCAAATCACGGATCTCGAGTGTAACTCTTCGATCCAATGACTGCACCTTACCCATGCTTCCAACCGCTTTGGTGACCTCGGCGGTGAAGGCGTCCTTGTCGGAGTCCCCTCTAAACTTAATCAGAAGGTCCCCCTTGTTTGTAGCTTTTGCTGCTACTATTCTTGTATGGCTGTCCTCCGGGTTGACCTCTTTGCGAAGCTTACCTAGAACGTCAGCATACGTCAATCCTTGACCGACTCGGATTAGAACTGTGGATCTTTTTGACCCAATTCTTTCCAATTGAGGAATCTTTGGATCTGGTACGTCCTTTTCCATTGGAGGAGCTTCCTCCTTCTTCCTCTTATCGGTTTTGGTTCGAGTCTCTTCTGGACTGTCACCTTCTCTCTTCCGTTTATGAGCATCTCTTAAGACGCTTTTGAGATTACGCCTATAGAAACGCTCTCTCTCCTCCTTACGGTCCTTGCGGTTACATTCCGCACCGCTCAGAACGCATGCCAAATCGACGTCCGACTCATCGGCCGCGGCATGCTTTGCCCTTGCCTCCTTTAGAAGGACTTCGATTACCTTGAGTCCATCCTTTACTGTCCTATTGACGGTCTTCTGAATGTCGCAAGATTTTATCATCTTTGCGACCTCCAACTCCATTTTTTCGAGACAATTCGCCTCCTCCTTTCTGAGCCGCAAGCATATTTCGCGAGTCTCTTCTATCGCCTCGTCATCTACTTCTGAGTGGATAGCGCTATGAACGGTTTTTCCGCTACTGCAGCTTGACACACTCAGAAGACTCGACGTGCTTCCTTTTCTCGTTTTTCCACTTTCCACGATGTTCTGTGGATCTACCCTTTCCACGATCACCCGTGGCACTGCAAGAAATTGTGCGCCCCCACAATCCGCGCGCACTTGAGCATCGGTCCTGGGACCGATGGTGAGATTTCCCGTTTCCGGCCTGCTCACATGGGGTACATTCTTAGAATTTTTTGAATTCATTTTTTCTTGCTGTTTGGTTGCCCTTTAGTTGAAAGCCCCGACCACCACGACAAGGTCTACCGAACATATCCAAGATTTCACTCATGTCTGGCAGTGGACAAACATCCACTTCACCCAGCACATCGAAGAAATCATTGATGTTCGGTAGTGGACAACCACCGGCGGGGATTATTATTATTATTATTATTATTATTATTTTTTTTTTTGCTTAGGGATTTTTGGGAAATCTGCATACAGATACCTTGGATTCCGCACTCCAAAGTTATGTGGGGTTGGTAAAATAAAAAGAAAAGAGTAGAAAACAAAATAAGATAATAGAAAACAAAATAAGATACTGAATTTAAATAAACTGGCGACCTACTGCCAGCCCCGACCCACTAAAACCCGTAACCCTTCTTTTGAAGCCCTTTACCCACCCTCGGAACTGTCGTAAGACTTTAGCCTTCGAGGACGGCGCTCCAACTCTGTCGCTGATGCGACTTTGTTCTTTCTCTGCGGTTCTCCTGCGTCAACAGTTAAAATTTAAAACCATTTCAATGTCAAAGAATAAAGGAACAAATGTTAAAAATTGGTAAAAGCCAAAAGATGAAATTGCAAACAGAACATAAACACGGAAATGAATCAATTAAACATATATATATAAGGGTCAAGATACAAATTGTAAAAGGACAAGAATAAATAAACAAATATATAAAAGTCAGAAAAATAAAAATTTAAAGGACGTTTAAAACAAAAACCACAAAAATACATAAATAAATAAATAATTTAAATAAATAAAATAAATAATTTAAAATTATTCGCTCTTTTTATTACTTCTTATTTACTTTTGGTCCTTGCGAGAGTCTTCTTCGCTTCCTCAAGAGCCGTCCTGAAGACTCCGCATCCTCCGCTGCCTGCAATATGGGTGGTTGACACCTTATTGCCAAACTTTTCCGAGCACAAAAAGCAGCTTGCGTTCTTTTTACAGTTGGAGAACTTGTGACCGGCCTCACCGCACTTAAAGCACGCAGCCGATCTGTCCTCCTTCTGGCATTTGGCTCCAATATGGCCGTATCCCAAGCATCGATGACACCGGATGACCATTACTCTTTTTTTAATTGGGCAACACATAAAACCAATTTTTACGTGTCCCAATTTCTCCAGCCTGTTCGCCTCTTCCAGGTTGGTGACTACAACCGCGAGCTTCATCCCTCGGCGGTTGGGTCCTAAGACCGTCACTCTCCTGTTTCCTGGCTTACCCATTGCTTTAGACAACACTTGTTGCACCTCAGCTTCTTGGGTAAGGCAATCCAAATCACGGATCTCGAGTGTAACTCTTCGATCCAATGACTGCACCTTACCCATGCTTCCAACCGCTTTGGTGACCTCGGCGGTGAAGGCGTCCTTGTCGGAGTCCCCTCTAAACTTAATCAGAAGGTCCCCCTTGTTTGTAGCTTTTGCTGCTACTATTCTTGTATGGCTGTCCTCCGGGTTGACCTCTTTGCGAAGCTTACCTAGAACGTCAGCATACGTCAATCCTTGACCGACTCGGATTAGAACTGTGGATCTTTTTGACCCAATTCTTTCCAATTGAGGAATCTTTGGATCTGGTACGTCCTTTTCCATTGGAGGAGCTTCCTCCTTCTTCCTCTTATCGGTTTTGGTTCGAGTCTCTTCTGGACTGTCACCTTCTCTCTTCCGTTTATGAGCATCTCTTAAGACGCTTTTGAGATTACGCCTATAGAAACGCTCTCTCTCCTCCTTACGGTCCTTGCGGTTACATTCCGCACCGCTCAGAACGCATGCCAAATCGACGTCCGACTCATAGGCCGCGGCATGCTTTGCCCTTGCCTCCTTTAGAAGGACTTCGATTACCTTGAGTCCATCCTTTACCGTCCTATTGACGGTCTTCTGAATGTCGCAAGATTTTATCATCTTTGCGACCTCCAACTCCATTTTTTCGAGACAATTCGCCTCCTCCTTTCTGAGCCGCAAGCATATTTCGCGAGTCTCTTCTATCGCCTCGTCATCTACTTCTGAGTGGATAGCGCTATGAACGGTTTTTCCGCTACTGCAGCTTGACACACTCAGAAGACTCGACGTGCTTCCTTTTCTCGTTTTTCCACTTTCCACGATGTTCTGTGGATCTACCCTTTCCACGATCACCCGTGGCACTGCAAGAAATTGTGCGCCCCCACAATCCGCGCGCACTTGAGCATCGGTCCTGGGACCGATGGTGAGATTTCCCGTTTCCGGCCTGCTCACATGGGGTACATTCTTAGAATTTTTTGAATTCATTTTTTCTTGCTGTTTGGTTGCCCTTTAGTTGAAAGCCCCGACCACCACGACAAGGTCTACCGAACATATCCAAGATTTCACTCATGTCTGGCAGTGGACAAACATCCACTTCACCCAGCACATCGAAGAAATCATTGATGTTCGGTAGTGGACAACCACCGGCGGGGATTATTATTATTATTATTATTATTATTATTATTATTATTATTATTATTATTATTATTATTATTATTATTATTATTATTATTATTATTATTATTATTATTATTATTATTATTATTATTATTATTATTATTATTATTATTATTATTATTATTATTATTATTATTATTATTATTATTATTATTATTATTATTATTATTTTTTTTTGCTTAGGGATTTTTGGGAAATCTGCATACAGATACCTTGGATTCCGCACTCCAAAGTTATGTGGGGTTGGTAAAATAAAAAGAAAAGAGAGTAGAAAACAAAATAAGATAATAGAAAACAAAATAAGATACTGAATTTAAATAAACTGGCGACCTACTGCCAGCCCCGACCCACTAAAACCCGTAACCCTTCTTTTGAAGCCCTTTACCCACCCTCGGAACTGTCGTAAGACTTTAGCCTTCGAGGACGGCGCTCCAACTCTGTCGCTGATGCGACTTTGTTCTTTCTCTGCGGTTCTCCTGCGTCAACAGTTAAAATTTAAAACCATTTCAATGTCAAAGAATAAAGGAACAAATGTTAAAAATTGGTAAAAGCCAAAAGATGAAATTGCAAACAGAACATAAACACGGAAATGAATCAATTAAACATATATATATAAGGGTCAAGATACAAATTGTAAAAGGACAAGAATAAATAAACAAATATATAAAAGTCAGAAAAATAAAAATTTAAAGGACGTTTAAAACAAAAACCACAAAAATACATAAATAAATAATTTAAATAAATAAAATAAATAATTTAAAATTATTCGCTCTTTTTATTACTTCTTATTTACTTTTGGTCCTTGCGAGAGTCTTCTTCGCTTCCTCAAGAGCCGTCCTGAAGACTCCGCATCCTCCGCTGCCTGCAATATGGGTGGTTGACACCTTATTGCCAAACTTTTCCGAGCACAAAAAGCAGCTTGCGTTCTTTTTACAGTTGGAGAACTTGTGACCGGCCTCACCGCACTTAAAGCACGCAGCCGATCTGTCCTCCTTCTGGCATTTGGCTCCAATATGGCCGTATCCCAAGCATCGATGACACCGGATGACCATTACTCTTTTTTTAATTGGGCAACACATAAAACCAATTTTTACGTGTCCCAATTTCTCCAGCCTGTTCGCCTCTTCCAGGTTGGTGACTACAACCGCGAGCTTCATCCCTCGGCGGTTGGGTCCTAAGACCGTCACTCTCCTGTTTCCTGGCTTACCCATTGCTTTAGACAAACACTTGTTGCACCTCAGCTTCTTGGGTAAGGCAATCCAAATCACGGATCTCGAGTGTAACTCTTCGATCCAATGACTGCACCTTACCCATGCTTCCAACCGCTTTGGTGACCTCGGCGGTGAAGGCGTCCTTGTCGGAGTCCCCTCTAAACTTAATCAGAAGGTCCCCCTTGTTTGTAGCTTTTGCTGCTACTATTCTTGTATGGCTGTCCTCCGGGTTGACCTCTTTGCGAAGCTTACCTAGAACGTCAGCATACGTCAATCCTTGACCGACTCGGATTAGAACTGTGGATCTTTTTGACCCAATTCTTTCCAATTGAGGAATCTTTGGATCTGGTACGTCCTTTTCCATTGGAGGAGCTTCCTCCTTCTTCCTCTTATCGGTTTTGGTTCGAGTCTCTTCTGGACTGTCACCTTCTCTCTTCCGTTTATGAGCATCTCTTAAGACGCTTTTGAGATTACGCCTATAGAAACGCTCTCTCTCCTCCTTACGGTCCTTGCGGTTACATTCCGCACCGCTCAGAACGCATGCCAAATCGACGTCCGACTCATAGGCCGCGGCATGCTTTGCCCTTGCCTCCTTTAGAAGGACTTCGATTACCTTGAGTCCATCCTTTACCGTCCTATTGACGGTCTTCTGAATGTCGCAAGATTTTATCATCTTTGCGACCTCCAACTCCATTTTTTCGAGACAATTCGCCTCCTCCTTTCTGAGCCGCAAGCATATTTCGCGAGTCTCTTCTATCGCCTCGTCATCTACTTCTGAGTGGATAGCGCTATGAACGGTTTTTTCCGCTACTGCAGCTTGACACACTCAGAAGACTCGACGTGCTTCCTTTTCTCGTTTTTCCACTTTCCACGATGTTCTGTGGATCTACCCTTTCCACGATCACCCGTGGCACTGCAAGAAATTGTGCGCCCCCACAATCCGCGCGCACTTGAGCATCGGTCCTGGGACCGATGGTGAGATTTCCCGTTTCCGGCCTGCTCACATGGGGTACATTCTTAGAATTTTTTGAATTCATTTTTTCTTGCTGTTTGGTTGCCCTTTAGTTGAAAGCCCCGACCACCACGACAAGGTCTACCGAAACATATCCAAGATTTCACTCATGTCTGGCAGTGGACAAACATCCACTTCACCCAGCACATCGAAGAAATCATTGATGTTCGGTAGTGGACAACCACCGGCGGGGATTATTATTATTATTATTATTATTATTATTATTATTATTATTATTATTATTATTATTATTATTATTATTATTATTATTATTATTAATATTATTATTTTTATTATTATTATTATTATTAAGATTATTATTATTACTATTATTATTATTATTACTATTATTATTATTATTATTATTATTATTATTATTATTATTATTATTATTATTATTATTATTTTTTTTTTTTTTTGCTTAGGGATTTTTGGGAAATCTGCATACAGATACCTTGGATTCCGCACTCCAAAGTTATGTGGGGTTGGTAAAATAAAAAGAAAAGAGTAGAAAACAAAATAAGATAATAGAAAACAAAATAAGATACTGAATTTAAATAAACTGGCGACCTACTGCCAGCCCCGACCCACTAAAACCCGTAACCCTTCTTTTGAAGCCCTTTACCCACCCTCGGAACTGTCGTAAGACTTTAGCCTTCGAGGACGGCGCTCCAACTCTGTCGCTGATGCGACTTTGTTCTTTCTCTGCGGTTCTCCTGCGTCAACAGTTAAAATTTAAAACCATTTCAATGTCAAAGAATAAAGGAACAAATGTTAAAAATTGGTAAAAGCCAAAAGATGAAATTGCAAACAGAACATAAACACGGAAATGAATCAATTAAACATATATATACAGGGTGATTCAAAAAAAGTTACGAGCCTTGAAAGTCTGGAATCAGAAAATTATTTGGAGAGAGCCTTTTTTGTAGTTTTTAATTTGGTGTAGTTTTAATGAAATGTCAAGAAATTGAAAATTAATTAAATTGAGCCAATGAGAGGCCGATATTACGCGAAAAGAGATCTCCAGTTTGAAACAATGAAATTTAATGTGACGCGAATTTCACGTTGCATGTTTCTGTTTGTTGCAAAAAAAAGAAACGAAAGAGAAACTTGTCGCTGGCTCTGACATGCGCAATAGAAAATAAAAATAATTTGAAAGTATTATTTGGAAATGAAATTTAAAGTTTGTTTATTTTAATAATAAATAAATAAGTAAATAGATAAATTATGATAAATAAATAAATGTTAATTAAAAGTAAAAAAAATTAAAGTGAAGTTTGTGAAAATTTTGTTTGCGCAAAATGAGGTTAGGTGAAATGTTTTTATTATTTTTAATGACATTTAAAAATTAATTGATTAATAATATTAATTAATGATATTGATAATATTTTTAATTACTAATATTAAAGAAGAATAATTTTTTTTACATTTGTAATGAAAGAAATGAAATGAAATTTTTTTAATTTCAATAATTTTTAAAGGTAAGTAAATTTTTCATTTTTTTAATACAATCATTAATAGTATAAACATGTTTTATTGTAAATGTTTAAATGAAATTCTTTTTTTTAATTGACATAATCCAACTAATTTTTCAAGGTAAGTAAAGAAAAATGTTTAATTGTTTAAAATAAAATAAGGTTAATTCATGATTTTTATTTCTTTTAATGTTCTATTGGTGCTGACAAAATGAAAATTCTTGAAAATGGTCTTGACAGCTGCTGCCCCCTCACAATTTTTGTGGTTAGTTTTTTTTCTGTATTTTTTAAAGCCTCTCTTAAAGTTAAAAAAAATATTACAACATTTCTAGAGTGATATAATATTTTTTTCTATCTTAAATAGAAAAAAAATAATCACTTAGAAACAATTAATTTTATTAAAATTTGTGATTAATTTTTTTTATGAAAAACATCCATAAGCTGCTGCCATCAAGTGGCGTTTTTTTTTATTAATAATTTTTTTGTACATTTTCACTTTTATACAATATGCAATTTTTTTAATTATTTTACATTATAATAATAATAATAATAATAATAATAATAATAATAATAATAATAATAATAATAATAATAATAATAATAATAATAATAATAATAATAATAATAATAATAATAATAATAATAATAATAATAAATTTTTATTGTTATAAATTGTAATAAAATTATTAATTTAATTATAAAGCTTGTTAACTATGAAAAATTGTGGTTGGCGGAAGTGCGTCGTATGACTTTGATTCATGTATTTGCTGGGTTGGTACAAGTGCTAGACAAAATGAGGTTAGGTTCTTTGTTTATTTGTGTCCGCGGTGCCGGTTTTTTAAATAAGACGACTAAGTGAAGTGTTATAATTAATATTTACAAGTTTTTATTGTGAATTTTTGTGAAAAAGAAATTACAAATGTGTTTTAATATTATATTATGTCAGAATTTTAATTTTGCCTCGACAATACTTTTACTGTGCATGTCAACATAAACATGGATCTTCTGTTCTAGAATACATTCAAACTGCACGTGGTTAAATGCATAGTAAAAGTATATTTGAGACAAATTTAAATTTCTGACAAAACAAATTTTTAAAAAAACTTGCAATTTCTTAATCAATGATGAGAGATTAAAAGATAATGGCGCTAACAAAAATACAAAATGTATTTTCAAATTTGAAGAGAAGTTTCGTAATTTCAAATCAGATAAGTATACAAAACCTTTGTTTCCAATGTTTTCAAATAACCATACAAAATATGAATTTTTTAATTTCTATAAAATATTAATTTTTTTAATTGATGATAAAAAAAATATTATAAGTAAATAAATTAAATTGTTTAAAGAAAATTCAAGCATTAAATAGAATTTTTGTAAGATTTTTAACACGATTGGATTTTTGCAAATAATTTATGTTACTTTTGAAAATAATGAAATTGTTTCAGGGCTCGGATTGTGCAACTTTTTCCACTTTTTTCGACTTTTCTAAGAAAATGTGACTTTTTTCGACTTTTTTGTGAAAAGATGCGACTAATCGACTTTTTCGAGATTTTTTTAAGAAAATGCGACTGAAAAATTGATAAATTATCGATAGCCGGCTGGGAGAGAGCAGGAAATATAGACGACTCAATGGCAACTTTGGCGAACCAAAGAACGCAGTCTCCGATATTTCGAATCTTGGCGCACAATTGCCATTGTCTTCTCTACGTGCAACAAGTCCCACTTTAGAGGTTTTTTCTCCATTTTTAAACAAAAAAATTAATTTTATACTTTTCTTTATAATTTCTATTTTTCCTTTTTTTTAATTTCCCCCTTTATTTCTTCTTCTTTTTTCAGTTACGAGACCTTTTGGACAAAATTTAACAGCTTCCTCAATTACTAAATGCACCAAGTCCACCGCAATTGAGCCGCCGGATCGTAGAAGGGCACGTAAATTTTTCTCGGCCGAAATCGAAGTCCGGGGGACATCCAAATTTCGATTTTCGAATTTAAATATCTCATGCACATATTCTTATAGGAAATTTCAATGCGCATCATTTTTTCTTGTGAAATTTTTTTGTATTGTTACTTGTTTAGACCTAAATGAACAACTCTCTCACTAGAAGTTTTTTGTTGCTCAAAATTTGATCAACTTCCCCGCTTAGTGAAAATTTCTGTTTACGAATATTGCAATATCTCAATAAAAAATTAATAACTTTTTTAGTTATAATTAAAACATTATTTTTCTTCTTTAGTCACTCGTAGGATAAAATAACGCATATTTTCTTTTTTGTTTCATTAATAAATTTGAAAAATTGATTGAGTTGTCGCGAGTCGAAGTAAAAAAAACAATTAAAATTTCGTTTTTTAAAAAAACAGATTTTCCCTTATATTTCGGAAACGGTAATAGATACAACAAAATTTCACAAGAAAAAAAGATGCGCATTGAAATTTCTTTCATTCCTCTTTAATTATTTTCTAAAGTCTTCTTGTTTCCAATACGAAACTAGAAAAAAAATCTTTTCCAACAGCGAGAAAAATTTTCTTCCTTTAAAAATTACGAATTTTCTAATTTTTAGTGGCGAATTTAAAGAAAAGTCAAAATTTTTTACTAAAATCGCAGGATATTTTTGATTCCACTTTAAATATTTCGTAAAGTCTTCTTGCATCCAATACGAAACTAGAAAAATCTTTTCCAACAACGAGAAAAATTGCCTTCCTTCCAAAATTTGGAAATTTCTAATTTTTAGTGGCGAATTTAAAGAAAAGTCAAAATTTTTTACGAAAAACGCAGGATTTCTTTAATTACTCTTCAAATATTTTCTAAAGTCTTCTTGTTTCCAATACGAGACTAGAAAAACCTTTAACAAAGGCGAAAAAATTGCCTTCCTTCTAAAATCAGGAATTTTCTAATTTTTAATGGCGAATTTAAAGAAAAGTCAAAATTTTTTACTAAAATCGCAGGATATTTTTGATTCCACTTTCAATATTTCGTAAAGTCTTCTTGTATCCAATACGAAACTAGAAAAATCTTTTCCAACAACGAGAAAAATTGCCTTTCTTTCAAAATTACGAATTTTCTAATTTTTAGTGGTGAATTTAAAGAAACGTCAAAATTTTTTACGAAAATCGCAGGATATTTTTGATTCCACTTTAAATATTTCGTAAAGTCTTCTTGTTTCCAATACGAAACTAGAAAAATCTTTTCCAGCAACGAGAAAGATTGCCTTCCTTCCAAAATTTGGAAATTTCTAATTTTTAGTGGCGAATTTAAAGAAAAGTCTAAATTTTATACAAAAATCGCAGGATTTCTTTTATTATTCTTCAAATATTTTGTAAAGTCTTTTTCTATGCAATACGAAACTAGAAAAACCTTTTACAAAGGCGAAAAAATTGCCTTACATCCAAAATTTGGAAATGTTTAATTTTTAGTGGTGAATTTAAAGAAAAATCAAAATATTTTTCGAAAATCTATGGATTTCTTTAATTACTCTTCAAATATTTTCTAAAGTCTTCTTGTTTCCAATACTAGACTAGAAAAACCTTTAACAAAGGCGAAAAAATTGCCTTCCTTCTAAAATCAGGAATTTTCTAATTTTTAATGGCAAAATTAAAGAAAAGGCAAAATTTTTGACGAAAATCGCAGGATATTTTTGATTCCACTTTAAATATTTCGTAAAGTCTTCTTGTATCCACTACGAAACTAAAAAAATCTTTTCCAACAACAAGAAAAATTGCCTTCCTTCCAAAATTTGGTAATTTCTAATTTTTAGTGGCGAATTTAAAGAAAAGCCAAAATTTTTTACGAAAATCGCAGGATTTTTTTGATTCTTCTTCAAATATTTCGTAAAGTCTTCTTGTATCCAATACGAAACTAGAAAAATCTTTTCCAACAACAAGAAAAATTGCCTTCCTTTCAAAATTTGGAAATTTTTAATTTTTAGTGGCGAATTTAAAGAAAATTCAAAATATTTTTCGAAAATCGCAAGATTTCTTTCATTACTCTTCAATTATTTTCTAAAGTCTTCTTGTTTCTAATACGAAACTAGAAAGATCTTTTACAACGGGGAGTAAAATTTTCTTCCTTTAAAAATTTGGAATTTTCTAATTTTTAATGGCGAATTTAAAGAAAATTCAAAATATTTTTCGAAAATCTAAGGATTTCTTTTATTATTCTTCAAATATTTTGTAAAGTCTTTTTCTATGCAATACCAAACTAGAAAAACCTTTTACAAAGGCGAAAAAATTGTCTTCCTTCCAAAATTTGGAAATTTCTAATTTTTGTGGCGAATTTAAAGAAAAGTCTAAATTTTATACAAAAATCGCAGGATTTCTTCTATTATTCTTCAAATATTTTGTAAAGTCTTTTTGTATGCAATACGAAACTAGAAAAAAAACCTTTTACAAAGGCGAAAAAATTGCCTTACTTCTAAAATTTGGAAATGTTTAATTTTTAGTGGTGAATTTAAAGAAAAATCAAAATATTTTTCGAAAATCTAAGGATTTCTTTAATTACTCTTCAAATATTTTCTAAAGTCTTCTTGTTTCCAATACGACACTAGAAAAACCTTTAACAAAGGCGAAAAAATTGCCTTCCTTCTAAAATCAGGAATTTTCTAATTTTTAATGGCAAAATTAAAGAAAAGGCAAAATTTTTGACGAAAATCGCAGGATTTTTTTGATTCTAGTTTAAATATTTCGTAAAGTCTTCTTGTATCCAATACGAAACTAGAAAAATCTTTTCCAACATCAAGAAAAATTGCCTTCCTTCCAAAATTTGGAAATTTTTAATTTTTAGTGGCGAATTTAATGAAAATTCAAAATATTTTTCGAAAATCGCAAGATTTCTTTTATTACTCTTCAATTATTTTCTAATGTCTTCTTGTTTCTAATACGAAACTAGAAAGACCTTTTACAACGGCAAGTAAAATTTTCTTCCTTTAAAAATTTGGAATTTTCTAATTTTTAATGGCGAATTTAAAGAAAATTCAAAATATTTTTCGAAAATCTAAGGATTTCTTTTATTATTCTTCAAATATTTTGAAAAGTCTTTTTCTATGCAATACCAAACTAGAAAAACCTTTTACAAAGGCGAAAAAAATTGCCTTCCTTTCAAAATTACGAATTTTCTAATTTTTAGTGGTGAATTTAAAGAAACGTCAAAATTTTTTACGAAAATTGCAGGATATTTTTGATTCCACTTTAAATATTTCGTAAAGTCTTCTTGTATCCAATACGAAACTAGAAAAATCTTTTCCAACAACGAGAAAAATTGCCTTCCTTCCAAAATTTGGAAATTTCTAATTTTTAGTGGCGAATTTAAAGAAAAGTCAAAATTTTTTACGAAAAACGCAGGATTTTTTTGATTCTAGTTTAAATATTTCGTAAAGTCTTCTTGTATCCAATACGAAACTAGAAAAATCTTTTCCAACATCAAGAAAAATTTTCTTCCTTTAAAAATTTGGAAATTTTTAATTTTTAGTGGCGAATTTAAAGAAAATTCAAAATATTTTTCGAAAATCGCAAGATTTCTTTTATTACTCTTCAATTATTTTCTAAAGTCTTCTTGTTTCTAATACGAAACTAGAAAGACCTTTTACAACGGCGAGTAAAATTTTCTTCCTTTAAAAATTTGGAATTTTCTAATTTTTAATGGCGAATTTATAGAAAATTCAAAATATTTTTCGAAAATCTAAGGATTTCTTTTATTACTTTTCAAATATTTTGTAAAGTCTTTTTCTATGCAATACCAAACTAGAAAAACCTTTTACAAAGGCGAAAAAATTGTCTTCCTTCCAAAATTTGGAAATTTCTAATTTTTGTGGCGAATTTAAAGAAAAGTCTAAATTTTATACAAAAATCGCAGGATTTCTTTTATTATTCTTGAAATATTTTGTAAAGTCTTTTTGTATGCAATACGAAACTAGAAAAACCTTTTACAAAGGCGAAAAAATTGCTTTACTTCCAAAATTTGGAAATGTTTAATTTTTAGTGGTGAATTTAAAGAAAAGTCTAAATTTTATACAAAAATCGCAGGATTTCTTTTATTATTCTTCAAATATTTTGTAAAGTCTTTTTCTATGCAATACGAAACTAGAAAAACCTTTTACAAAGGCGAAAAAATTGCCTTACATCCAAAATTTGGAAATTTCTAATTTTTAGTGGCGAATTTAAAGAAAAGTCAAAATTTTTTACGAAAATCGCAGGATTTCTTTTATTATTCTTGAAATATTTTGTAAAGTCTTTTTGTATCCAATACGAAACTAGAAAAACCTTTTACAAAGGCGAAAAAAATTGCTTTACTTCCAAAATTTGGAAATGTTTAATTTTTAGTGGTGAATTTAAAGAAAAGTCTAAATTTTATACAAAAATCGCAGGATTTCTTTTATTATTCTTCAAATATTTTGTAAAGTCTTTTTCTATGCAATACGAAACTAGAAAAACCTTTTACAAAGGCGAAAAAATTGCCTTACATCCAAAATTTGGAAATTTCTAATTTTTAGTGGCGAATTTAAAGAAAAGTCAAAATTTTTTACGAAAAACGCAGGATTTTTTTGATTCTAGTTTAAATATTTCGTAAAGTCTTCTTGTATCCAATACGAAACTAGAAAAATCTTTTCCAACATCAAGAAAAATTGCCTTCCTTCCAAAATTTGGAAATTTTTAATTTTTAGTGGCGAATTTAAAGAAAATTCAAAATATTTTTCGAAAATCGCAAGATTTCTTTTATTACTCTTCAATTATTTTCTAAAGTCTTCTTGTTTCTAATACGAAACTAGAAAGACCTTTTACAACGGCGAGTAAAATTTTCTTCCTTTAAAAATTTGGAATTTTCTAATTTTTAATGGCGAATTTAAAGAAAATTCAAAATATTTTTCGAAAATCTAAGGATTTCTTTTATTATTTTCCAAATATTTTGTAAAGTCTTTTTCTATGCAATACCAAACTAGAAAAACCTTTTACAAAGGCGAAAAAATTGTCTTCCTTCCAAAATTTGGAAATTTCTAATTTTTGTGGCGAATTTAAAGAAAAGTCTAAATTTTATACAAAAATCGCAGGATTTCTTTTATTATTCTTGAAATATTTTGTAAAGTCTTTTTGTATGCAATACGAAACTAGAAAAACCTTTTACAAAGGCGAAAAAATTGCCTTACTTCCAAAATTTGGAAATGTTTAATTTTTAGTGGTGAATTTAAAGAAAAATCAAAATATTTTTCGAAAATCTAAGGATTTTTTTAATTACTCTTCAAATATTTTCTAAAGTCTTCTTGTTTCCAATACGAGACTAGAAAAACCTTTAACAAAGGCGAAAAAATTGCCTTCCTTCTAAAATCAGGAATTTTCTAATTTTTAATGGCAGAATTAAAGAAAAGTCAAAATTTTTTACGAAAATCGCAGGATATTTTTGATTCCACTTTAAATATTTCGTAAAGTCTTCTTGTATCCAATACGAAACTTGAAAAATCTTTTCCAACAACGAGAAAAATTGCCTTCCTTCCAAAATTTGGAAATTTCTAATTTTTAGTGGCGAATTTAAAGAAAAGTCAAAATTTTTTACGAAAATCGCAGGATATTTTTGATTCCACTTTAAATATTTCGTAAAGTCTTCTTGTATCCAATACGAAACTAGAAAAATCTTTTCCAACAACGAGAAAGATTGCCTTCCTTCCAAAATTTGGAAATTTCTAATTTTTAGTGGCGAATTTAAAGAAAAGTCTAAATTTTATACAAAAATCGCAGGATTTCTTTTATTATTCTTCAAATATTTTGTAAAGTCTTTTTCTATGCAATACGAAACTAGAAAAACCTTTTACAAAGGCGAAAAAATTGCCTTACATCCAAAATTTGGAAATGTTTAATTTTTAGTGGTGAATTTAAAGAAAAATCAAAATATTTTTCGAAAATCTAAGGATTTCTTTAATTACTCTTCAAATATTTTCTAAAGTCTTCTTGTTTCCAATACGAGACTAGAAAAACCTTTTACAAAGGCGCGAAAAAATTGCCTTCCTTCTAAAATCAGGAATTTTCTAATTTTTAATGGCAAAAATTAAAGAAAAGGCAAAATTTTTGACGAAAATCGCAGGAAATTTTTGATTCCACTTTAAATATTTCGTAAAGTCTTCTTGTATCCAATACGAAACTAAAAAAATCTTTTCCAACAACAAGAAAAATTGTCTTCCTTCCAAAATTTGGAAATTTCTAATTTTTGTGGCGAATTTAAAGAAAAGTCAAAATTTTTTACGAAAATCGCACGATTTCTTTAATTACTCTTCAAATATTTTCTAAAGTCTTCTTGTTTTCAATACGATACTAGAAAAACCTTTAACAAAGGCGAAAAAATTGCCTTCCTTTAAAAATTACGAATTTTCTAATTTTTAGTGGCGAATTTAAAGAAAAGTCAAAATTTTTTACTAAAATCGCAGGATATTTTAAAATTTCCTTTCAAAATTTGGAAATTTCTAATTTTTAGTGGCGAATTTAAAGAAAGGTCAAAATTTTTTACGAATATCGCAGGATTTTTTTTATTCTACTTTAAATATTTCGCAAAAGTCTTCTTGTATCCAATACAAAACTAGAAAAACCTTTTACGAAAATCGCAAGATTTCTTTCATTCCTCTTCAAATATTTCGTAAACTCTTCTTTTATCCAATACAAAACTAGGAAAACCTTTTACAACGGCGAAAAAATTGCCTTACTTCCAAAATTTGGAAATGTTTAATTTTTAGTGGTGAATTTAAAGAAAAATAAAAATATTTTTCGAAAATCTAAGGATTTTTTTAATTACTCTTCAAATATTTTCTAAAGTCTTCTTGTTTCCAATACGAGACTAGAAAAACCTTTAACAAAGGCGAAAAAATTGCCTTCCTTCTAAAATCAGGAATTTTCTAATTTTTAATGGCAGAATTAAAGAAAAGTCAAAATTTTTTACGAAAATCGCAGGATATTTTTGATTCCACTTTAAATATTTCGTAAAGTCTTCTTGTATCCAATACGAAACTTGAAAAATCTTTTCCAACAACGAGAAAAATTGCCTTCCTTCCAAAATTTGGAAATTTCTAATTTTTAGTGGCGAATTTAAAGAAAAGTCAAAATTTTTTACGAAAATCGCAGGATATTTTTGATTCCACTTTAAATATTTCGTAAAGTCTTCTTGTATCCAATACGAAACTAGAAAAAATCTTTTTTTCCAACAACGAGAAAGATTGCCTTCCTTCCAAAATTTGGAAATTTCTAATTTTTAGTGGCGAATTTAAAGAAAAGTCTAAATTTTTTACGAAAATCGCAAGATTTCTTTAATTCCTCTTTAAATATTTTCTAAAGTCTTCTTGTTTCCAATACGAGACTAGAAAAACCTTTAACAAAGGCGAAAAAATTGCCTTCCTTCTAAAATCAGGAATTTTCTAATTTTTAATGGCAGAATTAAAGAAAAGTCAAAATTTTTTACGAAAATCGCAGGATATTTTTGATTCCACTTTAAATATTTCGTAAAGTCTTCTTGTATCCAATACGAAACTTGAAAAATCTTTTCCAACAACGAGAAAAATTGCCTTCCTTTAAAAATTACGAATTTTCTAATTTTTAGTGGCGAATTTAAAGAAAAGTCAAAATTTTTTACGAAAATCCCAGGATATTTTTGATTCCACTTTAAATATTTCGTAAAGTCTTCTTGTATCCAATACGAAACTAGAAAAATCTTTTCCAACAACGAGAAAGATTGCCTTCCTTCCAAAATTTGGAAATTTCTAATTTTTAGTGGCGAATTTAAAGAAAAGTCTAAATTTTATACAAAAATCGCAGGATTTCTTTTATTATTCTTCAAATATTTTGTAAAGTCTTTTTCTATGCAATACGAAACTAGAAAAACCTTTTACAAAGGCGAAAATATTGCCTTACATCAAAAATTTGGAAATGTTTAATTTTTAGTGGTGAATTTAAAGAAAAATCAAAATATTTTTCGAAAATCTAAGGATTTCTTTAATTACTCTTCAAATATTTTCTAAAGTCTTCTTGTTTCCAATACGAGACTAGAAAAACCTTTTACAAAGGCGAAAAAATTGCCTTCCTTCTAAAATCAGGAATTTTCTAATTTTTAATGGCAAAATTAAAGAAAAGGCAAAATTTTTGACGAAAATCGCAGGAAATTTTTGATTCCACTTTAAATATTTCGTAAAGTCTTCTTGTATCCAATACGAAACTAAAAAAATCTTTTCCAACAACAAGAAAAATTGTCTTCCTTCCAAAATTTGGAAATTTCTAATTTTTGTGGCGAATTTAAAGAAAAGTCAAAATTTTTTACGAAAATCGCAAGATTTCTTTAATTCCTCTTTAAAAATTTTCTAAAGTCTTCTTGTTTTCAATACGAGACTAGAAAAACCTTTAACAAAGGCGAAAAAATTGCCTTCCTTTCAAAATTACGAATTTTCTAATTTTTAGTGGCGAATTTAAAGAAAAGTCAAAATTTTTTACTAAAATCGCAGGATATTTTAAAATTTCCTTTCAAAATTTGGAAATTTCTAATTTTTAGTGGCGAATTTAAAGAAAGGTCAAAATTTTTTACGAATATCGCAGGATTTTTTTTATTCTACTTTAAATATTTCGCAAAAGTCTTCTTGTATCCAATACAAAACTAGAAAAACCTTTTACAACGGCGAGAAAAATTTTCTTCCTTTGAAAATTTGGAAATTTCTAATTTTTAGTGGCGAATTTAAAGAAAAATCAAAATATTTTTCGAAAATCGCAAAATTTTTTTGATTCTACTTGAAATATTTCGTAAAGTCTTCTTGTTTCCAATGCGAAACTAGAAAAATTTTTTCCAACATCAAGAAAAATTGCCTTCCTTCCAAAATTTGGAAATTTCTAATTTTTGTGGCGAATTTAATGAAAATTCAAATTATGTTTCGAAAATTAAAGGATTTTTTTTATTATTCTTCAAATATTTTGTTAAGTCTTTTTCTATGCAATGCGAAACTAGAAAAACCTTTAACAAAGGCGAAAAAGTTGCCTTCCTTCCAAAATTAGGAATTTTCTAATTTTTAGTGGCGAATTTAAAGAAAAGTCAAAATTTTTTACGAAAATCGCAAGATTTCTTTCATTCCTCTTCAAATATTTCGTAAACTCTTCTTTTATCCAATACAAAACTAGGAAAACCTTTTACAACGGCGAAAAAATTTTTCTCCTTCAAAAATTTTGAATTTTCTAATTTTTAGTGGCTAATTTAAAGAAAAGTCAAAATATTTTTCGAAAATCTAAGGATTTCTTTCATTACTCTTCAAATATTTTGTGAAGTCTTTTTCTGTGCAATACGAAAATAGTAAAACCTTTAACAAAGGCGAAAACATTGCCTTCCTTCTAAAATTAGGAATTTTCTAATTTTTAATGGCGAAATTAAAGAAAAGTCAAAATTTTTTACGAAAATCGCAAGATTTCTTTCATTACTCTTCAAATATTTTCTAAAGTCTTCTTGTTGCCAAGACGAAACTAGAAAAACCTTTTACAACAGCGAGAAAAATTTTCTTCCTTCAAAAATTTGGAATTTTTTAACTTTTAATGGCGAAATTAAAGAAAAATCAAAATTTTTTACGACAATCGCAGGATTTTTTTGATTCCACTTTAAATATTTCGTAAAGTCTTTTTGTATCCAATACGAAACTAGAAAAATCTTTTCCAACAACAAGAAAAATTGCCTTCCTTCCAAAATTTGGAAATTTCTAATTTTTAGTGGCGAATTTAAAGATTCCTCTTTATATATTTTGTTTAGTCTTTTTCTATACAATACGAAAGTGGAATAACCTTTTACAACGGCGAAAAAAATTGCCTTCCTTCCAAAATTTGGAAATGTCTACTTTTTTGTAGCGAATTTCATGAAAATTCAAAAGTTTTTTCCAAAATCGCAGGATTTCTTTCATTCCTCTTAAAGTATTTTGTAAAGTCTTCTTGTATCCAATACGAGAATAGAAAAACCTTTCACAACGGCAAGAAAAATTTCCTTCCTTTTAAAATTTGGAATTTTTTAATTTTCAGTGGAGAATTTAAAGAAAATTCAAAATTTTCTTGGAAAAGCGCAGGATTTCTTTCATTACTCTTCAAATATTTTGTAAAGTCTTCTTGTATCCAGTACCAAACTAGAAAAACCTTTTACGACGTCAATACTTTACAAAATATTTGAAGAGTAATGAATGAAATCCTGAGATTTTCGAAAAAACTTTTGAATTTTTATGAAATTCGGTTCAAGAAAATAGAAAATTTTAAATTTTTGAAGGAAGGAATTTTTTCTCGCCCTTGGAAAAGGTTTTTCTAGTTTCGTATTGGATACAAGAAGACTTTACGAAATATTTAAAGTCGAATCAAAAAAATCCTGCGATTTTCTATAAATGTTTTGAATTTTTATGAAATTCGCCACCGAAAATTAGAAAATTCCAAAATTATGAGAACACGAAATTTTTTGTGACATTGCAATTCGAATTTTTTTTGATCCGGGAGCTTAATTTAATAGATTTTTATTCAACTTGGATAAAAAAATTTAATTTTGCTGAAAAAGAATCTAACATCAAATTTTAAAATTTCATAATGGCGGATCCAATAATTTATTAATTTATTTTCTTGGAAAATATTATTGAAGTTCTGTTTTCATTTGCTCCAAGTTTTCGAATTCGCGGGGTAAATGTAAACACTTAATTATTTATTATTAAAATTGACGAAAATATAAAATCAAAATCTACTTTTGTTAAGGTATTAATAAGGAAAAATGAAACATTTTAGTTTGATCATTTAATTTAATTTTTATGCAAATGCGAGACAAAATATTGAAACAGTGAAATTTTGTCTATTAACTGTGTAATTGTTTTAACCGGAAACTAAACGTGAATTTTACATTGTGAAATTCGACTGACAATAATATGTTATTAGATGTGTTAAAGAATTTCTTTAAAAATTTTGTTAACAAATTGAATTTTCAAACAATTTTAATTTAATAATTGGATTTTTTAAAGAGTCACATTCTAATGTAGGGTCCTTTGGGGTAAATGTAAATAAACGGAATATCTACCTTTTACCAAAAGCATTAGTTTTTTTTAAACGTAAAATGGACGGATTTTTTTGCATGAACTTGTTAGTTTACTTACCTAGAAAAATTTTATGAAGTACAAAAAAATATTGATGCACCTGAATCGTTTAAAACTCACTGTTTACATTTACCCACGAGGTTTTAAAATTTTCTTAAAAATCGGTGTTCATATAAACACCACTGTAGTGAAACGAGGTATGACAAACAAGTTATTTCAAGCAGGGTTTAAAGGGATGGAAAAACTGAAAAAAAGTTCTTTGTAGATGTATAGAAAAATCAACCAGTTGACTGATAATGTATCATATAAATAAACAATCAACCATTATAAAATTAGTAATGTTACACTTGAATAACTTGACCAAATTTTAATAGTTTTTCATTCAACTTGGTAACGAAAGTTTTTAATGTTGCTGAATAAGAATGTAAAATCAAATTTTTAAATTTCAAAATGGTAGATTTAATAATTTATTAATTTTTTTGTAATGTTATTGAAGTTCTGTTTACATTTGCTCCGAGTTTTCGAATTCTCGGGGTAATTGTAAACACTTAATTATTTATTAACTAAATTGACGAAAATCTAAAATCAAAGTTTACTTTTGTTAAGGCTTTAATAAGGAAGAATGAAAAATTTTTGTTTGGTTTTTTAATTTATTTTTATGCAAATGCGAGACTAAATACTAAAACAGTAAAATTTTGATTTTCAATCTTTTTTGTATTAAAAGATAATTTACACTATGGCATTGCTAATTATTAAAATAAAATATTTGCAATACTCAGAACATTTTGTAGGTGAGCTGAGGTAAAAATATTGACGCCGAACTTATTTTTAAATTTGTAATTTTAGCAGAAACGTCTGCTGTCTACATTTATCCCTTATTTACATTTGCCTCAAATGACCCTAATTAAATTTCTGACAAGTATTTTTTTCAAATTATTTAAAAAAAATTTTTTCATTCTTTAAATAAACAATAAAATTGTTCTTTTCTTTTTAGTAATATTTTGAATGACGCCAAGACGTCAAGATCTTCAACGTCATTTGTTCTCAATGAAGAAAAAAAAGGAATCCTTCTTGTTACTATTGACGGCAAATTTATATTACGATACTTTTGAGGAATACTGCTTTCGGCAATTAATATTCGCACACAACTTAAGGAAAATCATCAAAAGGAAAATTAACCGCTGCCCACAATTTCTTCAAGAAAGCTCACGTCAACGTCAATTCAAAGCAGTGTCGGTACAATTTACAGACAATCGCCGAGAAACAAGAATTCAGTGAGTAGTGAGCAATTTTTCTCATAAACTATGTAATAACTGCGAATTCTAAAATAATCAATTTCTTCTTTCTTTCATTGAATTTTCCACAAGGTGTCTATTAACCGGGAAATTTATTTAACCGGAAACTAAACGGGAATTTTACATTGTGAAATTCGACAGATAATAACATGTTATTAGATTTGTTAAAGAATTTCTTTAAAAATTTTTTAACAAATAGAATTTTCAAATAATGTTTATTTAATAATTGCATTTTGTAAAGAGTCTTATTCTAATGTATTCTTGTTTATTAGTGCGAACATTATTTAATTTTAAATCTTATTAGTTAACTTTACAAAAACATACACATTTTCCATTTTTTAATGAAATTAAATTTTCGAAACTTTTTTTTTAAATTCCTAAAAATAAGATTGTTGAAATTTTTAAATTTTATTGTTTCAAGACAATTGAATTTTTCTAAACAAATAAATGAAATTTTTTTAAAATAAGTTAATTCTTTTAAAGAGTTTTAGTTATATTTTTTGAAAATATTGTTAGTGATCGTTATTATAATCTTATTTTTAAAATATTATTTTCAATTAAAATTATTAAAAAAACATTTTTTTAAATTTAAAGATTTATTTCTTTTTGAAATCAAATTTTATTCTAGTCTAGATGAGTTAAGAAAATTGTGAAAAAAATATTAAAATTTTTCCAAATTTTCAGAAATTTTTATATATTTTCGAAAGAAAATTTTTCCAAAAATTTTTATTAATATAGATTTTTCTTAATAATTAATGCAATTTGCTTCCTAAATTTATTTCCTTATAAAAATTAAAAATTTTCTATAAAAATATTAAGAAACTGAAATATGTAATGTTTTTTTCCAAAATTGTAAATTCAAAAATGTTGAAAATATTTTGTGACCGAATTTATTTCATGAACATTAAATTTCTCAAAAAAAATTATCTTATGAAAGTAAATTATTTTTTTAAATAGTTAGAAACATCGGTTTACCCGCCCCTGAAAAAATGGTTAAATAATGTGATTTTCTTTTGTTATGAAAATTTTAGTTGACATTTTTTGGTTAAGTTATAAAAGGTTGCAATGGAGCATTGGGCGTTAATAAAATACATTAATAAGTGTTCGTTTCATGGAATTAATTATACGTATGTAGTGAATACGAAAACTATCGAAATTGCGGGAATTAATTTTGATCCTTGTAAAACGTATTTGACTAAATGTCGAAAAGGGGAAACATTATGCCCTGCTATAATTGGCAAAATTGTTCAAGCTGCTAGTAAGTAATTATGTGTGAATGTAATAATAATAGTTTAAATAACAATTCAAGTTCTATTTGAAATTTCTATAAAAACATTTAGGCTTCACACTCCTCTACTAATACCTACCCGCGTTGAAATAGATAATTATTCTCAACAATTTTTATAAAATTCTTAAGAAAGACAAATCTAAAAATGTTCATAACATTTTTGAATTAATATAATTATTTTAAAAACATGCTATTCTTCTTAAAAAATGAATTATTATCATGAATAAGAAAATTGTAACAATAAAATAAGAAAAATTTTTAATAAAATTCTTTGAAACAATTTAATTAATTAAAAAAAATTAGTAATACTCTTCTCAAAAATTGAATTCCTACCATGAATACTAATAATACACAAGAATTCAATTATTTGAAATAAAATTTTCAAGGAAAATTCTTTGAAAGATATTAATTATTTTATAATTATTTATGATTTTGTTTGTTGTATTTTATATTAAAGTACAAATTGAATAATAAAAATTAATTTTAACAAAATTATTATTTCACAGATCATTCACAGGCATCGTGGATATTAAGAAGAAGAAGGGTGTCGTTTCCTCCTCTAGAAAATTTAAACTCATCTCATCCATCAAGCTCTGAGGAAGAGAGTGATTTTGAATACGTAAGTCTTAATTAATAATAATAAATACTTAATATAAATAATAATAATATTAATAATAAATAAGTCAAATTAATGAAAACGAAAACATTCGGACAAAGTACCAAATTTTATTTACTCCAACGTTTCGAAATCAAATCGATTTCCTCTTCAGGGAGTCTATTAAAAAAATATATACAAAATTATAAAATAATAAAAACTATTTTAACAATAAATATTAAAAAATGTACATATTCTAAAAATTATCTAACCAAAAAAAATAATAATTAATTAAACGAAGACTTAAAATTTAAACCCTGACGATGGAGTAGAGTCTGGAGACAGAAAATTATAAAAATTGAATTAGAAAAAAATAAAAATAGAAATAAATACAAATTGGAAAAATTAGGAATAAAATAAATAAATAATAAATAAACTTAAAAAAGAAACAATAATCAATAAATAAATCTTTGAAAAATCAATAAAAATTTTTATATACAGAATAAGTAAAATGAAATAAAAATTAACATACCATAAATAAATAAATAATCCGTCTAAGAAACACATAAATAATAATAAATAAATGAATAAATAATAAATCACAATACAAAAATAAAAATCACAAAATAATAAAATAAAATGTATTGCAAACTGTAAAGTCAATTTTAAAATGTTTATTGTAAAGTGTCGTTAGAGTTTGGAGCTCAGTTTTAAATTTGACTTTGCAGTTTGCAATACATTTTATTTTGTTATTTATTATTTACTTATTATTATTTATGTGTTTCTTAGACGGATTATTTATTTATTTATGGTATGTTAATTTTTATTTCATTTTACTTATTCTGTATATAAAAATTTTTATTGATTTTTCAAAGATTTATTTATTGATTATTGTTTCTTTTTTAAGTTTATTTATTATTTATTTATTTTATTCCTAATTTTTCCAATTTGTATTTATTTCTATTTTTATTTTTTTCTAATTAAATTTTTATAATTTTCTGTCTCCAGACTCTACTCCATCGTCAGGGTTTAAATTTTAAGTCTTTGTTTATTTAATTATTATTTTTTTTGGTAAGATAATTTTGTGAATATGTACTTTATTTTTTATTTATGGTTAAAATAGTTTTCATTGTTTTATAATTTTGTATATATTTTTTGAATAGACTCCCTGAAGAGGAAATCGATTTGATTTCGAAACGTTGGAGTTTTCATTAATTTGACTTTTTTATGAAGTATCTCGGACGTTAAAGACTTTTCAATTTAATTAATAATAATAATAATAATGTTATTAATAAATTTTCAGAGAGCAATGCAAAATGAAAAAATAAAAAGAAGGCTGGAAAAATTGAAGAGTGATTTTGGTCAATCAAAGCCGAAAAGAAAATACAAAAAATTTGTGGATGACGATTATATTGCTGCAGATATATAAATAATTAACTTTTTAAAATTATTTACAAAAAAATAGAAAATTCGATGGATATTCAATTAAATAAATAAAATTAAATAAATTATTAAATTTTGTTTTTAAATTTCACTTAAAAATTTAATTAAATTAAATTATTGGTAATTTGTTTATTTTATTAAATTTGTTAAATTAAATAAATTTTTGTTAAATGAAACAGAAAAAAAATTTTTTTTTAATATTCTGTAAATAAATAAAAATTGTCACTTCGTTTTATATAGGAAAACATTAAGTTTCAGGTTTAAACGATGTAAACTATCGAAAGTAAGAGTTGTTATGATATTGCATCGGGAGCGTTAATCATAGGAGATTTTCTATGTGTCCACCTTCGGCTGCAATGAGGAGTCTGCACCTTTCTTGTAAATGCTCAATACTTCTCTGGATCATTTCGGGTGGTATTTCTTGTACTGCATTTAATATTCTATCTCGCAGCTCATTAATATTTGGCACAGTATGCCTGTAAATTTTAGACTTTATTTCTCCCCACAAGAAATAATCACATGGATTTAGGTCTGGTGATCTTGCAGGCCACTCGATTGCGCCACCGCGTCCGATATATCTATTTCGGAAGTGCGCTTGCAACCAGACACGATTAATAAGCGCAGTGTGGTACGGCGCGTTATCGTGCTGTAACCAAATTTGACGAATTTGTTCTGGGGTATATCCTAGATCAATTAATCGACGTCGAATCGTTCTTAAAAGATGATTATATTTAAGTGCAGTCATGTTCCCGTGGATTACAATCGGTCCAATCTATAAGTAAAATAAAATAATGAAATTATCTTTATAAATTATAAATAAAAAAATGTATCGACTTACATTAAAAAGTTGTATTAAAATATTTTTTGAAAAAAGTAATTTTACCAATTATTTTGTTTTCATTTTTTAAAAATGAATTATTTTTTATATTTGTCATTACTTTTTAAGATTCAATTTACCTCTGAACAAATTAAATGAAAATTATTAAAAATTACCTACTTTCGAATTTTTGAGAATTTATTTATAACTATTAAAATTATTATAAAATTTGATGGTTGTTTTAATATATATTTTTTAATATCATTATTTTTAAGACATTTTACTAAATTTAAATTATTTTTTAAAAAAATTTAACAAATTTCAATGTTGTAGACATTTTTTAATTAAATGTAATTTTGAAACTACTGTCTGCCAAAAATGGTTTAGAAATATTTTTTAAAAAGTTAATTTTCACAAGTAAATTTATATGAAATTACAAGCGAAATTTTTGCGGACTTTATGGAACATTTTTTCGTACGAATATTCGTACAAATAATACCAGAAAAATTTTTTATAAAAATTTTCGTTCAAATTTACGTATGAAATTCAAGTGAATTAATTTTTGAAAATTTTAAACGGAAATTCGTATGTAATTCCGCACGTAATGTTAGCTACTTTCGTACGAATTTCGTCCAGAAATTGAAACGAAAATTTTAAGCTAACATTTTCGTGCGCAATTCCATACGAACTTTCGAGCATAAATGTTTAAAAATTTTCCAAAATTAATTATCTCGAATTTCGCATGGACTTTTGACGAAAACTTTTTTCAATAATTTTTAGCTAACATTTCGTGCGGAATTTGTACGAATTTCGTTCGAAATTTAAAAGAAAATATTTGAAAAAAATTTTTAGCTAACATTTTATGTTTTTAATTTAAAAATTTGTCTTTCTTACCAACTTATTATCGATCATGCCCATCCATACATTCAATTTAAATTTGTTCTGAAAACCTCTTTGCGATACCAAATGTGGATTTTCTTGGGCATAATGATGGAAGTTCCTCGTGTTCCAAATTCCCTCATTTCCAAATGTGCTCTCATCCGTAAATAATACTTTGTTTAAAAAATTTGGATTTTGCCTGATTTGTCCCAGTATCGATCGGCCAAACAACAAGCGATTTGCAGGATCATTTGGTTTTAGTTCTTGAACGCGTGTCGGATGATATCCGTGCCATTTTTCGGATTTTAAAATTCGTTGCACTGTTGAATATGACAAGTCCAATGACTCCGAAACGCCTCTAATTCCAATCTCTGGATTATTTTCAACAAACTCTGCAACTCTCTCTTCATTTTGAGGTGTCCTTTCAGTTCGTGGTCGTCCAGATTGTCCCTTTTTTACAACATTTACATTTCCTGTAGTTCTGAATCTCATGACTGCTGCAGAAATTACTTTATCTGACGGTAAATTTTCATTTAAAGGGTGACTTTCGGCATATCTCCTACTGGCCGCTGATGCGTTGTTTCCACTCGTGAAGTACAACTCCACCATTTCCACATACTCCGCGGTTGTATACACCACCATTTTAAAAATGGTTGAGTATTAAAAAACTACAATTAATGAATAATTAATGAAAATAATTGAAATATTACCAAGAAATTTTTCTACCTCTTAAAAGAATTGAATTTCTTCGAGAAATTTTATTAAATTTGATTGAATTCTTGCGAAGATTTTTATTAATTTTAATAATAATTAAATTTTTATTTAGAATCTTTTTGAAACAATGTTGAAAATAAAGCAATTGGATTTTTTCCAGTAATTTTATTGAAAATAATTTAACTTTTACGAAATTTTCTTTACTTATAAAAATAATAGAACTTTTATAAAGAATTTTTAAAACAATTGAATTGCTACGAAGAATCTTATTACTTTTGAAACTGATTCAATTCTTGTTATGATGAATATTGTTATTTATGAAATCCAAGTGAAAATGATTCGTACAAATTTCGTACAAATTTCGATCAAAAATATAATCAGATTTGTACAGATTTTCTATCCAATTAACTATATTAATCTCTGTGGGTTTTCATTCATTCTGTTCGCAGTATGAAGTTAGTTTTTGTATAAGCTTTGGTTTTTTTTTCTTTTTCAAAACACTTTGGTTTTTCGATTTATCAATATCAATTTTTATTGTTTATTTAGAGAAAAGGTTAATATATATTGCTTTTATGAAATAAGGTAAGAAATTTTCATAATGTTGATTTATAAATTTTATAATTATTTTTTTTTATATTTTAAAAATTATTAGTTTCTTTTGAAATAAAAAGTTATGAAATTTTCGTTTTTAATTACAATTTTTAACAATAATGTTTTTTCTATTTTAAATTAATAACAAAAAATGTGTAGGAAGAATTTGTGTATTTAATAATTACAATTTTTCTTTTTTTATGTATATAAAAATATTTTATATTTTACTAGCTAAAAAAATGCTTGTGTACTTTCTCATATAATAATCATGTCTATTCACAATTCACATTTTTTATTAAAGAACAAAATATTTAATTTCATTTAAAGAATTTTTTTAATAAGATTTAATTTTTTAACTTTCTAAAAACCAATTTTAAGTTTAATCTAGAAATTAATGAAAATATTTGCATAATTTATTTTTCTGAATTTAAAAACGAAGAAAAAATAAAGTAATTTAAACTATTTATATTTCTCCATCAACATTTTTTTTAAACATCCATTTTGTAATTAATTTTGAAAATCATATTGTTTTTGCAAAATTTGTAGTATTCTTTTGCATAATTTCTATTTAATATCAAAATTTTTATAACAAAATCAAAATATTATATTTTTAATCAGTATTGATAATATAAGATCATAATCATAATAAGAATTAATTATTCAGTATTTTTTAATAATAAATTAACTTTAGAAATAGAATTTTAAAAGTTACGTATTTTTATGAAACTGAAACTTGCATCCAGTTACCAGTCCTACTTAATTTTTGAAAATTCGATATTGGATTTAAAACAAAAAATATTTAACATTTAAATTTAATTTCTAAAATTAAGCAAGTGCTAATAGCAAATCAAAATCATTAAAATTTCTTTCATTCTTTTCTATTAAACAATATAAAGTGTTGTCAAAAACATTTTGTCGGACAAATCGAATTTCTATAATTTCTTTTATTAATTTCTAACAAAATGATTATTGATTAATTTATAATGAATGAGAATATAAATTGTAATTTTAATTCGTAATCATAATTGTTATAGTGGCTGTTTGATTTTTTGTTTCTTAACTTTTTTGTAATTTTTCTTTTCAAATATTTAAAATTTTTTAATTAATTTATTGAAAATCATCGAATTATTGCAAAAAATTTTATCAAAAAATTTAATAATAATAGAATTCCTTTACAAAATTCCACTATTTAGGAAAATAACTTAAGGGGAGATTCCACTGATTTTTTTTTTTGAATACCAAAATTATTTTTTTTAATTTTTGGTTAGTATGATTATCTAAAAATACAAGAAAAATAGTCTGAAGCGATAAGAATAGACTCGCTAGCAGGAGAGTAGGAATAACATCACCTTTCCACCTCGAAAATTCATGTTTTTTCATTAATTACCTAACTGCAATTTGTTTATTTTTAAATTTACATTTTTTCTTTTCGCACCGCTTAAAAGAGTAGTTCTTAAGTAATAAGAAATGTCTACTGTTACGTATCAAATGTTATGTATATAACTTTAAGTTAAATTTTTGTATTTTTGGTCCTTCAAACTTTAAACGCGTTTTTCTCGAAACTACACATTTTCAACTTGTTTACACTCTCATTTTTACAATTTTCTACGAAATAACTTGCAATTTGGACAGCATGCTCCTTGAATGTGTAGTTTTCGTGTAAACTAGGATATTTCAGATCCATTAATATTTATAAAAGTTATTAACAATTTAAGTTGCAAAATTATGGCCGAAAAATTAAAAAGTCTGCCATTTGGTTATTTTTCAATAAATTTTTTTTGTTCTAGTTTACACGATAGCCATAATGGTATAGATTAAGAAAATTTTTGACTTTTTTAGTTTAGATTAATTGTCGCCGAGAAAAAATGTAAACAACTTTTAGAGGGGACCACTTTCGGCAGCCATTTTCTAAGACTCCATTAAAAAAATAAATAAATAAAAAATGGTTTTTATTACTGTAACACAAGTATTTTATTGTAAAAAAAGTTTAACTAAGAAATATTTATTTTACTACCTATAAAAAAATTTTTTAAAAAAACCTTAATTTCTGTGGAATCTCCCCTTAAATCTCGCGGAGAATTTTGTTTAAATGTTTAAAAATTCTAATTAAATTCTTTTTGCAGAATTTCTTTGATTTTTTTTGTCAAATAATGGAGTTCCTTTAATAATGTTAATTAAACATTTTAAAAATAATTAAAATTTTATGGAGAATAATTTTTTTAAAATTGTATTAAAAATAATTGAGTTCTTGCGAATAATTTTACTACTTAAAATAATTAAATTATTTTTATTTAGAAAGATTTGTTAAAATTTTAGGAAATATTGAAATTCTTTCGTGAAATTTCAATAAAATTTTTGACAATATGAACAGTAATAAATAATTTTGTACATAAAAAGTTATTTCTTTAAGATTTTCATTATGAAATTATTTAAAAAATTTATGTTTGTTAATAAAAAATTTTGTAATTTGTATAACAGTATCAAATACTGAACGTAGTACGGAAAGTAGTAACGTTCCGCGCGCTAGCGCGCGTATCATTTGCTAGTTCGTATAAGAAAACTAGTAAAATTCGTGTGGTGCTTTGAAACGTTTTTTTAAGTATGGATATTATAAAAAAAAATCCCTCGGAATTTGTTGAGGAAATTCGCAAGGAAATTTTTTTGATGATTTCCTCAAATATATTAAGCCAGATTTCCATACAAAATTCCTACGAATTTCAAGCGAATTGCGAACGGACAAATTAAATTTTTTTACAAAATTCAGCACGAAAGTTTGCCTGGATTTCCGGACGAATGCTCCATTTCTTCAAAAATATTGGGCCAGATTTTCTTACGATAATCGAACGACTTGCGGACGGAATAATTTCAAATTTATTTAGAAAATTCTGCACGAAAGTTTATATTGGTTTTCGAAGAAATGGTTTAGAACGAATGGTCGAGTACAAATTTTTTCAAAAATATTCGTTCAGATTTACCTACGATATTCGAAAGAATAGCGAACGGAATAATTTCAATATTTTTATATAATTGTGCACGAAAATTCGTATACGATGTCGAACGAATGGTCAGCTAAAAATTCTTTTTTAAAATATTCGTCCAGTTTTTCTTACGATACTCTAACGAATTGCGAACGGAATAATGTCAATTTTTTTATAAAATTCTGCACGAAAATTCGTATGAGTTTTAGAATTAGTGGTCAGGTAAAAATTTCTTCAAAAATAATCGGTTAGATTTTCTGATGAAATTCGAACGACTTGCGGACGAATTAATAAAAAAAATTTTATCAGAAGATTCTGCAGGAAAATTCGTAGGGATTTTCGAACCAATAAACAGCTAAAAATTTTTTCAAAAATAATCGGTTCGATTTTTTGATGAAATTCGAACGACTGACGAACGGATTAATAACAAATTTTTTTTAGTAAACTGTGCACGAAAATTCGTATACATTGTCGTATGAATTTTCAGCTGAATATTTATTCAAAAATATTCATCCAGATTTTCTTTCGAAATCCATACAAACTTTCGTGCAGAATTTTCTAAAAAAATTTTTAATTAATCCGTAATCAATTCGCTCGATTCTAGTAGGAATTTCGTATGAAAATCTGGCTGAATATTTTTGAAGATATCGTCAAAAGTATTTCCTTGTGAATTTTCATACGAAATTCCTAGCAAATTTTTTTTTAATGTCAATACTTAAAATTCGGTTATTACTCGTACTAATCTTGGTGCGAAAAATCGTTTCAAAACACCACACGAACGAAATTCGTAAGAAATTTATACGTAACTCGTACGAACCATTTTTACCTGGGTTAAGTAATTAAATTCTGCACAGAATTTTGTTAAAAAGTCTCAAAAAAATTGAATTTTGCGAATTAGCGAATTTAAAGTAGTGTTAATTCTAAAAAAGCTGAATTAGTTGGTTTTAGTGGCTGTTCCTAAAAAAAGCTGAAATAGTTGGTTTTAGTGGTTTTTATCTAAAAAAAATACCCAAATAGTAGCATAATGTAAAAAAGTAGTAATTACTTGTAGGTTTCAGTGGATTATTTCGCAGCCTGCAAAATTTTTGAAAATTTGAGGTTATGTAAAAGTAAACAAACACCCCAGTCTGACTCAAGTGAAAAGCAGTCAGTTTAGTGGTTGCGTTTCTATGTGCTGAAAGTGGTTGCAAGATGACACAGTGCGCACCACGCTATGTGTTTATACCTGTAAAAAATGGTTGGTGAATTTTACGTTGACTGCCGATGTAATATTCAAATAAAAAGTAATTTCACCTCGACAGAGGGCGCAAATTTACTCTGCAAATTTGAATTAGTGCGGATTCGTTTACCAATTTGTATTAGTAACATTTTTTACTAATTTTTAGTAGTTTGTTACTAATTACTAATAGAAAATTCAATTAGTAGAACGTACTTTTTACTATTTAAAATAAGTAAATTTCATCGGACATTTTTTACAATGTACTCTCTAAATCTGAATCAGCGATAAGTATGCCACTATTTCAATTAGCGTATATGCACTGTGAATTAGTGAAATTTCACTGAATAATTAGTGAAATTTCACTGATTAATTAGCGCATATACGCTGATTGAAATTAGTGGCATACTTATCGCTGAGAATCAGTGAATTTTCGCTGATTCAGATTTAGAGAGTATTTAAGTGTAGGGAAGAGTGGGGCAAACTGGACCGGTGGGTAAACCGGAGCCCCCTCAATATTTCCGAAATGGCGAAATTGGCAAAAGTGCTATGCATTTAGAAATTTGAAACAACCATTTTAGTATACCTTATTTTTTCAATTTGACATTTTTTATTTTTGTTTGTGCAACGCTGGGAGCCAAATTTTTTTTTGTTTTTCCTACACTTTTCCGATTTTTTTCTTAAGGGAATTCTGAGGAAATCGTTTAATATTTTCAAATATTAGGTCTTGGGTTTCGAAGGTACACACTTCAGGAATATTTACCACCAAAAACTTTGATGAATTTGCAAAGCGTTTCTTTTTGACAAACATTTATTCTCAAAATGAGCCAGTGGGGCAAACCGGCCATAGGATACTTCCATTGAATTAAAGTTTCATAAAAATTATTTTTAAATAAAATGTTTCTTTCATTAAAATATTTATTTACAATGAAAAATAATTGTCTTCTAATGAGAATTGGACCCTTTAATATTGTTTCTCTGATAATGACAAACATTTTTATTTATTTATTAAAAAAGTCTTTATTTAATTAAAATTCAATCCCAAATTATTATTTTCATTACTACAATAATTGTTTACATGATTCTATACGTTTTTTATTATTGTAGATTATGTAAATGCAATATTATAAATAAAAAACCAAACGGTCCGGTTTACCCCAGGGGGTGGGGCAAACCGGACCGTTTGCAAAATTTTTTAAAGTTAACACAGCAACTAAACAATAATAGATGAAGTATAGGTGTCTGTGTGGAAAAGTTGCGCAATTAAATGATCTTTCAAACAAGCCCTTGAAAAATGAAATCGGTTGATTCGTTTAGTCACAAGAGTCAAAAAACCGTTAGGGGGTCCAGTTTGCCCCACTCTCCTCTATTCATATTTAATTAAAAAACTCGTAAAAATCAGACAATTAATTTAAAAAAAGAATAATTAAATGTACACTAAGGAAAATAATTTCAATTTCATTGTCCTTGGAATTCTCAACGTTTCAGAAAACAAAATTCTTTTTATTCTTTTTTAAGAAAATATTTCACGGGTTATAAAAATGATAAATTATGAAAATCTTTTTAAAAATAATGTTTTTAAACGTTTTTAAATATTATATTTAAGTAATAAAGAGAACTTGTGCAACTTGGTGCGGATGTACATGGAAAATAACAAGTATAACAATTGTAAGGAAAGAATGAATTTTTTACTTTGAATGGTTACCCACGTGGAAATGAAAGTTTGGGCGAAATCCAGCAAAATATGGGAAAGTTCGGCAAAATTCGGCAAAGTGTGGCTAATGAGCGTTTCCCACACGGGTATATTCGCATATTAAAGATGCACTGTGAAGGACACTAAACTCAACGTCCCCAGTACTGTTTAACAATCAGGTAAATTATCTGAAAGAACAGACGAAACTTTCAGACACATGCAACAGACAGATCATCATCATGCACCATCTCCATTAACACGCATAGAACCACCTATAAATATGGTTTTTGCTTTTGTGTTAGACATTATGCATTTATGGTTTTTGGGGGTTATGAAGAGATTGCTGGAATGGTGGTTATCGAGTGGCTCAAGTGCACGTCTCCTCTATAAGTTGCGCAAGGAATTATCAAAACGGATGGAGCTTTTAAAAAAATGTGTCCCGGAGGAGTTTCAAAGAAAAACGCGGTCGACAAAATGTTATTCGATATGGAAAGCAACTGAGTTCCATTTTTTATAGTTTTCCGAAACCATTAATGAAACAATTAACTTTTTTATCTACATTACTTTTCGAAACAGATGTTAAGAAATTATTTCAAAGGATTAAATTTCTTTTTCAACTGTCAAATAGCTTCTCAAAGATGTACAAATAATTTAACGTTTTTTATTAATTGTTTTTAAAGAAATATACTATGGTATCATGATCATACATAATAAATATTTTATTTCTCACATGAATTTGCATAATGCATTAAATATTTATATATAAATATGGGCGATTCTCCAAAAAACCTCATTTTGCATGTAGTCAAGATTTTCTAAATAATTATAATTATTTGGAAAAATACCAAGTCATATTTCCCTATTTTATCACTTTTTCTAAATGTTCTGCAAGAAAAAGTTGTGAAATTTTATTGTTTAATACATTTTTAAAATATTTTACCACCTCAAAATTGATTTTCTAACCTGTCATCTAAGTGTTTTTCATTTTTTTAATACGTAAAACAATTATTTAAAACATGAAAATAGGTACTTCATCAATTTTTTCTAAAAGTTATGACATTTAAGAATAATTTTCTGAAATATGAATAAAATATGTCATTTTTTTAAATATAGAAAATGAAATTTGTCATGTAGTACCGCGTCATTCCTCTCACTCGTTGAATATTATCCAATATTTTTGCTGTGGGTAGAGATATAGATTAATTATTGTGACCAATATCTAAATTAACATTTCTAATATTAATTGCTTAAGTTACTTTTTAAAAAATGTCATTATTTTGCGTTAAAAAAATAAAAATTGAGACATAAGCAGAGATTCACAACCTAAAGCGTCATTCCTCTCACCCCAAATAAAAACAATATTAATAAATATAAATTGATCACAAATTTTTTTCACATTAAATAAAATTATAAAATTTTGAAATTGTCATTCCTCTCACCCGTCATTCCTCTCACTTTTCTTAATAAAATTTAAAAATTAATATATATAAATTTTCTTATTGTTTTCCATTGAAAAAAAATTATTCCACACACTTCAATAAATAGACACAATACGTATTTTTAGAAAGAATTCATTACAATGTTTTTATTCTTATATTAAACAAGAAAAAATTTACTAAGTAAATGATAAACATAAATCATATAATATTCCGTTAAATATATTTTTTTAAAAATTAAACAATAAACAAAGAACGAACAAATGTTTAATCATATATTGGTTTAATTTAAATAAGGATAAAGTATATAAATTTTTATGAAAAATAAACAAAAAAATGCTTTACTTTAGTATCTTATATTCGGAACAAATTTTTTTAAAAATATTCTTAAATAAAAAAATGTTAAACTACTTCATTGATTAATTTTGATTTTTTGACTTTTTTGAGTTTCTCAATGTTCTGCACTGATTGTTCAAAACATCAATATATTCGGTATAAGACAGACCATCTGAATGTTTGTTGATAAAATCTAAATCATGAAATAAAAAATAAATGAATAGATCTACTGTAAAGTTAAAGGCTAAAATATTTAATTATTAAATTTGTATAAGTGATATGTTACCCCGTAATGTACTGCTCCGCGAAGCAGGGTGCGCGGGGGATACACTGAAAAAAATTAATTGATTTAAATAGCCGATTAATCGACTATTATCAATTAAATATTTAATTGATTCAAATAATATTTATTGGAGTCAATTAAACGGTATTTAATTCAAATACTGAAATTATTGGTGCAAAACCCATTTAATTGACTGCAACAAATATTATTTGATTCAAGTAAATATTCAATTGACAATAGTCAGTTACATGGATATTTGAATCAATTGAATTTTTTCCAGTGTATAATAATATTAGCAATTTTTATCATTAAAAAAACTTAAAATATTATTATAAATATATATATATATATATATATATATATATATACAACCAAGAACGGCAACTCTTATGTTTTCTGGTATTGCTATCAAGTTAGCATCATTTCCTTTTCCTATAGCTGTCATCGAAATTAAATTGTCGCGCCCAACTAACTGCAGCATCAAACGTCGAACGATTTCATTTGGTCGTTTTGCGAATCTCAGATATTCCAATTCTCTGTTTTTATCCATAACGACCTTTCCGTTAACCACCGTAACTTTAATATTAAACAAATTTATTATTATTGTATTTTTTTCATCCGTTAAGACTAGTGCTGTTATGAGACGAGACGATAACATGCAAATTATCGTTCTCGTCTCCGTTCCTAATTCCAAAGTCTTGTCTCGTGGGCAGCACTACAATTAATAAGTTAATTAGTGAACTAGTTAATAAGTTAGTATAAGTTAATTAGTAATTTAGTTTGTAATTTAGTTAGAAAGTCAGTTAATAAGTTAGTAAGCTACTTAGACAGTGATTTAAAAAATTAGTTAGTTGATAAGTTACCATACGCAGATTGAACATTTTTAGATGCTTCTTTTGGGCATGTGGAAACATTTACATGGTCTTCCACAATTGATGGTTCCAAATTTATATTTTGCAATTGTTCCTCCACTGTGATAAAAAATAACAATTTTTATTTAAGAATAAGTATAATAATATATAATATTAAGTATTTTCAGTTAATAAGTAATTAATTTTTTTAATTAGTTAGTAAATTAATTAATAATTTAGTTTGTTAGTAAGTTGAACATTTTTATTATTAGTTAGTACGTTACTTAAAAAGTTAGTAATTTTTTAACACCATTCTGTTGTTAATTTAATCTTCAAGAGATTAAATCGTTACAGAATATTTTAATCTATTTTGGTATTATTTTAACACCTTACGACTTACCGTTTTCTAATTGAATTTCTGCAGATGCTTCATTTGCAAGATTTTCTCTCGACGAACCTGATTCTTCTTCTTCTTCTTCCGCAACTGTAATAAAAAATAATAATTTAATTCAAAGAATAGGTATAATTAGTTAATGAAATAAGTAAATAGTAAATCATAAGTTAGCAAGCTACTTGTTCATTTACCTAGTAAGTTATTAAGTTATTAGTAAATTAGAATGTTAGTTAGTAAGTTAATTAGTAATTAAATTTGTAAGTTGGTAAGTAATTCACATAGAAAGTTACTAGGCTACTAAGTAAATAAAAAAGTTAGTTAGCTTATTAATTAGTAAGTTTGTTAGTTAGTAAGTTACTAACTAATTAAGAATTGGCCCTGATTATGCTACATTAGTGGAATTTAGACAAATCGTTAACTTGTTGTTTGAATTAAAATAACATCTTATTCACAGTAAAAAATAACACCAAAATGGATTATTTTAATTCATTCTGGTGTTAATTTAATTTTGAAGGGATTAAATCGTTGCAGATTATTTTAATCAATTCTGGTATTATTTTAACACCTAACGATTTACCGTTTTCGATTTGAATTTCTGCAGATGCTTCATTTGCAGGATTTTTTCTCGACGAACCTGCAGCTTCGTCTTCTTCCGCTACTGTAATAAAAAATAATAATTTAATTCAAAGAATAGGTATAATTTGTTAGTAAGTTAGTAGTCTGCTTATTAAGTTTGAAAGTTAATTCGTATGTTAATTAGTTATAAAGTTAGTAGTTAATTGAAAATTGTCCCTGGTAAATTAATAGAATTATATTATTTAATTAGCATTTATATATATTATAAACATTATTTAATAAATAATTACCATTTTCCTTTGTTTGGCCGCAAATAAAACCTGACATATTCACTTGCAGTGACTCCAACCATTGTCTATCATCTAACAATGTAAATATAATATAATATAATATAATATAATATAATATAATATAATATAATATAATATAATATAATATAATATAATATAATATAATATAATATAATATAATATAATATAATATAATATAATAATATATTATATTATATAATTTAATATATGACAAGTTGAAAACGATTAAAATTAAGTCAAAATGACATTATTACTAGACTGAGAATGATAGCGATTGAATAAGTAACTGACATAAAGTCAATATAAAGAGTGAAATATATCTACTTATGTTGACGTTTAAAAATTTTTTTTTTTCAACGAGACACTTATATATAAAAAGAAAATATAAATATCTTTTCTAGGAAAATTTTTTTAAATTTAAATTTAATTGTAAAATAAAGTAATATGTAAATAAAAATAGACAATAATATACATAAATAAATACACATACAATTAAAATTTATTTACTTACCATTAACCGCCAATATTTTCGCCTTGTAAGTTTTCTCACTCCATGAAATTAACGCATAATCTTTAAATATTTTAATAACATCTGATTTTTCAACAATGCTAATTTCTCTTCCTGAGACCCACTGCACTAAATAAAACATTTTTATTTTTGTCCTGTCACAAGAAAGATTTAACTTATTAAAACGTCAATTATAATAACAAAACATGACTATACTTTTAAACAACAAATTAATGCGGTTAAGTTCACCCTATAGAGTTAGTGTACCAATTACCGATGGTTTCCTATTTGTCGATGTTGCCATCGTAATAACCAAAAGATATTGTCTAAAGGTCTCATTTGTTTATAAATTTAATAGTAATATATTTTTCCACATTTATAACGCATAAGAAAATTACTATTTATCAATTATTGCATTCACAATGTGATACAATGTTTAAATAAAATATAAAGTTTGTTTACTCGACAACTTGAACCACCCCCGACAATTGGTACATTTACCCTACATATAGGGGAGAGTGGGTCAAACCGGACCCTCCTCAGTATTTCCGAAATGGCGAAATTGTCAAAAGTGCTATTTAGAAATTTGAAACAACCTTGTGTAGTATACCTTATTTTTGCAATTTGACATTTTTTACTTTTGTTTGTGCAACGCTGGGAGCAAAAGTTTTTTTTTTTTACTTTTTTTCTACACTTTTACGAATTTTTTTTAAAGGAAATTCTGAGAAAATCCGTGTAATATTTTCAAATATTAAGTCTTTGTTTTTGAAGGTACACACCTCAGGAATATTTACCACCAAAAACTTTAATGAATTTGCAAAGTGTTTCTTTTTGACAAACATTTATTCTCAAAATAGGCCTGTGGGGCAAACCGGACCGTTTGCAAAATTTTTTTAAGGTCTGGGAAAAAGTTGCGCAATTAAATGATCTTTCAAACAAGCCATCGAAAAATGAAATCGGTTGATTCGTTTAGTTACAAGAGTCAAAAAAACCTTTAGAGGGTCCGGTTTGCCCCACTCTCCCCTAATATTACGCATTTTTTCTTTTTTTTTTTTAATTTTTCCTTCAACAAAAGTTAACTTTAATCCTTCTTCATAAGAATAAGAAAAACAAAGTTTAAAAAATTGTTTTTTTGTAAACAAGTTTTAATTTATGTTCATTTGAGTAATTTTTGTCCATGTTGTTTAAAATTTTTTTTAAACTTAATAATTATTATCACTGTTACGTTAACTTAAATGTTAATATAATATCGTCGCTTGGGGAAAAGACTATGCCATTTGAGGATAACATCGAAAAAGATGCCGTTTCACGCGATGCGTGAAAAAGTGCCTTTTCAGACAAATCATGAAGAAATAGTTATTTTCGTATTAAGGGTGCAAAACAGGTGATTACGGCGAAGGCGAGATTGGGTAAACCAAGGGGACCCGAAGCTCCGAGGCGAAGCCAAGGATGCATAAGGTCGTCTAGGTTTACCCATAATCTCGCCTGAGAGACTATCACCTTCTGCGCCCGTGCTGCGAACAACGTTTTTTGCCCTAACTGCATGGAAAGTGGGTTATTAACTGAACACATATTTAAATGAATTCAATAGTCGTTTATTACAAAATAATACAAATATTGGTATTAATTATACAATAAATAGTATACAGGAAAGAAAAGTCTGACTCCGTTTACATCTTAAATTCAGCACATGTATTTCACATAAGTCTGTCCTTGTTTAATGGGTCTGAATCCGTTTACACCTTAAATTTAGCCCCAAAAACAGGCTGAAAGTCAAACTTTTTTTAGTGTACATGTAGAGAAGATAAGTCGGTAAGAAATCCGATTTTGTAGCTTTGGCGGATGAGAATGTATTTTGCGCCCGCTCTTCCAACATTCGGGCGGGAATCACTTATTTTGCGACTGCCTCATATGTATGTACGAAATAACACAATTTCCGTGCAGGTAGGACAAAAATGCCTTTTCAGCTATTCAATTTTTTTTATTTTTTTAGGTTGTCAATACAATGACGAGAAGTAGGTTATATTTATTTGATTTGAAATTAAATTTATTATTTATAAGACTAAAATAATACATGTATTTAGTGCATTATGTATTCTTTTTAAATAAAAGTAAATTTACATTTTAAGATAAAAAATTTTTTTATTATCGGTTAATATTAATAGTTTTAACCGCTGTTTCAGTTATTTCTGAATTATTCAAATATTTTCAACAATTTTCAACTAAACTTCATCTCTAAATCAGTAAATTTAAATAATTTTTCATAAAACTTCTTCCATAATTCAATTCTTGAATAATTATTTTTCACAACCTGTGCAGAAATCGACACGTTTTTCCCGATTACCGCTTTAGTCCCAACCAAGAGCCAGACCGGGTTTGACCAAAGATCTACAAACAGCGCATAATGCGTTTTTTTTACAATTTACTGTTTAAAAATGTCTACAGCTTGCAATTCTTAACCGATTTTAGTATTCTTTATTTTAAATTAAAGGGAAATAAATTCTTAAGACATCCCTCGAGTCCAATTTTTGAGTTTTTAATTATTTATAATTTTTATTTTCAATCAAAATAGACAAACTATTACAATTTTTAAAAAAGAACGTTTATTATCTTATTTGGTTGCTGCATATGATCTAAATCAGTTCAAATTAATCCAATATGACCAGCAGACAATTATAAACCTTAAAGTAATTTATTTCAATTGTTATAAACAACATTAATTAACAAATAGTTAATGATTGTTGCTTTTCACAAAAATTTTCTTTTTACGTTTAGGTACTTTTTTATTAAGATAATGTTTAATATACAAGGAGAAAAGAGATTAAAAAATTGCACATTAAAAATAAAAAAAATAGTTTATAATAATTTAATAAATTATTTTATTTGTTCACTATTACCTTAACATATATTATTCAAATGAACCTAAATTAAAGTAAACATAACAAAAAAATTTTTAGTATAGAGAAACCATAGTGAACTACATAATTTTTAATTAACATTCTTCATAACAATGTAAATAAGTTATATTATAAGCAAAAAAGACATAGGGTAAACCAGACAGTAGTCGGACACTTTTCAAGTTTGAATAGCTATAAAACTGTATGAGATAAAAATATTTTTAAAGTTGCTAGTCATTTCTAAGGTGATCGTAAACAAATCTAAACTTTTGTAATAGAAAAAAATTTTTTTGGTTGGTATTTGAAAGCTTTTAAAAGTGGACGATTACTGTCGATTTAGGTGGACGATTACTGTTAGATTCTTACTTGTTTATTTACTAATTTTTTTGAAGAACAAAAAATTTTTTTCATGAACATGATTGGTTTAATAGTTTTGTGTGATCATAAGAAACAACATCACATTAAAGAATTCGAAAAAAATATGAATTTATCATTTAAAACAGTGTTAATTAAAAAGATTACTTTTAGGTGGCCGACTACTGTCGGATTCTAACTTTCTTTTTGTGGATTTTTTTAACGAATACGAAATTTTTTTTTGTAAACATGATTGGTATACTAGTTTTGTAGGAACATTAGGAATAATTATTAATTACTCATGAAAGAAATTTTCAAAAAATTTTAATTGTAATTTTTAAACATTCATTAAAAAGATTTTCTTAAGTAACCGACTACTGTCTGGTATACCCTATATTCTTTACATAAACCTAAGTAAAAAAGGAAATGTGTAAAAATTTTTTTTGTTGACCAGGATCATATGTTAACTATTTGTTAATTAATATTGTTTATAACAATTAAAATAAGTTATTTTTTAATCGTACTCTCCAAATATCAATTAATATTTTTCTACTAAAATTGTGCAATTTTTTTCGAAATTAAAGTGCTTATAAAACTTTTTGGGATAAATTATTTAAATTGGCAAGTGTGGAATCTTTTCAGCACTTATTCTAGAGTAATTTCCAACAGGATAGATTGTTAAATTGTTTATAACAATTTGTAAACATTACATTTTGTTGTAATATGCAGTGCGGGGCAAAATGGGTTACCTATGTATTTGGCCTTACCGGGTGGTATTCAATATTCATTGAACTACTTAAAAACATTATATTATGCATATTTAACAACTTTCCGCAGAAAAATCGACATCGATGTTTTTTTATTAAATTCTGATAAATATTACTTGTTTTTCTCATAATAATAAAGAATCTTACTTTTTTGTATTTATAATCTTTTTCCATAAGAATTTAACAAATTTAAAAAATATATTCCACGTTTTATATGGTAATTTGATACCATCCCATTTTGACCCACCCATGGGTCAAAATGGGGTTTAGCACCTTCTCAGAAAATGGGATATAATTTCTTATCAAAATTCTGTTCTCCGCTTTTATCATAATTTTCTCAAACCTAAGAGTACAAAGAAGAATTCTGATGGTTAGTTTAATCGATTTATTCGTTTGAATCTCTGTAAACAGCTAATTACAAAAAGATACCCCATTTTGCCCACTCTCCCCTAATTCAAATTGGTAAACGAATCCGCACTAATTATTAATAATATTGGATTAATTTGAACTGATTTAGATCATATGCAGCAACCAAATAATAAAATAAACGTCTTTTCTTAAAAAAATGTATTAATTATTTAACTTATATTGAAAATATAAATTATAAACAATTAAAAACTGAAAAATTGGCTGCGAGGGACGTCTTAAGAATTTATTCCCCTTTAATTTAAAACAATACATAAAACATTTAATTAATTTATTATTAATTATTAATTGACAGGTAAATCATAGTTATATAATAATAAATTATTATTAATTAATTATTTTTATTATTATGAAGTATTAATAATAAAAAAATGTTTATTATATTTTAAAAAATAGTTAAAATATAAATAATAGAGAATAAATAATTAAATTAATATTTTTGACATATTGTTATAATATACGTATTAATTTATATATAACACAAACATTTATAATTTTTTTAAAATAAATATCATGCAGTCAATTTATTATTTTGAGTCGAGATTTTTTGGTAAATATAGAGAAACTCTCTGGGACCCTGGTTTTGTAAAAATTTTATAAATAATTGTTGAAATATAGGGAAAACGGGGTTTTTAACAGTTTGATATTGTGGTCTCATTTTGAGAGGATAAAATATTTCGGGTTCATATTTAGAAAGGTAATAGAGGAAGACCCTCTGAGTCTGATTGTTCTTCGTTTTTGCAATAAGTTTGCGAGGAAATTATTTTATTAACGATTAAGTAATGTGTAATTTTGGATAGTATAATACATTTGCATTAATTTTCTACTTAGTTTGGTTTAATCTAAAGAAAAATTCACTTAAAATGGCATTATTTTAGTCTCAGTCTTCTCTGATTTGCTGAATCGAAGTAGTGAGCCAATATTTGAATTTGGAGTGAATTTAACTTATTACATTAAATAAATTAAATCTATATATTTTTAAAATAAAAAAATACAAACAAAAACATTATATTATAATTATAACATCCTTGTTTTCTACAAAAATATACATAGATTCAATATATTGAAAGATATTCACCTCATCAATATACTTTGTAAAAAAATGTTCCTAACCTCACTAAATTTAAAATATGCTGATCACCTGTTTTAAAATGTATTTAATTTGAAAAATTGTGACAGAAAATTGAAGCTAGAAATAACAAGAGATTTAAAATAAATATTAATAGAAAGTTTATAAGAGAAGAGTGGCAGCAAATTTTTGTTGGAAAATTAAACTGTTTTAATTAATTGTATTTGAATTTTTGTAAATTATTAAATTCTTTTGAAGAATTTCTTTAATTGTTTTTTAAAATGTAGTTTTTTGAATTAATTTTCGAAAAATATTCTTAAAAATTAAAAATAATTAATTCTCTCGTGAATTTGTATTACAATTGTATTGAAAATAATTGAATTTTTGAACAGATTTTTACTATTTATAAAAATAATTTTGTAATTTGCATAATGATATTATATAAAAAATTGAACAATATTAGGCAATAAAACATTTATATGACTATTAATTAATTAATTTTTTTGAATGTAACTTTAAATATTAGTTAATGGACTTTTATAAAATTAGAAGTGAGAATAAAAATGAAAATTTATTAAAACTTTTAAGAATAACATTTTTTTCACAACAATAATTCGATAAACATGCATATCAGTTCTTCCTTATTACGTCCCTTGATGGAGAATGGAGGATTTGAACACTTTTCTTTAATTAAAGCAGGATCAATATTAGGAAAAATGTCCCTGACTTTATCGAAAATTTCATTGTAGAAAATCTCATCCGTTTTTGAGGTGCTCGACACGGGAACATTTTTAGCAGGTCGTGATTTTATGTTTTTATTCGACGATTCAATCTGAGTCTCTTGCATCTGTGACTGAGATGAAGACGGCATCTGGTAAAACTGAATCGGCGGTTCCTTACTCTCCAAATTTGCAGAGGAAATGATAGTGGTGTGTTTCGAAGAAGTTGCCAACGAATTTTCCCCACTTTCATTCGAGTTTCTCGATTTTTTACTGCTTGATGCCGAACTTTCGACCTTAACCTGATCGCGAGATGACGATGATTTTATTTTAATTGCTGACTTAATTCTTTCCAGTGGATATTGCGGTTTTGGACACTTGACGGGCATTAGCTTCCATAAAACGAGAATGATGCGATTCGACGCCATTCGATAGGTATTCAACCTACTGAAGATAATATCAATGCTGTATTCTGGAAAAATTTTATTGATCCATCTCGCTTCTTCAAACATTTCGTCATCGTCGTATTGCCATTTTTTATCCAATTATTTTCTACTTCTACTTTTCTGAAAAAATAAAAAAATTTCCATGCTTATTTTATCATAATAAAAAATAAAAACATAAAAAAAATTGTATAGCAACGACAAATATTTTATTACATTATTATATACATTTTAAATATTAATTAAAAAATAAATTGAAACTTTTTTGTATTATTGAATCACTTACGAGAGAAGGAGACAAATTAATGACTGAAATGGTTTGGTTGAGAGGTTTTGCACAGATGGTTCAAACAATAGAATCATGAAATAGAGATCTATAAGAAAAGACAGTCACTTTGTATATTTTAGATGGAGGTAAAGGTGAATACACAATTAGACGATGTTCTGAAGCGCCATTATATTTAGTGACGTGGGTTTTCACAACCGTGAAAATTCGCAGCTCGCCGAACGGAACGCAAAAGCATGAGATAGAAAAAGACAGAAGTAGGTTTGTCCTTTTCTATCGCATGCTTACGTTCACGTTACTGTTTTATTCTGCGTTGGGCTTGAGTCGTTGCGCGGTAGACCAATTAGACTCTTCTGCACAGCGGAGTGAAGTTGGCACATCTGACATAAACATCTGTTGTGTATTTATAGGTTATGCGTTTTATGTTTAGAAAACATAAAAATAAAGTATAATTTCTCATGAGCAAAACATTATCATTTTCTAAGTATATATGACAGCATTAGTTTCTACTGTTCCCAAGTTGTAAGTTTTCTAAGAATCATTATAGAAAAATAAGTTTGTTCATTTTATTTGGAAATTAGGATACATATTAATATGTTGTCATAACCTCTAAAATTGAATTATCATAAAGATAGAGCAATTGGAGATGATTCATGAAGGGCATAAGTGTTACCCACTTAATTATAACAATTGTACCGGCAAGCGAAAAAAAGTACGATTATTAATGTATCTAGAAGAAGACGTTCAAGATTACTTGTTGGCATTGTTGATAGATACAATGATCGATAAACTTTCTTCACCACGTACCAAAGACATTTATCGTGATTACACATTTCGAATTGGTGAACATTTTCAAGAGGAATTTATTAATTTGAAATCAGGAGAAGATATAAAATCTTCATCGCCAGGAGCAAGGAGTAAAGATTCTGATAATATTTCAAATGGTGGGAAAAATTTTCTCCATAATTTATGGAGTTATTTTTGTAGAATTTATTTGTAATATTTTTGCTTTTTTATTAGTAGTTTAAAATAAATAAACTAAGTATAAAAATAAATAAATGAAAATTGAAAACAATTCAAATTTTTTTTTCAGATCAAAAGAGTCTAATGGAACATTGTAAGATTTTGAATTTGGTTCATTGTCGTCATTACGTTAAGTCGGTTTATATATCACTGGTTCTTCAACGTCCCTTTAATTATGAGGATATTTAAGCCAGCCGTTGAGCAATGCTAAGAAAATTGCATGAAATTTTATATAACCGAAAAAAATGGTTAGTTTTTTAATTATTTTCAATTACTTACTTTTAATTATTTTAATTTTTAATAATTTAGTTATTTTAATTATTAAATCTAAAGTATTAACCAGCACGTGAAAAAAACTGTTAAATCGTTACCAACTCTAATTGGAGTTCGTTACAATTTATACTTTTTAATATTATTTCCTTATTATTATATTGTTTAAAATTTTAATTCTGTTTTCATTAATTTTACATGGAAAAAAATCTTTAGCTGATTGTTTAACAATTTTTTAAAAGTTATCGAAAAATCTACAAAAAAATACACCGTGGAATATTTGTATAATTTCCGTAGAGCGGTCTATGTATAATTGTTTCACATAGGAAAGAAATTATTAAAATTGAAGAAAAATTATACATGGAAAATGTACCGGTTATGAATACCTTAAGCAGACTTGGCAGATTCAAATGTTTATTAAACAGTTTTAAATGCCACGGGTCAAGATGACATTTTTGTTTAAAAATCGCCATAATTTTTTAACTTTGATAATTTTGAATATGAAATAATTAAATTTTTGCATAAATTTTTTTTAATTTTCTTAAAATAATTGAATTGTTTCAAAAAATTTTATTAGGAATTGTTTAAATAATTTAACTCATTTAAGGAATTTAATGAAAAGTTAATTGAAAATAATTGAATTCTACTAAAGAATTGTATCAAACTTTTAAAAAATAATTTTCTTTAAGAAATTTTATTGAAACTGTTATTACAAATATTTTATTTCTTTTGCAGAATTTTATTATTCATGAAAATAAATAAATTTTTTTGAAGTAGTCAATTATTTTTTTAAATAAATGTATTCTTCTGAAGAATTTAAATATTTATAAAAATAATACAATTCTTGCGAAAAATGTATTTAAACTTATAGAGAATGGTTAAATTATTGCGACGAATTTTCATATTTAAAACAATTGAATTTTTTGAGAATTCCTATTAAAAGTTTTTTTTATTTATGAAAATAATTGAATTCTTATAGAAAATTAAAAAAAATACAATTTAATTCTTTGGGAGAATTCTATTATTTATAAAAATAATTGAATTCTAGTAAAGAACTTTATTAAAATTTTGGAAAATAATTGAATTCTTAAAATGAATTTTTTTGTGTTTATAGGGAAGAGTGGGGCAAACAATTTTTTTTTCTAATTTTTACATTTTATGTTCTTATTAACTAAAAATTGTTTTATTAGTATAGTTTTTCTGTCTTATCAAAAAAATTTTTTTTAAAAATAAAAAAAGTTAATAAAATTTTTTTTCAAGTTTTAAAAAAATTTTTACAAAAATTAAAAAATTAATGTAAAAAAACCGGACAAGTGCAAGTTGCACTCGCATTTGTCCGGTTTTTACAAATTAATCAATTTTTTAAAAAATTCATCATTTTTTTTATTTAAATACATTTTATTAAAAAATATTTATTTTAACATATTAATGGTTTCAATTTTTAGTGAATGGAAATAGCGCCAGTTAGCCGATGGTGAACTCAAAATTAACAACGAACAAAAATTTTCCAGTTGTAAATGAACGGAATAGTTTATCAGTGATAATTTCAATTGACTTAAATTTAATTTTAATGAAAAATTTGTTGCAAGAATTAAGTTTTATAAATTAAGACAATAAATTACAATAATTTATTTATATTTCATATTTATCTTGATTTTTAATTTCCCATTCATCATCGTCTTCATTATTCTCTTTTCTGAATTTCCTCTTTGGCTCGCATTGACTACATGATTTTCTTCAATTCTGCAGTCTTTTATTTTGTTTTCAAAAAATGTGCAAGTGATCTTTCCTAAATAAAGAAAATTTATTTAATTTTACTAGTCCCTTATTAAAAAAATTTACATTTTTTTCAAGATACAAGACAGTCTGTATTTTAATATTTATAAAGAATTAAATTAGATGAGTCGATTTGACTTGTGTTAATTATAATGAAAATCTAAGCAAACTAAAAAAGAAATTCAATTGAATTGAATAAAATCCAGGTCAAACTGGCGTGAACAAAGTTCTTTTGGCCTTGCAACGCCCGCCAAGCAAGGCATGAAAACTTGAAACAAATATCAACTGTCTTAAAAAGTGCTACTTCATTTGTCCAAAACAGGTCCCAAAAAGACACTTTTTCATGTCTATGGCAGAAAAAATAATTTTTCACAAGAAACTTAATATATATATTTGTATCAAAAAGTCAATTATTTATCACAATTAATTCTTTTAACTAAAATTTATATCCGTTTAATTCCGTAAAATAATTAATTATTTAGTCCAAATATAAAAATTATTTGCATCAAAATAAAGCAGTTTTAGATTTAAATAAATCTCAATTTGTATTAAATAAATGAAATTTTTATAATTTTTATAATTACAAAAATAATAAAAAGTTAAATTTTGTCTTACCGATTCTACCTTCTAAGGGATTCAAACTTGAAAGTATTAGTCACTAAATTTGTCTAAATAAATTAAAATCTAAAACTTACGGGGTTCGAAACCCAGAAGCACCTACCTAACAACTAAGACCTATAACTGCAGAGCCTTAACGATATCACCAAACCGAACCGACTTGGAAAATTCTATTAAAATTATTTTATTTAATATACTTAATCAGGGTGTCTACAACTAATATGAAAAAATTTTCCTGACATTTCCAGGTTTTTCTGGCCTTCCAAAATTCTTTTCGAGGTTTTAAAAATACACATAATAAGAGGTTCAAAAATGTACTGATTAAATTTTAATTCATATCACACATAAATGACGTGGGTAAATTTCACAACAGTTCTCGTCATTAATTTGAAGAAGAAAAAATTTTATAATCAGCAAACAATATTTTAAGTTTAAAACATTTTCTTTTCAATTTTTTGTTCAACAGGGTGTTAAAATAATTTTTTTCAAGGTCCATTTTTAGGGTCCTAATTTTCAAACTATTTATTATTTATAATCGATTAAAGTTTTATTAACTGTCTAAATTTGATTTGGTAAAAATGATTACTAATTTGATTTAGTGACAGACTTTTTGCGTATGAATTAGTAAATTCTGCTAATAAATAATCATTTTTACTAATATTTTAGTGAATTTAATAGCAAATATTAAAACAATTGATTTTTGCAAAAAAAATTATGCATGTTCTATTCTATTCTAGAATTCTATTCTATTCTATTCTATTATTGAGCGTAGATCAACTGTGGCACTACCGTGGTTTGAGCGTAGATCAACCGAGAAAATACCGTAGCTTGTGCGTGGATCATCCGTGGCACTACCGTGGCTTTAGCGTGGATCAGCCGAGAAACTACCGTGGCTTTAGCGTGGATCAGCCGAGAAAATACCGTGGCTTTAGCGTGGATCAGCTAAGAAAATACCCTGGCTTGAGCGTGGATCATTCGTGGCAAAACCGTGGCTTGCGCCTGGATCACCGTTGGAATACCGTGGCTTGTGCGTAGATCAACCGTGGGAATACCGTGCCTTGTGCGGGGATTAACCGTGGCAATACCGTGGCTTGAGCGTGGATCAAGCGTGGCTTGAGCGATAATTAACCGTGGCAATGCCATGGATTGAGCGTGGATCAACCGTTGAAATACCAAGGCTTGTGCGTGGATCAACTGTGGGAATACCGTGGCTGAATCGTGGATCAACCGTGGGAATACCGTGCCTTGTGCGTGGATTAACCGTGGCAATACCGTAGCTTCAGCGTGGATCAACTGTGGCACTACCGTGGTTTGAGCGTACATCAACCGAGAAAATACCGTGGCTTGTGCGTGGATCAACCGTGGGAATACCGTGGCTGAATCGTGGATCAACCGTGGGAATACCGTGGCTTGAGCGTGGATCAACCGTGGCAATACCGTGGCTTGTGCGTGGACCAACCGTGGGAATACCGTGGCTTGAGCGTGGATCAACCGTGGGAATACCGTGGCTTGAGCGTGGATTAACCGTGGCACTACCGTGGCTTGTGCGTGGACCAACCGTGGGAATACCGTGGCTTGAGCGTGGATCAACCGTGGGAATACCGTGGCTTCTGCGTGGATCAACAGTGGGAATACCGTGGCTTGTGCGTGGATTAACCGTGGCTTGAGCGTGGATCAACCGTGGGAATACCGTAGGAATACCGTGGCTTGAGCGTGGATCAACCGTGGCACTACCGTGGCTTGAGCGTGAATCATCCGTGGCAATACCGTGTCTTGAGCGTGGATCAGCCGAGAAACTACCGTGACTTTAGCGTGGATCAGCCGAGAAAATACCGTGGCTTTAGCGTGGATCAGCTGAGAAAATACCCTGGCTTGAACGTGGATCAAGCGTGGCACTACCGTGGCTTGAGCGTAGATCAACCGAGAAAATACCGTGGCTTGTGCGTGGATCAACTGTGGCACTACCGTGGCTTGAGCGTGGATCAAGCGTGGGAATACCAAGGCTTGTGGGTGGATTAACTGTTGGAATACCGTGGCTGGATCGTGGATCATCCGTTAGAATACCGTGGCTTGTGCGTGGATCAACCGTGGCACTACCGTGGTTTGAGCGTAGATCAACCGAGAAAATACCGTGGCTTGTGCGTGGATCAACCGTGGGAATACCGTGGCTTGTGCGTGGATCTACCGTGGCAATACCGTAGCTTGAGCGTGGATCAACTGTGGCACTACCGTGGCTTGAGCGTGGATCAACCGTGGGAATACCGTGGCTTGTCCGTGGATCAACCGTGGCTTGAGCGTAGATCAACCGAGAAAATAGCGTGGCTTTAGCGTGGATCAGCTGAGAAAATACCCTGGCTTGAGCGTGGATCATTCGTGGCAAAACCGTGGCTTGCGCCTGGATCACCGTGGGAATACCGTGGCTTGAGCGTGGATCAAGCGTGGCACTACCGTGGCTTGAGCGTAGATCAACCGAGAAAATAGCGTGGCTTGATCGTAATCAACCGTGGGAATACCGTGGCTTGTGCGTGGATTAACCGTGGCACTACCGTGGCTTGAGCGTGGATCAACCGTGGGAATACCGTGGCTAGTGCGTGGATTAACTGTTGGAATACCGTGGCTGGATCGTGGATCATCCGTGGGAATACCGTGGCTTGTACGTAGATCAACTGTGGCACTACCGTGGTTTGAGCGTAGATCAACCGAGAAAATACCGTGGCTTGTGCGTGGATCAACCGTGGGAATACCGTGGCTTGTGCGTGGATCAACTGTGGCACAACCGTGGTTTGAGCGTGAATCAGCCAAGAAAATACCGTGGCTTGTGCGTGGATCAACCGTGGGAATACCGTGGCTTGTGCGTGGATCAACCGTGGGAATACTGTGGCTTCTACGTGGATCAACCGTGGGAATACCGTGGCTTAACCGTGGCACTACCGTGACTTGAGCGTGGATCAACCGTGGGAATACCGTGGCTTGTGCGTGGATCAACCGTGGGAATACCGTGGATTGAGCGTGGATCAACCGTGGGAATACCGTGGCTTGTCCGTGGATCAACCGTAGCTTGAGCGTAGATCTACCGAGAAAATAGCGTGGCTTTAGCGTGGATCAGCTGAGAAAATACCCTGGCTTGAGCGTGGATCATTCGTGGCAAAACCGTGGCTTGCGCCTGGATCACCGTGGGAATACCGTGGCTTGTGCGTAGTTCAACCGTGGGAATACCGTGGTTTGAGCGTAGATCAACCGAGAAAATAGCGTGGCTTGATCGTAATCAACCGTGGGAATACCGTGGCTTGACCGTAGATCAACCGTGGCACTACCGTGGCTTGAGCGATAATGAACCGTGGCAATGCCATGGATTGAGCGTGGATCAACCTTTGAAATACCAAGGCTTGTGCGTGGATCAACTGTGCGAATACCGTGGCTGAATCGTGGATCAACCGTGGGAATACCGTGGCTTGTGCGTGGATCAACCGTGGCACTACCGTGGTTTGAGCGTAGATCAACCGAGAAAATAGCGTGGCTTGATCGTAATCAACCGTGGGAATACCGTGGCTTGACCGTAGATCAACCGTGGCACTACCGTGGCTTGAGCGTAGATCAACCGTGGCACTACCGTGGCTTGTGTGTGGATCAACCGTGGGAATACCGTGGTTGAATCGTGGATCAACCGTGGGAATACCGTGGCTTGTGCGTGGATCAACCGTGGCACTACCGCGGCTTGTTCGTGGACCAACCGTGGGAATACCGTGGCTTGAGCGTGGATCAACCGTGGCACTACTGTGGTTTGAGCGTAGATCAACCGAGAAAATAGCGTGGCTTGATCGTAATCAACCGTGGGAATACCGTGGCTTGACCGTAGATCAACCGTGGCACTACCGTGGCTTGTGTGTGGATCAACCGTGGGAATACCGTGGTTGAATCGTGGATCAACCGTGGGAATACCGTGGCTTGTGCGTGGATCAACCGTGGCACTACCGTGGCTTGTGCGTGGACCAACCGTGGGAATACCGTGGCTTGAGCGTGGATCAACCGTGGGAATACCGTGGCCAGAGCGTGGATCAACCGTGGGAATACCGTGGCTTCTGCGTGGAACAACAGTGGGAATACCGTGGCTTGTGCGTGGATTAACCGTGGCTTGAGCGTGGATCAACCGTGGGAATACCGTAGGAATACCGTGGCTTGTGCGTGGATCAACCGTGGCACTACCGTGGCTTGTGCGTGGAACAACCGTGGCACTACCGTGGCTTGTGCGTGGATCAACCGTGGGAATACCAAGGCTTGTGGGTGGATTAACTGTTGGAATACCGTGGGCTGGATCGTGGATCATCCGTTAGAATACCGTGGCTTGTGCGTAGATCAACCGAGGCACTACCGTGGTTTGAGCGTAGATCAACCGAGAAAATACCGTGGCTTGTGCGTGGATTAACCGTGGGATGACCGTGGCTGAATCGTGGCTATACCGTTGGAATACCGTGGCTTGTGCGTGGATCAACCGTGGCACTACCGTGGCTTGTGCGTGGATCAACAGAGGGAATACCGTGGCTTGTGCGTGGATCAACTGTTGGACTACCGTGGCTGGATCGTGGATCAACCGTTGGAATACCGTGGCTTGTGCGTGGATCAACCGTGGCACTACCGTGGCTTGTGCGTGGACCAACCGTGGCACTACCGTGGCTTGTGCGTGGATCAACCGTGGGAATACCGTGGCTTGTGCGTGGATCAACCGTGGCACTACCGTGGTTTGAGCGTAGATCAACCGAGAAAATACCGTGGCTTGTGCGTGGATCAACCGTGGGAATACCGTGGCTTTTGCGTGGATCTACCGTGGCACTACCGTAGCTTGAGCGTGGATCAACTGTGGCACTACCGTGGCTTGAGCGTGGATCAACCGTGGGAATACCAAGGCTTGTGGGTGGATTAACTGTTGGAATACCGTGGCTGGATCGTGGATCATCCGTTAGAATACCGTGGCTTGTGCGTGGATCAACCGTGGCACTACCATGGTTTGAGCGTAGATCAACCGAGAAAATACCGTGGCTTGTGCGTGGATCAACCGTGGGAATACCGTGGCTGGATCGTGGATCACCCGTGTGAATACCGTGGCTTGTGCGTGGATCAACCGTGGCACTACCGTGGTTTGAGCGTAGATCAACCGAGAAAATACCGTGGCTTGTGCGTGGATCAACCGTGGGAATACCGTGGCTGAATCGTGGATCAAGCGTGGCACTACCGTGGCTTAAGCGATAATGAACCGTGGCAATGCCATGGATTGAGCGTGGATCAACCTTTGAAATACCAAGGCTTGTGCGTGGATCAACTGTGCGAATACCGTGGCTGAATCGTGGATCAACCGTGGGAATACCGTGGTTTGAGCGTAGATTAACCGAGAAAATACCGTGGCTTGTGCGTGGATCAACCGTGGGAATACCGTGGCTTGTGCGTGGATCAACTGTGGCACTACCGTGGTATGAGCGTGAATCAGCCAAGAAAATACCGTGGCTTGTGCGTGGATAAACCGTGGGAATACCGTGGCTTGTGCGTGGATCAACCGTGGGAATACCGTGGCTTCTACGTGGATCAACCGTGGGAATACCGTGGCTTAACCGTGGCACTACCGTGACTTGAGCGTGGATCAACCGTGGGAATACCGTAGCTTGAGCGTGGATCAACCGTGGGAATACCGTGGCTGAATCGTGGATCAACCGTGGGAATACCGTGGCTTGTCCGTGGATCAACCGTAGCTTGAGCGTAGATCTACCGAGAAAATAGCGTGGCTTTAGCGTGGATCAGCTGAGAAAATACCCTGGCTTGAGCGTGGATCATTCGTGGCAAAACCGTGGCTTGCGCCTGGATCACCGTGGGAATACCGTGGCTTGTGCGTAGATCAACCGTGGGAATACCGTGCCTTGTGCGGGGATTAACCGTGGCAATACCGTGGCTTGAGCGTGGATCAAGCGTGGCACTACCGTGGTTTGAGCGTAGATCAACCGAGAAAATAGCGTGGCTTGATCGTGAATCAACCGTGGGAATACCGTGGCTTGACCGTAGATCAACCGTGGCACTACCGTGGTTTGAGCGTAGATCAACCGAGAAAATAGCGTGACTTGAGCGTGGATCAACCGTGGAATACCGTGGCTTGAGCGTGGAACAACAGTGGGAATACCGTGGCTGAAACGTGGATAAACCGTGGGAATACCGTGGCGTGTACGTGGATCAACCGTAGCTTGAGCGTAGATCTACCGAGAAAATAGCGTGGCTTTAGCGTGGATCAGCTGAGAAAATACCCTGGCTTGAGCGTGGATCATTCGTGGCAAAACCGTGGCTTGCGCCTGGATCACCGTGGGAATACCGTGGCTTGTGCGTAGATCAACCGTGGGAATACCGTGCCTTGTGCGGGGATTAACCGTGGCAATACCGTGGCTTGAGCGTGGATCAAGCGTGGCACTACCGTGGTTTGAGCGTAGATCAACCGAGAAAATAGCGTGGCTTGATCGTAATCAACCGTGGGAATACCGTGGTTTGAGCGTAGATCAACCGAGAAAATAGCGTGGCTTGATCGTGAATCAACCGTGGGAATACCGTGGCTTGTGCGTGGATTAACCGTGGCACTACCGTGGCTGGATCGTGGATCATCCGTGGGAATACCGTGGCTTGTACGTAGATCAACTGTGGCACTACCGTGGTTTGAGCGTAGATCAACCGAGAAAATACCGTGGCTTGTGCGTGGATCAACCGTGGGAATACCGTGGCTTGTGCGTGGATCAACAGTGGCACTACCGTGGTTTGATCGTGAATCAACCTAGAAAATACCGTGGCTTGTGCGTGGATCAACCGTGGGAATACCGTGGCTTGTGCGTGGATCAACCGTGGGAATACCGTGGCTTCTACGTGGATCAACCGTGGGAATACCGTGGCTTAACCGTGGCACTACCGTGACTTGAGCGTGGATCAACCGTGGGAATACCGTGGCTTGAGCGTGGATCAACCGTGGGAATACCGTGGCTGAATCGTGGATCAACCGTGGGAATACCGTGGCTTGTCCGTGGATCAACCGTAGCTTGAGCGTAGATCTACCGAGAAAATAGCGTGGCTTTAGCGTGGATCAGCTGAGAAAATACCCTGGCTTGAGCGTGGATCATTCGTAGCAAAACCGTGGCTTGCGCCTGGATCACCGTGGGAATACCGTGGCTTGTGCGTAGTTCAACCGTGGGAATACCGTGGTTTGAGCGTAGATCAACCGAGAAAATAGCGTGGCTTGATCGTAATCAACCGTGGGAATACCGTGGCTTGACCGTAGATCAACCGTGGCACTACCGTGGCTTGAGCGATAATGAACCGTGGCAATGCCATGGATTGAGCGTGGATCAACCTTTGAAATACCAAGGCTTGTGCGTGGATCAACTGTGCGAATACCGTGGCTGAATCGTGGATCAACCGTGGGAATACCGTGGCTTGTGCGTGGATCAACCGTGGCATACCGTGGTTTGAGCGTAGATCAACCTAGAAAATAGCGTGGCTTGATCGTAATCAACCGTGGGAATACCGTGGCTTGACCGTAGATCAACCGTGGCACTACCCTGGTTTGAGCGTAGATCAACCGAGAAAATACCGTGGCTTGTGCGTGGATCAACCGTGGGAATACCGTGGCTGAATCGTGGATCAACCGTGGGAATACCGTGGCTTGTGCGTGGATCAACCGTGGCACTACCGGTGCTTGTGAGTGGAACAACCGTGGCACTACCGTGGCTTGAGCGTGGATCAACCGTGGGAATACCAAGGCTTGTGGGTGGATTAACTGTTGGAATACCGTGGCTGGATCGTGGATCATCCGTTGGAATACCGTGGCTTGTGCGTGGATCAACCGTGGCACTACCGTGGCTGAATCGTGGATCAACCGTGGGAATACCGTGGCTTGTGCGTGGATCAACCGTGGCATACCGTGGTTTGAGCGTAGATCAACCGAGAAAATAGCGTGGCTTGATCGTAATCAACCGTGGGAATACCGTGGCTTGACCGTAGATCAACCGTGGCACTACCATGGTTTGAGCGTAGATCAACCGAGAAAATACCGTGGCATGTGCGTGGATCAACCGTGGGAATACCGTGGTTGAATCGTGGATCAACCGTGGGAATACCGTGGCTTGTGCGTGGATCAACCGTGGCACTACCGTGGCTTGTGCGTGGACCAACCGTGGGAATACCGTGGCTTGAGCGTGGATCAACCGTGGGAATACCGTGGCTTGAGCGTGGATCAACCGTGGGAATACCGTGGCTTCTGCGTGGATCAACAGTGGGAATACCGTGGCTTGTGCGTGGATTAACCGTGGCTTGAGCGTGGATCAACCGTGGGAATACCGTAGGAATACCGTGGCTTGTGCGTGGATCAACCGTGGCACTACCGTGGCTTGAGCGTGGATCAACTGTGGCACTACCGTGGCTTGAGCGTGGATCAACCGTGGGAATACCAAGGCTTGTGGGTGGATTAACTGTTGGAATACCGTGGCTGGATCGTGGATCATCCGTTAGAATACCGTGGCTTGTGCGTAGATCAACCGTGGCACTACCGTGGTTTGAGCGTAGATCAACCGAGAAAATACCGTGGCTTGTGCGTGGATCAACCGTGGGAATACCGTGGCTGAATCGTGGATCAACCGTGGGAATACCGTGGCTTGTGCGTGGATCAACCGTGGCACTACCGTGGCTTGTGCGTGGACCAACCGAGAAAATACCGTGGCTTGTGCGTGGATCAACCGTGGGAATACCGTGGCTTGAGCGTGGATCAACCGTGGGAATACCGTGGCTTGTGCGTGAATCAACCGTGGCACTACCGTGGCTTGTGCGTGGACCAACCGTGGCACTACCGTGGCTTGTGCGTGGATCAACCGTGGGAATACCGTGGCTTGTGCGTGGATCAACCGTGGGACTACCGTGGCTTGTGCGTTGATCAACCGAGTAAATACCGTGGCTTGTGCGTGGATCAACCGTTTGAATACCGTGGCTTGTGCGTGGATCTACCGTGGCAATACCGTAGCTTGAGCGTGGATCAACTGTGGCACTACCGTGGCTTGAGCGTGGATCAACCGTTGGGAATACCAAGGCTTGTGGGTGGATTAACTGTTGGAATACCGTGGCTGGATCGTGGATCATCCGTTAGAATACCGTGGCTAGTGCGTGGATCAACCGTGGCACTACCATGGTTTGAGCGTAGATCAACCGAGAAAATACCGTGGCTTGTGCGTGGATCAACCGTGGGAATACCGTGGCTGAATCGTGGATCAACCGTGGGAATACCGTGGCTTGTGCGTGGATCAACCGTGGCACTACCGTGGCTTGTGCGTGGACCAACCGTGGCACTACCGTGGCTTGAGCGTGGATCAACCGTGGGAATACCAAGGCTTGTGGGTGGATTAACTGTTGGAATACCGTGGCTGGATCGTGGATCATCCGTTGGAATACCGTGGCTTGTGCGTGGATCAACCGTGGCACTACCGTGGCTGAATCGTGGATCAACCGTGGGAATACCGTGGCTTGTGCGTGGATCAACCGTGGCACTACCGTGGTTTGAGCGTAGATCAACCGAGAAAATACCGTGGCTTGTGCGTGGATCAACCGTGGGAATACCGTGGCTGAATCGTGGATCAAGCGTGGCACTACCGTGGCTTAAGCGATAATGAACCGTGGCAATGCCATGGATTGAGCGTGGATCAACCTTTGAAATACCAAGGCTTGTGCGTGGATCAACTGTGCGAATACCGTGGCTGAATCGTGGATCAACCGTGGGAATACCGTGGTTTGAGCGTAGATTAACCGAGAAAATACCGTGGCTTGTGCGTGGATCAACCGTGGGAATACCGTGGCTTGTGCGTGGATCAACAGTGGCACTACCGTGGAATGAGCGTGAATCAGCCAAGAAAATACCGTGGCTTGTCCGTGGCTAAACCGTGGTAATACCGTGGCTTGTGCGTGGATCAACCGTGGGAATACCGTGGCTTCTACGTGGATCAACCGTGGGAATACCGTGGCTTAACCGTGGCACTACCGTGACTTGAGCGTGGATCAACCGTGGGAATACCGTGGCTTGAGCGTGGATCAACCGTGGGAATACCGTGGCTGAATCGTGGATCAACCGTGGGAATACCGTGGCTTGTCCGTGGATCAACCGTAGCTTGAGCGTAGATCTACCGAGAAAATAGCGTGGCTTTAGCGTGGATCAGCTGAGAAAATACCCTGGCTTGAGCGTGGATCATTCGTGGCAAAACCGTGGCTTGCGCCTGGATCACCGTGGGAATACCGTGGCTTGTGCGTAGATCAACCGTGGGAATACCGTGCCTTGTGCGGGGATTAACCGTGGCAATACCGTGGCTTGAGCGTGGATCAAGCGTGGCACTACCGTGGTTTGAGCGTAGATCAACCGAGAAAATAGCGTGGCTTGATCGTGAATCAACCGTGGGAATACCGTGGCTTGACCGTAGATCAACCGTGGCACTACCGTGGTTTGAGCGTAGATCAACCGAGAAAATAGCGTGACTTGAGCGTGGATCAACCGTGGGAATACCGTGGCTTGAGCGTGGATCAACTGTGGGAATACCGTGGCTGAATCGTGGATCAACCGTGGGAATACCGTGGCTTGTTCGTGGATCAACCGTAGCTTGAGCGTAGATCTACCGAGAAAATAGCGTGGCTTTAGCGTGGATCAGCTGAGAAAATACCCTGGCTTGAGCGTGGATCATTCGTGGCAAAACCGTGGCTTGCGCCTGGATCACCGTGGGAATACCGTGGCTTGTGCGTAGATCAACCGTGGGAATACCGTGCCTTGTGCGTGGATAAACCGTGGCACTACCGTGGCTTGAGCGTGGATCAAGCGTGGCACTACCGTGGTTTTAGCGTTGATCACCCGTGAAAAAAGCGTGGCTTGACCGTTATCAACCGTGGGAATACCGTGGTTTGAGCGTAGATCAACCGAGAAAATAGCGTGGCTTGATCGTGAATCAACCGTGGGAATACCGTGGCTTGTGCGTGGATTAACCGTGGCACTACCGTGGCTGGATCGTGGATCATCCGTGGGAATACCGTGGCTTGTACGTAGATCAACTGTGGCACTACCGTGGTTTGAGCGTAGATCAACCGAGAAAATACCGTGGCTTGTGCGTGGATCAACCGTGGGAATACCGTGGCTTGTGCGTGGATCAACTGTGGCACAACCGTGGTTTGAGCGTGAATCAGCCAAGAAAATACCGTGGCTTGTGCGTGGATCAACCGTGGGAATACCGTGGCTTGTGCGTGGATCAACCGTGGGAATACCGTGGCTTCTACGTGGATCAACCGTGGGAATACCGTGGCTTAACCGTGGCACTACCGTGTCTTGATCGTGTTTCAACCGTGTGAATACCGTGGCTTGAGCGTGGATCAACCGTGGGAATACCGTGACTGAATCGTGGATCAACCGTGGGAATACCGTGGCTTGTCCGTGGATCAACCGTGGGAATACCGTGGCTTAACCGTGGCACTACCGTGGCTTGTGCGTGGATCAACCGTGGGAATACCGTGGCTTGAGCGTGGATCAACCGTGGGAATACCGTGGCTGAATCGTGGATCAACCGTGGGAATACCGTGGCTTGTCCGTGGATCAACCGTCGCTCGAGCGTCGATCTACCGAGTAAATACCGTGGTTTGAGCGTTGATCAACCGAGTAAATACCGTGGCTTGTGCGTGGATCAACCGTGGGAATACCGTGGCTTGTGCGTGGATCAACTGTGGCACAACCGTGGTTTGAGCGTGAATCAGCCTAGAAAATACCGTGGCTTGTGCGTGGATCAACCGTGGGAATACCGTGGCTTGTGCGTGGATCAACCGTGGGAATACCGTGGCTTCTACGTGGATCAACCGTGGGAATACCGTGGCTTAACCGTGGCACTACCGTGACTTGAGCGTGGATCAACCGTGGGAATACCGTGGCTTGAGCGTGGATCAACCGTGGGAATACCGTGACTGAATCGTGGATCAACCGTGGGAATACCGTGGCTTGTCCGTGGATCAACCGTAGCTTGAGCGTAGATCTACCGAGAAAATAGCGTGGCTTTAGCGTGGATCAGCTGAGAAAATACCCTGGCTTGAGCGTGGATCATTCGTAGCAAAACCGTGGCTTGCGCCTGGATCACCGTGGGAATACCGTGGCTTGTGCGTAGTTCAACCGTGGGAATACCGTGGTTTGAGCGTAGATCAACCGAGAAAAATAGCGTGGCTTGATCGTAATCAACCGTGGGAATACCGTGGCTTGACCGTAGATCAACCGTGGCACTACCGTGGCTTGAGCGATAATGAACCGTGGCAATGCCATGGATTGAGCGTGGATCAACCTTTGAAATACCAAGGCTTGTGCGTGGATCAACTGTGCGAATACCGTGGCTGAATCGTGGATCAACCGTGGGAATACCGTGGCTTGTGCGTGGATCAACCGTGGCATACCGTGGTTTGAGCGTAGATCAACCGAGAAAATAGCGTGGCTTGATCGTAATCAACCGTGGGAATACCGTGGCTTGACCGTAGATCAACCGTGGCACTACCATGGTTTGAGCGTAGATCAACCGAGAAAATACCGTGGCTTGTGCGTGGATCAACCGTGGGAATACCGTGGCTGAATCGTGGATCAACCGTGGGAATACCGTGGCTTGTGCGTGGATCAACTGTGGCACAACCGTGGTTTGAGCGTGAATCAGCCAAGAAAATACCGTGGCTTGTGCGTGGATCAACCGTGGGAATACCGTGGCTTGTGCGTGGATCAACCGTGGGAATACCGTGGCTTCTACGTGGATCAACCGTGGGAATACCGTGGCTTAACCGTGGCACTACCGTGGCTTGTGCGTGGATCAACCGTGGGAATACCGTGGCTTGTGCGTGGATCAACCGTGGGAATACCGTGGCTTCTACGTGGATCAACCGTGGGAATACCGTGGCTTAACCGTGGCACTACCGTGACTTGAGCGTGGATCAACCGTGGGAATACCGTGGCTTGAGCGTGGATCAACCGTGGGAATACCGTGACTGAATCGTGGATCAACCGTGGGAATACCGTGGCTTGTCCGTGGATCAACCGTAGCTTGAGCGTAGATCTACCGAGAAAATAGCGTGGTTTGAGCGTAGATCAACCGAGAAAATACCGTGGCTTGTGCGTGGATCAACCGTGGGAATACCGTGGCTTGTGCGTGGATCAACTGTGGCACAACCGTGGTTTGAGCGTGAATCAGCCAAGAAAATACCGTGGCTTGTGCGTGGATCAACCGTGGGAATACCGTGGCTTGTGCGTGGATCAACCGTGGGAATACCGTGGCTTCTACGTGGATCAACCGTGGGAATACCGTGGCTTAACCGTGGCACTACCGTGACAAGAGCGTGGATCAACCGGGGGAATACCGTGGCTTGAGCGTGGATCAACCGTGGGAATACCGTGACTGAATCGTGGATCAACCGTGGGAATAACCGTGGCTTGTCCGTGGATCAACCGTAGCTTGAGCGTAGATCTACCGAGAAAATAGCGTGGCTTTAGCGTGGATCAGCTGAGAAAATACCCTGGCTTGAGCGTGGATCATTCGTAGCAAAACCGTGGCTTGCGCCTGGATCACCGTGGGAATACCGTGGCTTGTGCGTAGTTCAACCGTGGGAATACCGTGCCTTCTGCGGGGATTAACCGTGGCAATACCGTGGCTTAAGCGTGGATCAAGCGTGGCACTACCGTGGTTTGAGCGTAGATCAACCGAGAAAATAGCGTGGCTTGATCGTGAATCAACCGTGGGAATACCGTGGCTTGACCGTAGATCAACCGTGGCACTACCGTGGTTTGAGCGTAGATCAACCGAGAAAATAGCGTGGCTTGACCGTAGATCAACCGTGGCACTACCGTGGCTTGAGCGTAGATCAACCGTGGGAATACCGTGGCTTGTGCGTGGATCAACCGTGGCACTACCGTGGTTTGATCGTAGATCAACCGAGAAAATTGCGTGGTTTGATCGTAGATCAACCGAGAAAATTGCGTGGCTTGATCGTGAATCAACCGTGGGAATACCGTGGCTTGAGCGTGGATCAACCGTGAGAATACCGTGGCTTGAACGTGGATCAACCGTGGGAATACCGTGGCTAGTACGTGGATTAACTGTTGGAATACCGTGGCTTGATCGTGAATCAACCGTGGGAATACCGTGGCTTGACCGTAGATCAACCGTGGCACTACCGTGGTTTGAGCGTAGATCAACCGAGAAAATACCGTGGCTTGACCGTAGATCAACCGTGGCACTACCGTGGCTTGAGCGTAGATCAACCGTGGGAATACCGTGGCTTGTGCGTGGATCAACCGTGGCACTACCGTGGTTTGATCGTAGATCAACCGAGAAAATTGCGTGGTTTGATCGTAGATCAACCGAGAAAATTGCGTGGCTTGATCGTGAATCAACCGTGGGAATACCGTGGCTTGAGCGTGGAACAACCGTGAGAATACCGTGGCTTGAACGTGGATCAACCGTGGGAATACCGTAGGAATACCGTGGCTTGTGCGTAGATCAACCGTGGGAATACCGTGCCTTGTGCGGGGATTAACCGTGGCAATACCGTGGCTTAAGCGTGGATCAAGCGTGGCACTACCGTGGTTTGATCGTAGATCAACCGAGAAAATTGCGTGGCTTGATCGTGAATCAACCGTGGGAATACCGTGGCTTGTGCGTGGATCAACCGTGGCACTACCGTGGCTTGAGCGTGGATCAACCGTGGGAATACCGTGGCTTGTGCGTGGATCAACCGTAGCACTACCGTGGTTTGATCGTAGATCAACCGAGAAAATTGCGTGGCTTGATCGTGAATCAACCGTGGGAATACCGTGGCTTGTGCGTGGATCAACCGTGGCACTACCGTGGCTTGTGCGTGGATCAACCGTGGCACTACCGTGGCTTGAGCGTGGATCAACCGTGAGAATACCGTGGCTTGAACGTGGATCAACCGTGGGAATACCGTAGGAATACCGTGGCTTGTGCGTAGATCAACCGTGGGAATACCGTGCCTTGTGCGTGGATCAACCGTGGCACTACCGTGGTTTGATCGTAGATCAACCGAGAAAATAGCGTGGCTTGATCGTGAATCAACCGTGGGAATACCGTGGCTTGTGCGTGGATTAACCGTGGCACTACCGTGGCTTGAGCGTGGATCAACCGTGGGAATACCAAGGCTTGTGGGTGGATTAACTGTTGGAATACCGTGGCTGGATCGTGGATCATCCGTTGGAATACCGTGGCTTGTGCGTGGATCAACCGTGGCACTACCGTTGCTGCAGCGTGGATCAACCGTGGGAATACCGTGGCTTGTGCGTGGATCAACCGTGGCACTACCGTGGTTTGAGCGTGAATCAACCAAGTAAATACCGTGGCTTGTGCGTGGATCAACCGTGGGAATACCGTGGCTAGTGCGTGGATTAACTGTTGGAATACCGTGGCTGGATCGTGGATCATCCGTGGGAATACTGTGGCTTGTGCGTAGATCAACCGTGGCACTACCGTGGTTTGAGCGTAGATCAACCGAGAAAATACCGTGGCTTGTGCGTGGATCAACCGTGGGAATACCGTGGCTTGTGCGTGGATCAACCGTGGCACTACCGTGGTTTGAGCGTGGATCAGCCAAGAAAATACCGTGGCTTGTGCGTGGATCAACCGTGGGAATACCGTGGCTTGTGCGTGGATCAACCGTGGGAATACCGTGGCTTCTACGTGGATCAACCGTGGGAATACCGTGGCTTAACCGTGGCACTACCGTGACTTGAGCGTGGATCAAGCGTGGGAATACCGTGGCTTGAGCGTGGATCAACCGTGGGAATACCGTGGCTTGAGCGTGGATCAATCGTGGGAATACCGTGGCTTGTGCGTGGATCAACCGTGAGAATACCGTGGCTTGAGCGTGAATCTTCCGTGGCAATACCGTGCCTTGAGCGTAGATCAACTGTGGCACTACCATGGTTTGAGCGTAGATCAACCGAGAAAATACCATGGCTAATTGTACTTTCCCTGAATTTCCAGACTTGTGGACACGAAGTAGTATAAGGAGACTTGGGATGTTTCCGTTTGTACCAAAATGGATTTCACGAATGACTATAACGTCGAATCCATAACCTCAGAATCTGTATTGTTGGAAATGGATTTTTATCAAATTTTAAATGTAAGGAAATTTTATTTTCTGGAATTAACATTTTACCGAAAATGAATATGAGAATAATTTATGATCGAATCGACATGTGCTGTAATTATAAATTATCATAATTTCTGTTTGTCTGAATTTTAACATAACCTAATTTTAAATGTTAGAATTCCTAAAGTTTGTAAGGAAGATGAAACCGAAATTTAATATAGAGTAAAGGCATTTTCATAGAATTAGTTTTGGTCGAATATTAAAACGTCGAATTCTCAAATGCTCGAATGCTCAAAACGTCGAATTATCAACTGGTCAAATGCTAAAAACATCGAATTCTCAAATCGTCGAATGTTCAAAACGTCGAATTCTCAAATGATCGAATGTTCAAAACGTCGAATTATCAACTGGTTGAATGCTTAAAACTTCGAATTGGCAAAAAGTCGAAAAATTTACTTGATTTAAGTAAAAATTTGCTTCGTTTAAGTTAATGTTAACTTAAATCAAGTAAATTTTTCGACTTTTTGCCGATTCGAAGTTTTAAGCATTCGACCAGTTGATAATTCGACGTTTTAGCATTCGACCTGTTGATAATTCGACGTTTTGAACATTCGACGATTTGATAATTCGACGTTTTGAGCATTCGAGCATTTGAGAATTCGACGTTTTAATATTCGACCAAAACTAATTCTATGAAAATGCCTTTACTCTATATTAAATTTCGGTTCCATCTTCCTTACAAACTTTAGGAATTCTAACATTTAAAATTAGGTTATGTTAAAATTCAGACAAACAGAAATTATGATAATTTATAATTGCAGCACATGTCGATTCGATCATAAATTATTCTCTCATATTCATTTTCGGTAAAATGTTAATTCCAGAAAATAAAATTTCCTTACATTTAAAATTTGATAAAAATACATTTCCAACAATACAGATTCTGAGGTTATGGATTCGACGTTATAGTCATTCGTGAAATCCATTTTGGTACAAACGGATACATCCCGGAGACTTCACACCAATGCTTTGCAGCGCAAAAACTAACACATTTTAGGGAGGTTAGAGTTATGAGTATTTGCACCACTAACAGAGGTTGCGCCATTACGGCTGAAATTGTAATCCATGGTCGCCATTACACTTCGTCGTATTTCATTAATTTGTAGGTTATGTTCATATACAGTAGCAGACGAAAAATGTTAGTACAATACTTTAACCACAGAGGCGCAACCTCTGTTAGTGGTGCAATCTCTGAGATCTCTGTCCCACCAAATATGTGCAGATTTTTTTGTCGCGTGAGGTCTCCTTATACTACTTCGTGCTTGTGGCGACCCTGAATTATTTAAAGGAATTCATTTATTTTTTAAATTTTAGAAAAATTATTTATTTATTTTACTTACTTATGTAATTAATTAATTAACTAATTAATTAATTAATTATTAATTATTACATAGGTAGACATAGAACCTAACCTCATTTTATCAAACACTTATACCAACCCAAAAAAATACGAACAAAAATGCACTTTTGCCAACCAAAAAATTACCAAACTCGTTCATTTATGATTATTATTATAAAAATACTTTCATTTTATTCATTATTAATTTTCCAATTAGTAATAATAAAAAATTATTATTATTAATAATAATTAATAATGAAATAATAATAATTAATAATAATAAAATTTAAATTCTTACAATTAATTCTTCTTCCTTAATTAGACAGTAAAAAAGGGTTAACAAAAATTAATTAAAATTAAAAAAATGGTATAAAATTTAAAAATAAAAGATAAAATTAGAAAAACTTTTAATAAATTATTTAAAATAAATTATTCACTAAAAAGGAATAAAAATTTATTGCTTTACGAACTTTAAAATCAACATTAAATACTGTAAAACTTCAATAAATACAAATTCCAATACTTTTTAATCAATCTTCTTTTGTTTTACATATTGTATTTGAGGTTAATTTTTCATTTAAGAAAATAGAAGAAGGTTTCCAACAGTAAGTCTTTAGTTTTTCTAATTTTATGTTTTATTTTTAAATTTAAGAACATTTTACTAATTTCAATCTATTTTTTTAAATCCCTTTTTAGTGTCTAATAAAGGAAGAAGAGCCAGCCCTATCAATAATATGCAAAAAATGAAAATTCTTGAGTGGGTTGAAAGACACCCATCATTACTCGTGACAAATTCTTTCAAAGATTTTAAACATATAAATAACGATTTCTACTGGATGGATCTCAAAATCATATTAAATGAAATGAATCCAACCAGTGCAAGAGAAGCAGATCAATGGAGAAAAGTTAGTACAGTATTTTTAATTATTTGATTGAACGTTTTAAAATAGCATTTATTTCAGAAAAAAATACTTATAAATACTATTAAAAAATTATTTCTTTCAATTATCAACATTTGATTTTTTTATATATTTTTTTTGAATAAATACTACCAATTATAAGAGAAAGCGACAACTTTTTCCAAAAAAATATTTTCAAACCCTTCATATTTAAAAAAAGGCTATTTATGTTGAAATCTGTTTTCTAAAGAAAGTTGTAATAAGTTTTATTTTCTAAAAAAAACCTTTTCTAAAAAATTATAATTTCTAATGTTTATTTTTCAAAAATTTATGAAATTCCATAATTTTGATAAAATTAATAAAATTGTTAAAAAAAATTTAATGAAAAAATGGAAACTATTTTGAATATTTATTGTTTCTGGATCACAATTCTGTTTACAAAATTAAAAGTTTATTTCTGAAAAAGGAGAAATTTTTTTTATAAAATTACATACTTCGCACTCGATAATTAAATATAAAAAAGTAATTTTCAAACTAAAAAAAAAAATTAGTAAAAAAAATAAGTACAAAAAAATTAAACTTCACAACCAAAAACCAATGTTTTAGACATTATGAAACTGATGAAAATTTCATTTTATATTTTATTTTCCTTATTTTTTCTTAATTTTTATAAAACATATTTATTTTTTTGTTATTCTAATACTATAATAAAATTGAATTCCTGCTAAGGATTTTATTATTCATGAAAGAATTTCAATATTTAGAAACATCATTTAATTCTTGAGAAGTATAAAACAATTTTTTAAAATAGTTTATTCTTTTCGACAAATTTTTTTGAAAAATTATCATTGAGATAGTTAAATTCATTACAAATTGTCATTATTCATGAAAAGAATTATATTCTTATAAATATTTTTACAAAAACCATTTTTAAATAATTGGATTCTGTTTGCAAAAATTTTTTAAAAATAACTCAATTTTACAAAGAATTCTATTGCAATATTTCACAAAATAATTGAATAATTGTGATGTATTTTATTAAAATTAAATTTAAAAAAAAATTAAATTTCTAAAAAGCTTTTTTTTTATTTACAAGAACAATTGAATTCTTGTGAAAGGTTTTATTAAAATTTTTCAAAATAATGAAATTAACAATAAGAAATTTAATACTTTAAAAAATAGTTGAATTCTTTTGATAAACATTGATATTTACGAAAATAGTTGAATCTTGCAAAAATGTTTACTAAAATGGCTCAAAATAATTAAATTTTAAGGAATAATTTTGTTATTCATGTTTAATAATTGAATTGCTTCGAAGAATTATTTATTCATGAATAATTGAATTCTTGAGAATTTTATTCACATTTAAAAGAATAATTTAATTATTTCATAAAAATGTAATGGAAATTGTGGTAAGAATAAATGATTTCTTTTGAACAATTCTATTAAAATATTTAAAAACAATGGAATTCTAAAAATAATGAAATTTTTTCAAAAAAATTTTGCATTCATAAAGATAATTGAAATGTTTAAAATTGTTTTCAGATTTTTTCAAAATAAATGATTTTTTTATAAGAATTTTACAAACATTGTTTTAAAGGATTAATTTTTTCGAAATATAATTAATATTAAGAAAATTTAGTTTTAAATAATAGATTGTTTCGAAAATTTGTTCGAAAATACTATTCTAAATTAATGAAATCATTGTGAAATTTTTGTTATTTATAAAAATAATCGAATTTTGGATGAATTTTATCAATTTCTTATTAAACATTATTTACTTTTTGAAGGGAAAATGTGATGAAAATAATTATATATTGAATATTTCTTAAAAATAATTGAATCGTTTTAAAGAATTTGATTATAATTTTTGTTTTCTAGTATTAGCGAATTTAAAGGAGTGAAAATACTATGAAACAGAAATATTAGCTTTTAGTGTCCAAAATCTAAAGATAGTATCCAAATAGTAGCGTAATATAAGAAAGTAATAAATAGTCGATTTCAGTAAATAAATGCTAATCCTGAAAATTACCGTTTCTTATCACAATTTGTTAAAAAATTCTATTCTTCTTTGAAAAAAAAAATAATTTACATCATTTTTACAACAAAATTTTCAAAGTTAATATATTTATAAAAATTCGAAATATTTTTAGGAAATAAATCCCTACAATTTCTATTGGTTAATTACGATATTTAACTAGATTGTTTTAAAATTTTACATAATTTCTACTTTTTATTTTAATTTTTTAACAAAATCTCAAGTATTTTTTTAACGAATAAAAAAATGTATAGAATATTTGGTTGTTTAACCCTACATACCTATTCGTCGTGATTAAAAAAATTAATATTTAAAAGAAGAGAAAATTTTAAAAATTACCCTTATAAGAAGCCAGAAAATTACAAAATCACCTTTATTTTAAAAAAGTTTTTAGAAAATATGGTTTAGAATAATATTTGAAGGAATTATAATTTAAATATTTAGATTTTTATTACATTTATTCTTAAAAAATTGCAAATTATTTATTCAAAATCATTATTTAATAGACTCTGCTGGCGTGGTTATGGAGGTCTCAAAGAAAAAATAGTAGATGTCTACCAATGAATCCTTTGGACCAGGAGTTACTGAGACATTACTACGATGTAAAAGTAAAAAGTTATCTTTCACCATAAGAATCTGAAACAGAGGATACTGTATTAAGAATAAAAATTATTAAAATATAATAATAATAATAACACTAGCAAGAAAAACTTAAATCTCTTAACCTTAATTAGTTTTTTTAGCAAATTTTCTTAAATATCTCAAAATTTTAAGCCAATTCAAAAGCTCAGTTTTGAATTGAAATTCTGCGGGAAAACACACATAGAAAATATACTAATGAATGTTAAAAAAAGTGTATTATCTTTTTATTTAATTCGGTTTTTTAATAGTTGTTTTAAATACTTTGAAAATTATAGGCAATTTTGTTAATTCTAATTTAAAATTCTAATTCAACGTGAAAAAATTCGTCGAAATGTACTACCATAATGTCAACATTTTTTTTATTGTAATTCGGTTTTTTTGAGTTGCTTTCCCATTTAATCTTAAAGTTTTGAGCTATTCTGTCATTTAATGTGTCAAAAACTGTTTTAATTTACTTCAGTTTTTCTAGTAGATTTTTGAGTATAATAAAAAAAATCAATTTGACAATTCTGACTTATAAAGTGTCTAATATTTTCGTTTAATAAAATTTCCCGTTTATGTTTTTTTCGCGATTTTCTTATCTCATCAAATTTAGAATAAAATTTTATTTAAAAAGAATTGAAAATTTGATTTTTCAAGTATGTATTGAAATTATATTAATAATAATAATAATAATAATAATAATAATAATAATAATAATAATAATAATAATAATAATAATAATTGCATCTTTGCAAAGAACTTCACTAGTTATGAAAATAATTAAATTCTTGCAAATAATGCTATTATTTATCAAAAAAAATAAATAAATAAGCAGCAATAATTAATTATTTAATTAATAAATAATAAATATTAAATTTACTCAAGAAATAAATAAATATCGCACATTTTAATATTCATAAATTTGAATTTATAAAAGTTTAAAAGAAATTAAATAATTGCAATTATTGTACAATAATAGAAAAATAAAATTTGTTGTAGCAGAAAATTGATTTAAAACTTTAAGAGTGACTTAATATTTTAGAAATAAAATTATAATAACGATCACTAACACTAACAAAAGAAGAAATTGATTATTTTAGAATAAAATGTAACTAACAATCACTAACACTTACAAAATAAGAAATTGATTATTTTAGAATTCGCAGTTATTACATAGTTTATGAGAAAAATTGCTCACTACTCACTGAATTCTTGTTTCTCGGCGATTGTCTGTAAATTGTACCGACACTGCTTTGAATTGACGTTGACGTGAGCTTTCTTGAAGAAATTGTGGGCAGCGGTTAATTTTCCTTTTGATGATTTTCCTTAAGTTGTGTGCGAATATTAATTGCCGAAAGCAGTATTCCTCAAAAGTATCGTAATATAAATTTGCCGTCAATAGTAACAAGAAGGATTCCTTTTTTTCTTCATTGAGAACAAATGACGTTGAAGATCTTGACGTCTTGGCGTCATTCAAAATATTACTAAAAAGAAAAGAACAATTTTATTGTTTATTTAAAGAATGAAAAAATTTTTTTTAAATAATTTGAAAAAAATACTTGTCAGAAATTTAATTAGGGTCATTTGAGGCAAATGTAAATAAGGGATAAATGTAGACAACAGACGTTTCTGCTAAAATTACAAATTTAAAAATAAGTTCGGCGTCAATATTTTTACCTCAGCTCACCTACAAAATGTTCTGAGTATTGCAAATATTTTATTTTAATAATTAGCAATGCCATAGTGTAAATTATCTTTTAATACAAAAAAGATTGAAAATCAAAATTTTACTGTTTTAGTATTTAGTCTCGCATTTGCATAAAAAATAAATTAAAAAACCAAACAAAAATTTTTCATTCTTCCTTATTAAAGCCTTAACAAAAGTAAACTTTTGATTTTAGATTTTCGTCAATTTAGTTAATAAATAATTAAGTGTTTACAATTACCCCGAGAATTCGAAAACTCGGAGCAAATGTAAACAGAACTTCAATAACATTACAAAAAAATTAATAAATTATTTAAATCTACCATTTTGAAATTTAAAAAATTTGATTTTACATTCTTATTCAGCAACATTAAAAACTTTCGTTACCAAGTTGAATGAAAAACTATTAAAATTTGGTCAAGTTATTCAAGTGTAACATTACTAATTTTATAATGGTTGATTGTTTATTTATATGATACATTATCAGTCAACTGGTTGATTTTTCTATACATCTACAAAGAACTTTTTTTCAGTTTTTCCATCCCTTTAAACCCTGCTTGAAAATAACTTGTTTGTCATACCTCGTTTCACTACAGTGGTGTTTATATGAACACCGATTTTTAAGAAAATTTTAAAAACCTCGTGGGTAAATGTAAACAGTGAGTTTTAAACGATTCAGGTGCATCAATATTTTTTTGTACTTCATAAAATTTTTTCTAGGTAAGTAAACTAACAAGTTCATGCAAAAAAATCCGTCCATTTTACGTTTAAAAAAAACTAATGCTTTTGGTAAAAGGTAGATATTCCGTTTATTTACATTTACCCCAAAGGACCCTACATTAGAATGTGACTCTTTACAAAATCCAATTATTAAATTAAAATTGTTTGAAAATTCAATTTGTTAACAAAATTTTTAAAGAAATTCTTTAACACATCTAATAACATATTATTGTCAGTCGAATTTCACAATGTAAAATTCACGTTTAGTTTCCGGTTTAAAACAATTACACAGTTAATAGACAAAAATTTCACTGTTTCAATATTTTGTCTCGCATTTGCATAAAAATTAAATTAAATGATCAAACTAAAATGTTTCATTTTTCCTTATTAATACCTTAACAAAAGTAGATTTTGATTTTATATTTTCGTCAATTTTAATAATAAATAATTAAGTGTTTACATTTACCCCGCGAATTCGAAAACTTGGAGCAAATGAAAACAGAACTTCAATAATATTTTCCAAGAAAATAAATTAATAAATTATTGGATCCGCCATTATGAAATTTTAAAATTTGATGTTAGATTCTTTTTCAGCAAAATTAAATTTTTTTATCCAAGTTGAATAAAAATCTATTAAATTAAGCTCCCGGATCAAAAAAAAATTCGAATTGCAATGTCACAAAAAAGTTCGTGTTCTCATAATTTTGGAATTTTCTAATTTTCGGTGGCGAATTTCATAAAAATTCAAAACATTTATAGAAAATCGCAGGATTTTTTTGATTCGACTTTAAATATTTCGTAAAGTCTTCTTGTATCCAATACGAAACTAGAAAAACCTTTTCCAAGGGCGAGAAAAAAATTCCTTCCTTCAAAAATTTGAAATTTTCTATTTTCTTGAACCGAATTTCATAAAAATTCAAAAGTTTTTTTTCGAAAATCTCAGGATTTCATTCATTACTCTTCAAATATTTTGTAAAGTATTGACGTCGTAAAAGGTTTTTTCTAGTTTGGTACTGGATACAAGAAGACTTTACAAAATATTTGAAGAGTAATGAAAGAAATCCTGCGCTTTTCCAAGAAAATTTTGAATTTTCTTTAAATTCTCCACTGAAAATTAAAAAATTCCAAATTTTAAAAAGGAAGGAAATTTTTCTTGCCGTTGTGAAAGGTTTTTCTATTCTCGTATTGGATACAAGAAGACTTTACAAAATACTTTAAGAGGAATGAAAGAAATCCTGCGATTTTGGAAAAAACTTTTGAATTTTCATGAAATTCGCTACAAAAAAGTAGACATTTCCAAATTTTGGAAGGAAGGCAATTTTTTTCGCCGTTGTAAAAGGTTATTCTACTTTCGTATTGTATAGAAAAAGACTAAACAAAATATATAAAGAGGAATCTTTAAATTCGCCACTAAAAATTAGAAATTTCCAAATTTTGGAAGGAAGGCAATTTTTCTTGTTGTTGGAAAAGATTTTTCTAGTTTCGTATTGGATACAAAAAGACTTTACGAAATATTTAAAGTGGAATCAAAAAAATCCTGCGATTGTCGTAAAAAATTTTGATTTTTCTTTAATTTCGCCATTAAAAGTTAAAAAATTCCAAATTTTTGAAGGAAGAAAATTTTTCTCGCTGTTGTAAAAGGTTTTTCTAGTTTCGTCTTGGCAACAAGAAGACTTTAGAAAATATTTGAAGAGTAATGAAAGAAATCTTGCGATTTTCGTAAAAAATTTTGACTTTTCTTTAATTTCGCCATTAAAAATTAGAAAATTCCTAATTTTGGAAGGAAGGCAATGTTTTTCGCCTTTGTTAAAGGTTTTTCCTATTTTCGTATTGCACAGAAGAAGACTTCACAAAATATTTGAAGAGTAATGAAAGAAATCCTTAGATTTTCGAAAAATATTTTGACTTTTCTTTAAATTAGCCACTCTAAAAATTAGAAAATTCAAAATTTTTGAAGGAGAAAAATTTTTTTCGCCGTTGTAAAAGGTTTTCCTAGTTTTGTATTGGATAAAAGAAGAGTTTACGAAATATTTGAAGAGGAATGAAAGAAATCTTGCGATTTTCGTAAAAAATTTTGACTTTTCTTTAAATTCGCCACTAAAAATTAGAAAATTCCTAATTTTGGAAGGAAGGCAACTTTTTCGCCTTTGTTAAAGGTTTTTCTAGTTTCGCATTGCATAGAAAAAGACTTAACAAAATATTTGAAGAATAATAAAAAAAATCCTTTAATTTTCGAAACATAATTTGAATTTTCATTAAATTCGCCACAAAAATTAGAAATTTCCAAATTTTGGAAGGAAGGCAATTTTTCTTGATGTTGGAAAAAATTTTTCTAGTTTCGCATTGGAAACAAGAAGACTTTACGAAATATTTCAAGTAGAATCAAAAAAATTTTGCGATTTTCGAAAAATATTTTGATTTTTCTTTAAATTCGCCACTAAAAATTAGAAATTTCCAAATTTTCAAAGGAAGAAAATTTTTCTCGCCGTTGTAAAAGGTTTTTCTAGTTTTGTATTGGATACAATAAGACTTTTGCGAAATATTTAAAGTAGAATAAAAAAAATCCTGCGATATTCGTAAAAAATTTTGACCTTTTTTTAAATTCGCCACTAAAAATTAGAAATTTTCCAAATTTTGAAAGGAAATTTTAAAATATCCTGCGATTTTAGTAAAAAATTTTGACTTTTTCTTTAAATTCGCCACTAAAAATTAGAAAATTCGTAATTTTGAAAGGAAGGCAATTTTTTCGCCTTTGTTAAAGGTTTTTCTAGTCTCGTATTGAAAACAAGAAGACTTTAGAAAATATTTAAAGAATTAAAGAAATCTTGCGATTTTCGTAAAAAATTTTGACTTTTCTTTAAATTCGCCACAAAAATTAGAAATTTCCAAATTTTGGAAGGAAGACAATTTTTCTTGTTGTTGGAAAAGATTTTTTTAGTTTCGTATTGGATACAAGAAGACTTTACGAAATATTTAAAGTGGAATCAAAAATTTCCTGCGATTTTCGTCAAAAATTTTGCCTTTTCTTTAATTTTGCCATTAAAAATTAGAAAATTCCTGATTTTAGAAGGAAGGCAATTTTTTCGCCTTTGTAAAAGGTTTTTCTAGTCTCGTATTGGAAACAAGAAGACTTTAGAAAATATTTGAAGAGTAATTAAAGAAATCCTTAGATTTTCGAAAAATATTTTGATTTTTCTTTAAATTCACCACTAAAAATTAAACATTTCCAAATTTTGGATGTAAGGCAATTTTTTCGCCTTTGTAAAAGGTTTTTCTAGTTTCGTATTGCATAGAAAAAGACTTTACAAAATATTTGAAGAATAATAAAAGAAATCCTGCGATTTTTGTATAAAATTTAGACTTTTCTTTAAATTCGCCACTAAAAATTAGAAATTTCCAAATTTTGGAAGGAAGGCAATCTTTCTCGTTGTTGGAAAAGATTTTTCTAGTTTCGTATTGGATACAAGAAGACTTTACGAAATATTTAAAGTGGAATCAAAAATATCCTGCGATTTTCGTAAAAAATTTTGACTTTTCTTTAATTCTGCCATTAAAAATTAGAAAATTCCTGATTTTAGAAGGAAGGCAATTTTTTCGCCTTTGTAAAAGGTTTTTCTAGTTTGGTATTGCATAGAAAAAGACTTTACAAAATATTTGAAAAATAATAAAAGAAATCCTTAGATTTTCGAAAAATATTTTGAATTTTCTTTAAATTCGCCATTAAAAATTAGAAAATTCCAAATTTTTAAAGGAAGAAAATTTTACTCGCCTTTGTAAAAGGTCTTTCTAGTTTCGTATTAGAAACAAGAAGACTTTAGAAAATAATTGAAGAGTAAGAAAAGAAATCTTGCGATTTTCGAAAAATATTTTGAATTTTCTTTAAATTCGCCACTAAAAATTAAAAATTTCCAAATTTTGGAAGGAAGGCAATTTTTCTTGATGTTGGAAAAGATTTTTCTAGTTTCGTATTGGATACAAGAAGACTTTACGAAATATTTAAACTAGAATCAAAAAAATCCTGCGTTTTTCGTAAAAAATTTTGACTTTTCTTTAAATTCGCCACTAAAAATTAGAAATTTCCAAATTTTGGATGTAAGGCAATTTTTTCGCCTTTGTAAAAGGTTTTTCTAGTTTCGTATTGCATAGAAAAAGACTTTACAAAATATTTGAAGAATAATAAAAGAAATCCTGCGATTTTTGTATAAAATTTAGACTTTTCTTTAAATTCACCACTAAAAACTAAACATTTCCAAATTTTGGAAGTAAGGCAATTTTTTCGCCTTTGTAAAAGGTTTTTCTAGTTTCGTATTGCATACAAAAAGACTTTACAAAATATTTCAAGAATAATAAAAGAAATCCTGCGATTTTTGTATAAAATTTAGACTTTTCTTTAAATTCGCCACAAAAATTAGAAATTTCCAAATTTTGGAAGGAAGACAATTTTTTCGCCTTTGTAAAAGGTTTTTCTAGTTTGGTATTGCATAGAAAAAGACTTTACAAAATATTTGAAAAATAATAAAAGAAATCCTTAGATTTTCGAAAAATATTTTGAATTTTCTTTAAATTCGCCATTAAAAATTAGAAAATTCCAAATTTTTAAAGGAAGAAAATTTTACTCGCCGTTGTAAAAGGTCTTTCTAGTTTCGTATTAGAAACAAGAAGACTTTAGAAAATAATTGAAGAGTAATAAAAGAAATCTTGCGATTTTCGAAAAATATTTTGAATTTTCTTTAAATTCGCCACTAAAAATTAAAAATTTCCAAATTTTGGAAGGAAGGCAATTTTTCTTGATGTTGGAAAAGATTTTTCTAGTTTCGTATTGGATACAAGAAGACTTTACGAAATATTTAAACTAGAATCAAAAAAATCCTGCGTTTTTTTTCGTAAAAAAAAAATTTTGACTTTTCTTTAAATTCGCCACTAAAAATTAGAAATTTCCAAATTTTGGATGTAAGGCAATTTTTTCGCCTTTGTAAAAGGTTTTTCTAGTTTCGTATTGCATAGAAAAAGACTTTACAAAATATTTGAAGAATAATAAAAGAAATCCTGCGATTTTTGAATAATTTAGACTTTTCTTTATATTCACCACTAAAAAATTAAACATTTCCAAATTTTGGAAGTAAGGCAATTTTTTCGCCTTTGTAAAAGGTTTTTCTAGTTTCGTATTGCATACAAAAAGACTTTACAAAATATTTCAAGAATAATAAAAGAAATCCTGCGATTTTTTGTATAAAATTTTAGATTTTTCTTTAAATTCGCCACAAAAATTAGAAATTTCCAAATTTTGGAAGGAAGACAATTTTTTCGCCTTTGTAAAAGGATTTTCTAGTTTGGTATTGCATAGAAAAAGACTTTACAAAATATTTGAAAAATAATAAAAGAAATCCTTAGATTTTCGAAAAATATTTTGAATTTTCTATAAATTCGCCATTAAAAATTAGAAAATTCCAAATTTTTAAAGGAAGAAAATTTTTACTCGCCGTTGTAAAAGGTCCTTTCTAGTTTCGTATTAGAAACAAGAAGACTTTAGAAAATAATTGAAGAGTAATAAAAGAAATCTTGCGATTTTCGAAAAATATTTTGAATTTTCTTTAAATTCGCCACTAAAAATTAAAAATTTCCAAATTTTGGAAGGAAGGCAATTTTTCTTGATGTTGGAAAAGATTTTTCTAGTTTCGTATTGGATACAAGAAGACTTTACGAAATATTTAAACTAGAATCAAAAAAATCCTGCGTTTTTCGTAAAAAATTTTGACTTTTCTTTAAATTCGCCACTAAAAATTAGAAATTTCCAAATTTTGGATGTAAGGCAATTTTTTCGCCTTTGTAAAAGGTTTTTCTAGTTTCGTATTGCATAGAAAAAGACTTTACAAAATATTTGAAGAATAATAAAAGAAATCCTGCGATTTTTGAATAATTTAGACTTTTCTTTAAATTCACCACTAAAAATTAAACATTTCCAAATTTTGGAAGTAAGGCAATTTTTTCGCCTTTGTAAAAGGTTTTTCTAGTTTCGTATTGCATACAAAAAGACTTTACAAAATATTTGAAAAATAATAAAAGAAATCCTTAGATTTTCGAAAAATATTTTGAATTTTCTATAAATTCGCCATTAAAAATTAGAAAATTCCAAATTTTTAAAGGAAGAAAATTTTACTCGCCGTTGTAAAAGATCTTTCTAGTTTCGTATTAGAAACAAGAAGACTTTAGAAAATAATTGAAGAGTAATGAAAGAAATCTTGCGATTTTCGAAAAATATTTTGAATTTTCTTTAAATTCGCCACTAAAAATTAAAAATTTCCAAATTTTGAAAGGAAGGCAATTTTTCTTGTTGTTGGAAAAGATTTTTCTAGTTTCGTATTGGATACAAGAAGACTTTACGAAATATTTGAAGAAGAATCAAAAAAATCCTGCGATTTTCGTAAAAAATTTTGGCTTTTCTTTAAATTCGCCACTAAAAATTAGAAATTACCAAATTTTGGAAGGAAGGCAATTTTTCTTGTTGTTGGAAAAGATTTTTTTAGTTTCGTATTGGATACAAGAAGACTTTACGAAATATTTAAAGTGGAATCAAAAATATCCTGCGATTTTCGTCAAAAATTTTGCCTTTTCTTTAATTTTGCCATTAAAAATTAGAAAATTCCTGATTTTAGAAGGAAGGCAATTTTTCGCCTTTGTTAAAGGTTTTTCTAGTCTAGTATTGGAAACAAGAAGACTTTAGAAAATATTTGAAGAGTAATTAAAGAAATCCATAGATTTTCGAAAAATATTTTGATTTTTCTTTAAATTCACCACTAAAAATTAAACATTTCCAAATTTTGGATGTAAGGCAATTTTTTCGCCTTTGTAAAAGGTTTTTCTAGTTTCGTATTGCATAGAAAAAGACTTTACAAAATATTTGAAGAATAATAAAAGAAATCCTGCGATTTTTGTATAAAATTTAGACTTTTCTTTAAATTCGCCACTAAAAATTAGAAATTTCCAAATTTTGGAAGGAAGGCAATCTTTCTCGTTGCTGGAAAAGATTTTTCTAGTTTCGTATTGGAAACAAGAAGACTTTACGAAATATTTAAAGTGGAATCAAAAATATCCTGCGATTTTCGTAAAAAATTTTGACGTTTCTTTAAATTCACCACTAAAAATTAGAAAATTCGTAATTTTGAAAGAAAGGCAATTTTTCTCGTTGTTGGAAAAGATTTTTCTAGTTTCGTATTGGATACAAGAAGACTTTACGAAATATTGAAAGTGGAATCAAAAATATCCTGCGATTTTAGTAAAAAATTTTGACTTTTCTTTAAATTCGCCATTAAAAATTAGAAAATTCCTGATTTTAGAAGGAAGGCAATTTTTTTCGCCTTTGTTAAAGGTTTTTCTAGTCTCGTATTGGAAACAAGAAGACTTTAGAAAATATTTGAAGAGTAATTAAAGAAATCCTGCGTTTTTCGTAAAAAATTTTGACTTTTCTTTAAATTCGCCACTAAAAATTAGAAATTTCCAAATTTTGGAAGGAAGGCAATTTTTCTCGTTGTTGGAAAAGATTTTTCTAGTTTCGTATTGGATGCAAGAAGACTTTACGAAATATTTAAAGTGGAATCAAAAATATCCTGCGATTTTAGTAAAAAATTTTGACTTTTCTTTAAATTCGCCACTAAAAATTAGAAAATTCGTAATTTTTAAAGGAAGAAAATTTTTCTCGCTGTTGGAAAAGATTTTTTTTCTAGTTTCGTATTGGAAACAAGAAGACTTTAGAAAATAATTAAAGAGGAATGAAAGAAATTTCAATGCGCATCTTTTTTTCTTGTGAAATTTTGTTGTATCTATTACCGTTTCCGAAATATAAGGGAAAATCTGTTTTTTTTAAAAAACGAAATTTTAATTGTTTTTTTTACTTCGACTCGCGACAACTCAATCAATTTTTCAAATTTATTAATGAAACAAAAAAGAAAATATGCGTTATTTTATCCTACGAGTGACTAAAGAAGAAAAATAATGTTTTAATTATAACTAAAAAAGTTATTAATTTTTTATTGAGATATTGCAATATTCGTAAACAGAAATTTTCACTAAGCGGGGAAGTTGATCAAATTTTGAGCAACAAAAAACTTCTAGTGAGAGAGTTGTTCATTTAGGTCTAAACAAGTAACAATACAAAAAAATTTCACAAGAAAAAATGATGCGCATTGAAATTTCCTATAAGAATATGTGCATGAGATATTTAAATTCGAAAATCGAAATTTGGATGTCCCCCGGACTTCGATTTCGGCCGAGAAAAATTTACGTGCCCTTCTACGATCCGGCGGCTCAATTGCGGTGGACTTGGTGCATGTAGTAATTGAGGAAGCTGTTAAATTTTGTCCAAAAGGTCTCGTAACTGAAAGAAGAAGAAGAAGAAATAAAGGGGGAAATTAAAAAAAAGGAAAAATAGAAATTATAAAGAAAAGTATAAAATTAATTTTTTTTGTTTAAAAATGGAGAAAAAACCTCTAAAGTGGGACTTGTTGCACGTAGAGAAGACAATGGCAATTGTGCGCCAAGATTCGAAATATCGGAGACTGCGTTCTTTGGTTCGCCAAAGTTGCCATTGAGTCGTCTATATTTCCTGCTCTCTCCCAGCCGGCTATCGATAATTTATCAATTTTTCAGTCGCATTTTCTTAAAAAAATCTCGAAAAAGTCGATTAGTCGCATCTTTTCACAAACAAGTCGAAAAAAAGTCACATTTTCTTAGAAAAGTCGAAAAAAGTGGAAAAAGTTGCACAATCCCAGCCCTGAAACAATTTCATTATTTTCAAAAGTAACATAAATTATTTGCAAAAAATCCAATCGTGTTAAAAAACTTACAAAAATTCTATTTAATGCTTGAATTTTCTTTAAACAATTTAATTTATTTACTTATAATATTTTTTTTTATCATCAATTAAAAAAAATTAATATTTTATAGAAATTAAAAAATTCATATTTTGTATGGTTATTTGAAAACATTGGAAACAAAGGTTTTGTATACTTATCTGATTTGAAATTACGAAACTTCTCTTCAAATTTGAAAATACATTTTGTATTTTTGTTAGCGCCATTATCTTTTAATCTCTCATCATTGATTAAGAAATTGCAAGTTTTTTTAAAAATTTGTTTTGTCAGAAATTTAAATTTGTCTCAAATATACTTTTACTATGCATTTAACCACGTGCAGTTTGAATGTATTCTAGAACAGAAGATCCATGTTTATGTTGACATGCACAGTAAAAGTATTGTCGAGGCAAAATTAAAATTCTGACATAATATAATATTAAAACACATTTGTAATTTCTTTTTCACAAAAATTCACAATAAAAACTTGTAAATATTAATTATAACACTTCACTTAGTCGTCTTATTTAAAAAACCGGCACCGCGGACACAAATAAACAAAGAACCTAACCTCATTTTGTCTAGCACTTGTACCAACCCAGCAAATACATGAATCAAAGTCATACGACGCACTTCCGCCAACCACAATTTTTCATAGTTAACAAGCTTTATAATTAAATTAATAATTTTATTACAATTTATAACAATAAAAATTTATTATTAGTATTATTATTATTATCATTATTATTATCATTATTATTATTATTATTATTATTATTATTAGTATTATTATTATTATTATTATTATTATTATTATTATTATTATAATTATTATTATTATTATTATTATTATTTTTATTATTATTATTATTTTTAATATTATTATTTAATTATGATTATTATTATTATTATTATTATTATTATTATTATTATTATTATTATTATTATTATTATTATTATTATTTATTATTATTATTTATTATTATTATTATTATTATTATTATTATTATTATTATTATTATTATTATTATTATTATTATTATTATTATTATTATTATTATTATTATTATTATTATTATTATTATTATTATTATTATTATTATTATTATTATTATTATTATTATTATTATTATTATTATTATTATTATTATTATTATTATTATTATTATTATTATTATTATTATTATTATTATTATTATTATTATTATTATTATTATTATTATTATTATTATTATTATTATTATTATTATTATTATTATTATTATTATTATTATTATTATTATTATTATTATTATTATTATTATTATTATTATTATTATTATTATTATTATTATTATCATTATTATTAATATTATTATTATTATTATTATTATTATTATTATTATTATTATTATTATTATTATTATTATAATGTAAAATAATTAAAAAAATTGCATATTGTATAAAAGTGAAAATGTACAAAAAAATTATTAATAAAAAAAAACGCCACTTGATGGCAGCAGCTTATGGATGTTTTTCATAAAAAAAATTAATCACAAATTTTAATAAAATTAATTGTTTCTAAGTGATTATTTTTTTTCTATTTAAGATAGAAAAAAATATTATATCACTCTAGAAATGTTGTAATATTTTTTTTAACTTTAAGAGAGGCTTTAAAAAATACAGAAAAAAAACTAACCACAAAAATTGTGAGGGGGCAGCAGCTGTCAAGACCATTTTCAAGAATTTTCATTTTGTCAGCACCAATAGAACATTAAAAGAAATAAAAATCATGAATTAACCTTATTTTATTTTAAACAATTAAACATTTTTCTTTACTTACCTTGAAAAATTAGTTGGATTATGTCAATTAAAAAAAAGAATTTCATTTAAACATTTACAATAAAACATGTTTATACTATTAATGATTGTATTAAAAAATGAAAATTTACTTACCTTGAAAAATTATTGAAATTAAAAAAATTTCATTTCATTTCTTTCATTACAAATGTAAAAAAAATTATTCTTCTTTAATATTAGTAATGAAAAATATTATCAATATCATTAATTAATATTATTAATCAATTAATTTTTAAATGTCATTAAAAATAATAAAAACATTTCACCTAACCTCATTTTGCGCAAACAAAATTTTCACAAACTTCACTTTAATTTTTTTTACTTTTAATTAACATTTATTTATTTATCATAATTTATCTATTTACTTATTTATTTATTATTAAAATAAACAAACTTTAAATTTCATTTCCAAATAATACTTTCAAATTATTTTTATTTTCTATTGCGCATGTCAGAGCCAGCGACAAGTTTCTCTTTCGTTTCTTTTTTTTGCAACAAACAGAAACATGCAACGTGAAATTCGCGTCACATTAAATTTCATTGTTTCAAACTGGAGATCTCTTTTCGCGTAATGGCGGCCTCTCATTGGCTCAATTTAATTAATTTTCAATTTCTTGACATTTCATTAAAACTACACCAAATTAAAAACTACAAAAAAGGCTCTCTCCAAATAATTTTCTGATTCCAGACTTTCAAGGCTCGTAACTTTTTTTGAATCACCCTGTATAAGGGTCAAGATACAAATTGTAAAAGGACAAGAATAAATAAACAAATATATAAAAGTCAGAAAAATAAAAATTTAAAGGACGTTTAAAACAAAAACCACAAAAATACATAAATAAATAAATAATTTAAATAAATAAAATAAATAATTTAAAATTATTCGCTCTTTTTATTACTTCTTATTTACTTTTGGTCCTTGCGAGAGTCTTCTTCGCTTCCTCAAGAGCCGTCCTGAAGACTCCGCATCCTCCGCTGCCTGCAATATGGGTGGTTGACACCTTATTGCCAAACTTTTCCGAGCACAAAAAGCAGCTTGCGTTCTTTTTACAGTTGGAGAACTTGTGACCGGCCTCACCGCACTTAAAGCACGCAGCCGATCTGTCCTCCTTCTGGCATTTGGCTCCAATATGGCCGTATCCCAAGCATCGATGACACCGGATGACCATTACTCTTTTTTTAATTGGGCAACACATAAAAACCAATTTTTACGTGTCCCAATTTCTCCAGCCTGTTCGCCTCTTCCAGGTTGGTGACTACAACCGCGAGCTTCATCCCTCGGCGGTTGGGTCCTAAGACCGTCACTCTCCTGTTTCCTGGCTTACCCATTGCTTTAGACAACACTTGTTGCAACCTCAGCTTCTTGGGTAAGGCAATCCAAATCACGGATCTCGAGTGTAACTCTTCGATCCAATGACTGCACCTTACCCATGCTTCCAACCGCTTTGGTGACCTCGGCGGTGAAGGCGTCCTTGTCGGAGTCCCCTCTAAACTTAATCAGAAGGTCCCCCTTGTTTGTAGCTTTTGCTGCTACTATTCTTGTATGGCTGTCCTCCGGGTTGACCTCTTTGCGAAGCTTACCTAGAACGTCAGCATACGTCAATCCTTGACCGACTCGGATTAGAACTGTGGATCTTTTTTGACCCAATTCTTTCCAATTGAGGAATCTTTGGATCTGGTACGTCCTTTTCCATTGGAGGAGCTTCCTCCTTCTTCCTCTTATCGGTTTTGGTTCGAGTCTCTTCTGGACTGTCACCTTCTCTCTTCCGTTTATGAGCATCTCTTAAGACGCTTTTGAGATTACGCCTATAGAAACGCTCTCCTCTCCTCCTTACGGTCCTTGCGGTTACATTCCGCACCGCTCAGAACGCATGCCAAATCGACGTCCGACTCATCGGCCGCGGCATGCTTTGCCCTTGCCTCCTTTAGAAGGACTTCGATTACCTTGAGTCCATCCTTTACTGTCCTATTGACGGTCTTCTGAATGTCGCAAGATTTTATCATCTTTGCGACCTCCAACTCCATTTTTTCGAGACAATTCGCCTTCTCCTTTCTGAGCCGCAAGCATATTTCGCGAGTCTCTTCTATCGCCTCGTCATCTACTTCTGAGTGGATAGCGCTATGAACGGTTTTTTCCGCTACTGCAGCTTGACACACTCAGAAGACTCGACGTGCTTCCTTTTCTCGTTTTTTCCACTTTCCACGATGTTCTGTGGATCTACCCTTTCCACGATCACCCGTGGCACTGCAAGAAATTGTGCGCCCCCACAATCCGCGCGCACTTGAGCATCGGTCCTGGGACCGATGGTGAGATTTCCCGTTTCCGGCCTGCTCACATGGGGTACATTCTTAGAATTTTTTGAATTCATTTTTTCTTGCTGTTTGGTTGCCCTTTAGTTGAAAGCCCCGACCACCACGACAAGGTCTACCGAACATATCCAAGATTTCACTCATGTCTGGCAGTGGACAAACATCCACTTCACCCAGCACATCGAAGAAATCATTGATGTTCGGTAGTGGACAACCACCGGCGGGGATTATTATTATTATTATTATTATTATTATTATTATTATTATTATTATTATTATTATTATTATTATTATTATTATTATTATTATTATTATTATTATTATTATTATTATTATTATTATTATTATTATTATTATTATTATTATTATTATTATTATTATTATTATTATTATTATTATTATTATTATTATTATTATTATTATTATTATTATTATTATTATTATTATTATTATTATTATTATTATTATTATTATTATTATTATTATTATTATTATTATTATTATTATTATTATATTATTATTATTATTATTATTATTATTATTATTATTATTATTATTATTATTATTATTATTATTATTATTATTATTATTATTATTATTATTATTATTATTATTATTATTATTATTATTATTATTATTATTATTATTATTATTATTATTATTATTATTATTATTATTATTATTATTATTATTATTATTATTATTATTATTATTATTATTATTATTATTATTATATTATTATTATTATTATTATTATTATTATTATTATTATTATTATTATTATTATTATTATTATTATTATTATTATTATTATTATATTATTATTATTATTATTATTATTATTATTATTATTATTATTATTATTATTGTTATTATTATTATTATTATTATTATTATTATTATTATTATTATTATTATTATTATTATTATTATTATTATTATTATTATTATTATTATTATTATTATTATTATTATTATTATTATTATTATTATTATTATTATTATTATTCCTAAGAAAAGGGGATAAACCTCTAGATAAAGTCTCATCGTTTAGACCAATTTGTTTATTGGACACGATGGGTAAACTTCTAGAGGGAATGATTCTAGAACGACTTCAGGGAATCCTGGTAGGCGAAAATGGCTTATCAGAGAATCAATTCGGTTTTAGGAAGGGACGGTCGACAGTAGACGCGATCTTAGCGGTACTCGAAAAGGCAAGGAAAGCTAAAGAGGGACGTAAGAAGGGCTTTTGCGCGCTCGTTTCAATAGATATCCGTAACGCGTTCAACTCCGCGAAATGGGAAAATTGTATGAAAGCAATGAGATGTAAAGGGGTACCGACGTATCTGTTGCGAATGATAGACAACTATCTTAGCGACAGATGGGTTGTTTACGAGAGCGATGCATGTCATATCAAAGAGAAAATGACATGCGGAGCTCCCCAAGGATCAAAGGTGGGTCCAACCATCTGGAACGTTATGTATGACGGTTTTCTGAGGTTGGACTTACCCGAAGATACGTCTATATCCGGGTTCGCGGACGATGTACTCATAGTCTGCTATGACGATGAGTTAAGACTATTGAAAATAAAGCTTGAGGATAGTCTGCGTCGAGCCGAGTTTTGGCTTTACCGACATGGTCTGCAAATGGCTTTCGAAAAGACCGAAGCTCTACTCGTCACAGACAGGAGACTTTATACACCCCCGAAAATCGAGATAGGAGGATCTGAAGTCGTTTTGGGGAAACACGCTTAAGTACCTGGGAGCGTGGTTGGACAAACGCTTAAGTTTTGCCCAACATATTAACATCTCAACGCTCAAAGCCACTGAATGCATGGGAAACCTTTCGAGGATGATGCCCAATATCGGTGGCCCCAGGGAAAATAAACGAAGACTAGTGGCGACTGCGGTTCAATTAAAGCAGCTATATGCTGCCCCTGTATGGGCCTCAGCCCTTAAGATCCACAGCATCTCTGACAGGCTCCTTTCGGCACAGAGAGAGCCAGCAAGGAGAATTACGTCAGCCTTCAGAACGGTGTGTCTGACTGCGCTCTCCGGGTGCTTGCTAGATTACCGCCAATGGACTTGTTGGCATTGGAAAGGCAGGAAAATTTCCAGCTCTCCAAAAATCTGGTGGGCAACCCGGAGCAAAGAGAAAGACTCAAAGCTCTAATGCGTACGGAGTCAAGGAAAAGACTCGTTCTGAGGTGGCAGGAGAGATGGGATGGGGAATTAAAAGGCAGATGGACTCATCGCCTGATTCCCCACCTCGCCACATGGTTGGAAAGACAACATGGTGAAGTAAGCTACTACCTTACACAAGCGATGTCGGGTCATGGTTGTTTCGGGCAGTACTTCTATCGGTTTAAAAATAGAAGCAGATGCGAAATGTGTATACTGCAACGGTTCGGATGACGACGAAGCAGAGCACATTGACGACGCGGAGCACACGCTTTTTTCTTGCGGGCACTGGCGTGAACTTAGGGAAGCCATGTTTTCGGCCGTGGGCACTGAAGTCACGGTCGAGAACATGGTACCAATTATGTTACAGAGTGCAGACTCATGGCGCGAAATAGAGTCCTATATCATCAAAGTGATGCAGGCGAAGGAGAACGACAGAAGGACGTTACAACAACGACGGAGAATTCCTGCGGCTCGGCTGGGCGCTCGCGGAGGACGGAGGAGACCTTAAATGGAACTCCTCCCTCTTCCGCTAGCGCTTAGTTAAGGATTTCAGATCTGGAAGTAGGTAAGGAGACCTCTACTGGCGATGTAAGCTTGACGGCAGTTCCGCCAGGAGAGATATGTCTCAAAAAAGGGTGTGGTTTTTAGTGGGTCGACCAGAACAAGAGCGGTTACCCCCACATAACCTAGGAGTGCGGGCTCCAGGTATCTGCCTTGGAAGTAGGCCTCCAAGGGTTAGCAGATTTTCCACTTCCCTCGTAAAAAAAAAAAAAAAAAAAAAAAAAAAAAAAATTATTATTATTATTATTATTATTATTATTATTATTATTATTATTATTATTATTATTATTATTATTATTATTATTATTATTATTATTATTATTATACGCCGGTCCCAAGCCCGGGACTTCATCCACTGTGCTCATCTGCGGCCATTTGTATATTATGTTATGCGAATGTGCGTATATGAGTGGAGTGGTTTGAAGGAGGAGGAGGGTAGTTTGGGGAGCCTTGGAGGTGGAGACCAGTTGGAGATCTGTATGGAAGAAAATTCTGGTGTAAATGGAGGGTATTGCTATAAACGCAATATCCCTCTGAATGGGCAGGAAGATTCTGAACCGGTGGGTTCAGTATGGAATTATTGTTTTGTTTTGTCTTGTGACTGTGGAAGAGATAGTCTATAAACAGCATCTTCCATGAATGGGCAGCTCCTGTTGTCCACGCTGGTCATCCCTGCCGGCACGTCTGATCATGTTAAATCATGCGTTCGGGACGCAGATTGGGGGGGATTTAACTTGCGGGATAACAGGAACTGATGTATGAATCTGAAAGGTTATGTCTATAAACGACGCCTTTCACGTCTGTTTAATGAAAGAGGAACCCTTCGGAGAGGATTCTTCTTGAGTATGAGTGTGGGATGCGCTATAAACGCGTTATTCCCTTGTTTGTAATGTGCGAAAGGGGATCTCTATCTTGTCTTGGCCTGGGGGCTCTTTAGACAACATTAACACAAATACATTCCTTTACACTGATATGGGTACACCCACCTACATAACAGAACACATGTACACTTACACTAACAATTATCACACCCATATCGAAATCTGAAAACTTTTTATGGCAATGTGTGATGACAAAAACGTTATCCCCCAAGCAGGTACCTTGAAAGAGGATAATCCTGCCGCCGATTCCGATCGGGTGAAAGCCCCGGTGGTCGGCGCAAGGCCCACGGATTTTGGGGGGGGCCAACACCACACTGGTCTTTTAGACCGTAGCTCTGGAGACGTAATGGAGACAGAGGACTTAGCCCTCTCTGTCCCAATTAGTAAAAAGGAAAAGGAGACCCTGGAGTTGCGGACTGCTTCACCGATCGTCGAAGAATGGAAATCCATTTTTGGACTTGTCGACAAGCAGTCTGTGTTGATTGACCAACTCTTCGAAGCACTAGAAATAGTGAAGGAAGGGATGCTCAAAAACAACTCCAGGGAAGTTAAAATCAGTGCCAGAGAGGCATTTCAGTATACTGTGAGTCTCAGAGGCATCACGAAAGACATTAAAGAGGAGGGATCCTGCTTCTCTCATAATTTAGAGGTGGCGGAATCCCTCTATCAAAAGAGAGTTCGAAGTCGCCAGGAGGTAATATCCTTGGCGACTCCGAACTCGGAAAGAAAAGGAAAGAAAAGAGATGCCTCTGGGACACCACCAGAAAAAGCTGAAAAAAAGAAAGGCAAAACAGATGAGCTAGCCCTCGGGGAAAGCAAGTCTGCGGCCGAAGAACAAAAACAATCGAACTCTCTCCAGGAAAATGAAACCTGGAAAGAGGTCAAAAAGAAGAAGAAAATAAAAAAGAAAAAAGAGAAAGAAAAAACGGAGGAGTCGAATAACGAAAATAGCCGATTCCCCCGGAAAAGGAAAGAAAGGAAGACAGATGCCATCGTGATATCCACAGATGATAAGGATATCATGATGGCAATGAAGGCGGCGGTCAGACCTGAGGAGACAGGTACGGAGATACTGTCGGTTCGGAGAACCAGGAGGAATGATCTTCTTCTGGTTCTTAAGAGGGGACAGGGTCTCTCGGGTTTTAGCAGTGCTCTGACCACCGCGCTTCAAGGTAAGGCGGAAGTAAGAACTGTGGTTTCGACAAGGTCGATAGAAATAGTAGACCTCGACGAAACCATAGTTGAAAATGATGTAGTAGAGGCGGTTCGAGGTGCACTTGACAGGCCGAGCTTGGAGGTCCCATGCCGGCTCTTCGCTCGCTACGGCAACACTAAAATGGCGATTCTGCGGCTTCCGGAAACGGAGGCAGAGTCGCTATTGAAGGCCGGGCGAGTGAGGATAGGTTGGGTCAATTGCAGAGTCCATGCCAGGGTAGAAGTGGAGAGGTGCTATAGGTGCCTCTGCTATGGACATCTGGCTGGAGGATGCAAAGGCCGGGACCGAAAAGCGGTTTGCTGGAGATGTGGGAGTCCCGACCACAGGAAGAGTCAATGCAGTGGCGAAGCCAAATGCATGGACTGTTCCGATCGTGGATTGGAGGACACAAAACATCCTGCAGGGAGCAAGGCCTGCCCAGTGTACTGGAAGATGTTAACAGATCTGAAATCCAGAGCTTAGGTTTCTCCAAGTAAATCTCAGGAAGGGACAAGTCGCGCAAGATCTCTTGATGCAGACTGCCAGAGAGAGGGGAAGCCGACATATTGCTTTTCAGTGAGCAATATAGGAAGCCAGAATCCTCTGTTTGGTTCCAGGATGCATCAAGAAGATCAGGAATCCAGGTGTGTAACCCGGACATTGCCATTGGGGACTTTATGGAGACCGACTGTGGGTTCGTTTGGATAGAGGTGGCGGAGGTACGTTTTTACAGCTGCTACTTCTCTCCAAACGATCCTATAAAAAAGTTCGATGCCGAGATTCAAGCTCTTGAAGAGAGCATCAAAGCTTTCGGCGGGGATGTCCTCATTGCGGGAGACTTTAATAGTAAGTCACCGGAATGGGGAGAGACTCGCTTAGACAAGAGGGGAATCTTGGTATCGGATATGGTTCGCTGCAAATGACTTAGTGGTAGTGAACCGGGTCGAGAGTTCACGTTCAGACGCGGGGTAACAGGGTCCATCATCGATTTGACAATTGCGTCGCCCCGCGTGGCCCGCAGATTACGCGAGTGGAGAGTGCTGGACGAAACAACCATGAGCGACCACCAGTACATTGAGTTCATAGTCGTCGAGAAAAATCCGGGAGGGAACAACAAGCCGAATGGTGGCCACAAGAGTCCCTCCTGGAATCTTAGACGGCTAAATAGGGGGAAGTTGGTGGAGTCTCTAATCGATGCTCGGGCTATTCACGAGCTCGGTTGGACGACGAAGCCAACTTCTGTAGGCGATAAGGTGCGTGAGGCGAGGCGAGTTATTATTGCAGCGTGCAACAACTCAATGCCTCGCCGGCAACAAAGAAAAACTAGGAAGGCAGCCTTGTACTGGTGGAACGACGAACTAGCCCGCCTGAGAAAGGATTGTCATGCAGCAAGGAGGAAATACACCCATTCTAAGGGAGACCTCCAGCTGCAAGAAGAGTGGCATAAAGCCAGGCAGACCTTTAAGCGGGCTATAAAGAGTAGTAAGAAATCGTGTTGGAAGGACCTGATCGGAGAAGCAGAGAAAGGACCCTTGGGGTTTGGCCTACAAAGTCGTCGCTAAGAAATTAGTTTCGAGGCAAAAAATCCCTGGCCTTGAAAATCCGATCTGGGTCCGAAAAATCATAAAGGCGCTGTTTCCCCATGTGGAATCTGGCCCCAGAGAGGACTATACCTCTAGTGTAGTAAATAGTGATGAACTCTTCACTCTTGATGAGCTTAAAAAGGTGGCAAGGACGTTAAAGAGTGGCAAAGCGCCAGGCATGGACGGAATACCCAACGAGATCCTCAAAGAGGTTGTCGCTGTATACCCAGAGCTACTTCTCGACGTCTTTAATACATGTCTAGAGAGTGGAGAGTTTTTCAGCGACTGGAAAACACAGAGGTTGGTCCTCCTAAGAAAAGGGGATAAACCTCTAGATAAAGTCTCATCGTTTTAGACCAATTTGTTTATTGGACACGATGGGTAAACTTCTAGAGGGAATGATTCTAGAACGACTTCAGGGAATCCTGGTAGGCGAAAATGGCTTATCAGAGAATCAATTCGGTTTTAGGAAGGGACGGTCGACAGTAGACGCGATCTTAGCGGTACTCGAAAAGGCAAGGAAAGCTAAAGAGGGACGTAAGAAGGGCTTTTGGCGCGGCTCGTTTCAATAGATATCCGTAACGCGTTCAACTCCGCGAAATGGGAAAATTGTATGAAAGCAATGAGATGTAAAGGGGTACCGACGTATCTGTTGCGAATGATAGACAACTATCTTAGCGACAGATGGGTTGTTTACGAGAGCGATGCATGTCATATCAAAGAGAAAATGACATGCGGAGCTCCCCAAGGATCAAAGGTGGGTCCAACCATCTGGAACGTTATGTATGACGGTTTTCTGAGGTTGGACTTACCCGAAGATACGTCTATATCCGGGTTCGCGGACGATGTACTCATAGTCTGCTATGACGATGAGTTAAGACTATTGAAAATAAAGCTTGAGGATAGTCTGCGTCGAGCCGAGTTTTGGCTTTACCGACATGGTCTGCAAATGGCTTTCGAAAAGACCGAAGCTCTACTCGTCACAGACAGGAGACTTTATACACCCCCGAAAATCGAGATAGGAGGATCTGAAGTCGTTTGGGGAAACACGCTTAAGTACCTGGGAGCGTGGTTGGACAAACGCTTAAGTTTTGCCCAACATATTAACATCTCAACGCTCAAAGCCACTGAATGCATGGGAAACCTTTCGAGGATGATGCCCAATATCGGTGGCCCCAGGGAAAATAAACGAAGACTAGTGGCGACTGTGGTTCAATTAAAGCAGCTATATGCTGCCCCTGTATGGGCCTCAGCCCTTAAGATCCACAGCATCTCTGACAGGCTCCTTTCGGCACAGAGAGAGCCAGCAAGGAGAATTACGTCAGCCTTCAGAACGGTGTCTGACTGCGCTCTCCGGGTGCTTGCTAGATTACCGCCAATGGACTTGTTGGCATTGGAAAGGCAGGAAAATTTCCAGCTCTCCAAAAATCTGGTGGGCAACCCGGAGCAAAGAGAAAGACTCAAAGCTCTAATGCGTACGGAGTCAAGGAAAAGACTCGTTCTGAGGTGGCAGGAGAGATGGGATGGGGAATTAAAAGGCAGATGGACTCATCGCCTGATTCCCCACCTCGCCACATGGTTGGAAAGACAACATGGTGAAGTAGGCTACTACCTTACACAAGCGATGTCGGGTCATGGTTGTTTCGGGCAGTACTTCTATCGGTTTAAAATAGAAGCAGATGCGAAATGTGTATACTGCAACGGTTCGGATGACGACGAAGCAGAGAACATTGACGACGCGGAGCACACGCTTTTTTCTTGCGGGCACTGGCGTGAACTTAGGGAAGCCATGTTTTCGGCCGTGGGCACTGAAGTCACGGTCGAGAACATGGTACCAATTATGTTACAGAGTGCAGACTCATGGCGCGAAATAGAGTCCTATATCATCAAAGTGATGCAGGCGAAGGAGAACGACAGAAGGACGTTACAACAACGACGGAGAATTCCTGCGGCTCGGCTGAGCGCTCGCGGAGGACGGAGGAGACCTTAAATGGAACTCCTCCCTCTTCCGCTAGCGCTTAGTTAAGGATTTCAGATCTGGAAGTAGGTAAGGAGACCTCTACTGGCGATGTAAGCTTGACGGCAGTTCCGCCAGGAGAGATATGTCTCAAAAAAGGGTGTGATTTTTAGTGGGTCGACCAGAACAAAAGCGGTTACCCCCACATAACCTAGGAGTGCGGGCTCCAGGTATCTGCCTTGGAAGTAGGCCTCCAAGGGTTAGCAGATTTTCCACTTCCCTCGTAAAAAAAAAAAAAAAAAAAAAAAAAAAAAAAAAAAAAAAAATTATTTTTTTTATTATTTTTATTATTATTATTATTTATTATTATTATTATTATTATTATTATTATTATTATTATTATTATTATTATTATTATTATTATTATTATTATTATTATTATTATTATTATTATTATTATTATTATTATTATTATTATTATTATTATTATTATTATTATTATTATATTATTAATTAATTAATTTTTTTAGGTCAGACAAAATACTATAAGTACATGAGGATAAAGTTTAAAAAAGTTTTATAATTTTTATAGAACATTTCTCTTTAGAAATAGCAAAATTTATTATTATCATCATCAATCGTTTCTTTGTTTGTTATTTTGTACTAGCGCCTCCGTCGACCGCTTCGCGGTCGACTACGTTGCTTCCATTTTCCGTTCAACACGTAATTTTCCTATAAACATTTAAACATGTAATTTTGCATATCTACGTTATTCTTCCCCTTGTATAAATTTAATCTTTTCAATTTAATACAAACTAAAAACTAAATTTTCAAGTACATGAATATGTTTTAAATAATAATTTCATAGAGTTGTTTCGCTATTTTCGTTTAACACGTGAATTATCTATGAAAGTTTTTATCGTAAGTAACTACTCCACATTTACTTCTATAAATTAATTTCTTTTTCTCTCTGAAGATTAAGCAAATAAATCATTAATGAAGCTTTAAAAAGTCAGATTAACTTCAACTTTTATTCAAATTTTATTATATATTTAATGTCGATATATGAAGAAGATCAGGGTGGCCACTTTTTTTAGAAAATTGAATTCCCGATTTTTTCCCAGTTTTCCCGGCCAAATTTTATTTATTTTTTGGTCATTATAAATAGATTGAAACAATATCTATTTAACACAAAAATTTATTTTCTGTTAAAACCAGTCCTTTAATAATATTTAATAAATTAGTTTTATAATAAAAGGAAACTTTTCAGTTTCAAAACGTTTTACATTTATAGACAAAACGAAAAGTTTAAATAAATAACAAAAGATTTCTTTTATTTTTCAAAGAAAATCCTTTTATTTTATGCAAGACAATTTGTTTTATCCAGCAAATTATAAAAAAATTTAAAATATTAATAACAAACGAAACAAATAATTCCGAACCGATAATAATATGAAAGTTGTAAAAGAATAAGAAATTTTTACTATTTTACGAATTTCTTTTTTTTTAAATGAACTAAAATTTTTCATAATGAACTTTAAGATTGATTCTTTAAAACTGAAATAAGCGTATGAAAAACGGGAATGGAAAATAATAGGGCCAAAATAAGTGAAATCGGCCACTTAAAAAAATGTTGTCTCCAATTTTCAAGTAATTTATGATTTTCGGTAGATATACGAGTACATTTTTACCCCCTACAATATTTTTAAACAAAAAATTTTATTTTGAAAGTAAACACGTGTTAAAGTTTTGGGTCACTTTATTTTCGTTTTCTTACTACTCTAAAACGAATAAAGATAATTAGGAGAGAGCGGGGTTGAACGTGCCGGGGGTAAAAAGTTCCGTTTAATTATATCTTAAAAACAAAAAAGATTTTAATACAATTCAAATAAGGAAAGCGTAAACAATAGCCTAAACAATACTTCCCTCATTTGAATTTCATTAAAATCTTTTTTTTGTTTTTGAGATATAATTAAACGGAACTTTTTACCCCCGGCACGTTCAACCCCGCTCTCCCCTAAGTAAACTTTTTTTTAAAAATGAAGCCTGAAGTCTATATTTTGAAGATAAAATAAAGCGATTACTAAAAAATAAATTTTTTTAATTGTTAGTAACAATTTTTTTAAACAATTGCAAATTGAAGATTGTTCTCAATGTTTTTGAAAAATTAATTTAAAAAAAAGAAAAATGAGTAAGCTTCAATTTTTTTTAGAAAATTGTTTAAAGTTTTCTGTCAAAATGCAGGCGAAAATAGAATCCTGTTCCTGGAAACAGATAAAATTGGAAACGGAATAAATGAGATCTTCTTTTGTTTTGTTAGAAACATCACTCTTTCAAGCGGATTTTTAAGATCAAGAGTCTATTTTTGCCTGCATTTTGAGAGAAAACATTACACAATTTCTATAAAATTGAAGGTTAGTCATTTTTCTTATTTTTAAATTAATCTTTGGAAAATTGCGCATCATTATATGGTATTTTTAATTTTTCAAAAACATTGAGAATAATCTTCAATTTGCAATTGTTTAAAAGAATTGTTACTAACAATTAAAAAAATTTATTTTTAGTAATCGCTTCATTTTATCTTCAAAATATAGATTTTAGGCTTCATTTTTAAAAAAAGTTTACTTAATTATCTTTATTCGTTTTAGAGTAGTAAGAAAACGAAAATAAAATGACCCAAAACTTTAACACGTGATTACTACCAAAATAAAATCTTTTTTTGAAAAATATTGTAGGGTGTAAAAATGTACTTGTATATCTACCGAAAGTCATAAATTACTTGAAAATTGGAGACAAAATTTTTCAAGTGGCCGGTTTCACTTATTTTGTCCCAAATAGAAATTATGAGAAAAATCCTGTGGAATAAACATTAAAAGAAAAAATCCGCTTAACATAAAAGGATTTCGTTAAATTTAAATATCTCAGGGTGTCTAACAAAAGATTGAGAAGAAAATTCCCTGACTATTCCCTGACTTTTAATCCCTTTTAACAAATTTTATTTCTGCTTTCTTGGGCCAAAAAATATGGCAACTGACATATTTAACAATAAATTTTTATCTAATGATTGAAACAAACCATAAAAAAAATTTTCTAAGTTTTATTAGATTAAAAAAATATTTTATTCATAAGAAATTTTAATGTTTGTATACATTTTTAGAAATTTTCCTGACTTTTAATGAAATTCTCTGAAATTCCCTGACTTTTCCATGACTTTTCCCTGACTTTTCCCTGACTTCCCTGACCGTTAGACACCCTGTAACTATATTATTTTCTCAGTAATCCCTCTTCCTCACTAACTAAAGTCTGTTAATTTATGTATTCTCTAATATACCTACTTATGTACAATATACTTCTCGAGTAATAATTGAAAAAATATTTTTTTTGGGTCAATTTAAAAATAAAATTAAAAATAAAAAATAAATTTCCGGTTTAGTATCAAATTTCCCGGTCAAGTGGCCACCCTGAAGATATGATTATTAAGTTTTGAAGGTAATTACAAAAGATAAGTTATTCATTTTTAATTGAATAAATATATCATTTAATTTTATCAATTTTAAAAAGAAAAAAAACTTATTTTTTTTAATTATCTAACATTTAAACAATATATAACCAGCAATACTACACAACCTACACAACATATTCTTCAACACATGATTTTTTTATTGTAAAATTATTAATTTAATAATTGGAAACTTTTCTACGTTCTTTTACGTTTAATAGTATTTTGTTTTTTTTAATTTTATTTGTAACAAATTAATATTCTTTGATTAGACCTTGGTGAGTTTTTTAGCAACATTTTTTGTTTCTTATTATTTAGCTTTTTTCACAATGTTAAACAAAATTTATCAATTGCATAGAAACACTCTAAGGATACTACTCAACTTGTACCAAAACATCAGTTTTTTTCTAAAAATTTTTGAATGTGAATAATCGTTTGACCAAAGCTTTTGTCTATTTGTCAATTAATTCAATTATACTTTCCATATTGAAGTGATGAATCTTTTACATTCTATCATAATTTCATTTTGGATAAAAGGATCAAGTTTTCAATTGTATTCCATTTAAATGTTATTAATTTAGACATGGCACAGGCATTAATTTTATTACTGTTTTTCGACAATATTTTGTATTTTTTTTAAACAATAATAAGTCAATGTCCTTCGTGTTTCTTCAGACTCTTCTTGTTAGTTCTTGTTTTCAAAATTACATTTACATAAAAGATCAAACCGAAATATCACTAAATATTAGTATAAAGCACAAATAAATTCTCCTGAATGAACACAAACTCAATTTTCTTTATGTAATACATTTACGATACTGCGACTTGCAAAAACGTTTTTTTCCTGTGGCACAAATTTCTCGCTTATATAATTAAATTTTTAACTTTTCACAATTCCACAAAAAATATTTATTTACTTCGCTCATTTGTTTTTATATCAAATGTGATTTTTCGCGAAATCAAAAATTAAGCGCTAGACGACCTTGCAATGGTGCTGCTATCTGAGATTAGCTTTACTTGCTTTTCATATAATGATTCCCCATTATTTAAATTTCACGTCAAATAAAATTTAGTATTGTAAGATTAATAAAACAATAAAAATCGCTAATAATTTGCTTAAAACAATAGTTTTCCTTGTGAGTCATGGTGCAATAAATTTTTCAGGGTTGTTTATTGCAAAAAAGAAAATTTTCATTATTTTGTCCGATCTACCACTGATATTTCATTCATTAAGAAATATTAAACTTTAAAATTCTATTAGGACTGTAACTTATAGTTTGTCAAAAGAATTTTCAAAAATAATAAAATACAAATTGTGCGCTACGCGAAGAATTACTCATTAACAAAAAGAAAAAATAAATTAGCTATTTTGAGCTAATTATGAAAACATTGAAAATATTTCCAATAAACTCAAACTTTAAAATTCTAAGTTAAATAACTTGGAATTTAAAGTTTGAGTTAATTGAAAATATTTTAACAACTAAATGAAAGCATAGAAAATAAAAAATACTTTTTGTGCTTAGAAAATGTACGACTAGGTATAATTATAAAAAAGGCTTTATATACAGTTCTTAAATGTAAATGCTTCTTTTATTTTTCACACATAATGAATATTTTAAATTTGCATTAACTTCACTTTTTCCAAGAGTCTATTCTGTTATTTTTTTCTTATTTTGCTAAATTTTGTATAAAATTATGATTTTGTTGTGGTAAAAAAATGTAAAAACAACGAATTTCATTTTCTAAAATAAATTTTGAAACAAAATGTTTGTAGCAAAATTCAAAAATTATATTTGTTCAGAAATAATAAAACATTAAAATATCACTTTGGACGAAAACTGGTTTTTAAACAATAATGAGAAAACTGTTACTGTATGTTTTTTTAAAATTTTTACTCATTCTTCAGCAAATAAATGTTTATTTATTATTTATACATATAATATATATGGTTATTTTGTTGTATTTTTAGTCTGTCACTACAAAAATAGAAAATTGTTTCGTTCCGATTAAGTAACTAAGTTAGTGAGGTTAGGAACAATTGTTTACAAAGTGCATACCTTATACATTTAGCACTAACCAGAAATACTACAACATAACACATTCAACACATTATTTTTCTATTGTAGACGCAGCCTAAAAATAAAAAATTAAAAAACATTTAATATACTTTTATTTATATTATTATAATAAAAAACAATTATTTGCCGAAAATAAAATAAGATTCCAAAAGAAAACAAACAGTGGCCATCTTTCAAACTTGGTTTTACGCGTGCGTAAGAGCAATGTCCATTTTTCGAGTTTCACGTGTTCGAGTTACGTTTTCAAGTTCGATTTCCTTTCATTCGAGTTCTATGCTTTCTGTTTTTTTAGAAAGGACCAAACCTTTTTTAAATTTATAAAATCTGAAAAAATAATATATAAAATTAAGTTTTTATAAACTAAAATTTCTTAAATGTTTCCCAAGTAAAAAATGTCTTCTTCATTTTAAAATTTAATAGAAAAATTATAATTCTATTTTTAAATTATTAATAGATTTCAATTATTGTAAATTAAAAAAAAACTACACCATCACATACGTGTAGAGGGGATCTCTCATCACATTGTAAAATAAGCGGAATTACAACATAAACGAAGTAATCAACAAAAATTTCGTCTTAACACAAACTTACAAATTTTTAGTAAATTATTTCAAATCAAAAATTAATTTTCTGTCTCACAAATATAAAATAATTACACGAATGTAAATCTTCAAAGGAATTCGAAGTTATACGAAATAATAATTTAATATTAATGTTTGAAGCCTCTTTATTTGTTGAGGACGGTATTGTAGAAAATTATGGAAATTGAATTTAGTTTTCAATGAGAGAAACATAAGTTATTTAAAAAATACTGAAAAAATACTCCTAGGTGTGTGACGGAGAGTTAATGTAAAATTGAAAAAAAATTCATTTACCTAGTGAGTTATATTTTCAAGAATTGTCAAAAGTTTCGTTACCAAACTATCAGAACTATCAGCAAACCATTTTTCGGTAGTCTGTGATTTTACCCAAGTTTTGTTTTACCAAAGTATGAATTGACCACAATTGACAGTATTCAGAGCGCTATGCATATGGCAATGTAAACAAAACATGTAGACTGTCATGCATGCTCTCAGAATAGGAAATGTCGGTAACGGAAAAGTGAAATTTAAAAAGTGGCTGATAACACAGCCCTGCAAATTTGGACTTTTTTTGTGCAAATAAGATGGCTCCAGGTGTTTCCGAAGGCATTTTGCGCGCTGAACACGAATCTGGGTTCAAAAACTTTTCATCACGTCAGGTTTTCGAGAAAAAGGGGGTTGAAACCCCTAAAAACAGCGTTTTTGACCATTTTTGAAAAATTGTAGAGCTAAACACTGACGTGCTAGAACCATCGCTATTGTCAGAAATTGACAATTGATCTTTGCTCTTTAAAATGAGCCCAAAGCCAAATTGATTGCATGAACCTTTAAAGCAGGGGGTGGGTATATGCCAAGGGGTGCAAGAGAAAAAAAACGCATTACGGAGGTCCTTAAAAATCAATCAGATTTACTTGAAAATTGTTACTCGGGGGTTTATGGGATCGCTGATTACAGATCTTCATTCAGATTTGAAAAATTCAAAATGGCGGATACAATATGGCGGTCGAGGTTTATAAAAATTAATCAGATTTACTCGAAATTTGTTATTCGGGGGTTTTTGGATCCGCCATTTTGCATTTTTAAAAACTGACATCAAATTCGTAATCGGCGACCCTTAAAACCCCCGAGTAACAATTTTCAAGTAAATCTGATTGATTTTTAAGAACCTCCGTAATGCGTTTTTTTTCTCTTGCACCCCTTGACATATACCCACCCCCTGCTTTAAGGGTTCATGCAATCAATTTGGCTTTGGGCTCATTTTAAAGAGCAAAGATCAATTGTCAATTTCTGACAATAGCGATGGTTCTAGCACGTCAGTGTTTAGCTCTACAATGTTTCAAAAATGGCCAAAAACGCTGTTTTTAGGGGTTTCAACCCCCTTTTTCTCGAAAACCTGACGTGATGGAAAGTTTTTGAACCCAGATTCGTGTTCAGCGCGCAAAATGCCTTCGGAAACACCTGGAGCCATCTTATTTGCAAAACCCATGCAGGGCTGTGTAATAGATGGCGCAGTAAGTAGAATTCTAAGAATAATATAAATGAATAATATTAAATAAAAAAAATGTTTGTAATATTAAATTTATTTTAAACAGTTTGTTTTATTATTAATAATAAATGAATAAATAAATTTAAAAAAATTAATAATAAAATTAAAATATAAATAAAGGGAATTAGGTTAAATGAAAAATAATAATATTAATAATTGCAATTTATTAATTTAATTATGAAAAATAATGTAAAATGAATAAAATGTGTTTAAATTAAATAAGTTGAATAAAAAATAATAAATTAAATTGCAATTTTTTGTTTTATTGACATGAATAATAAAAGTATTGATAATTTAAAATAATAATAATTTATTAATAAGGGAGATTTTTTCATATGCTTGTTGATACTTAAATAAATAAATAAAAATGGCAAGGGGACCAAAACGGTACCAAAGCCAGTTTCAGAAAAGAAGGGAAGAGCCACAGTCATCGTCAAAGTGTCCGAAGGAAATACTTTCGCCGACGTGCTGGCGAAAGTTCAAAGAGAAGCTGACCTGGAGGCCAGCCAGACAAGGGTTGTGCGAGCTTTACCCACTAAAAAGAGAGACCTTTTCATTAAAATTGGAAGGTCTTCAAACAAGAAGCTGTTCACCGAGGAGGTGACTAAGGTGATCGGTGACCTGGGCAATGTGCAGATGGCGGACCGGCAAACTACGCTGGAAATCCGCGATATGGACAGCCTTACTGAGAAAGAAGACGTCTTGGGTGCCTTGGAGCAAGTTTCTACGGTACCAGCAGGAAGCAGGAAGGTGACGGTCTTTGGACCAAATAAGCAAGGCATGAAGCTCGCTGTCGTGGTCACCACCCAGGAGGACGCTGCCAGATTGGAGAAGATGCGTCACATTAAAATCGGTTTTGTGTCCTGCAGAATTAGCAGGAGAGTGATGGTCACAAGGTGTCACAAGTGCCTTGACTATGGCCATATAGGCAGAGACTGCCAAGCAGTAGATAGGTCGGCTGCGTGCTTCAAGTGCGGAGAAGCTGGCCACAAGGCAGCAGATTGTAAGAAGAGCCCATGCTGCTTCTTATGCAAGGCGAAGTTCGGCGAGGAGGAGAGTATACAACATGTCGCCGGATCAGGAGGATGCAAGGTCTTCAGATCTGCCCTAGAGGAAGCTAAGAAGACCCTGTCAAGAACAAGGAGGAAATAAGGCCAGAACAAGAGCTAAACGGAAGAGTCGCGTATGCGTCTAAGTGGGACCATTCATCTACGAAGTCTGAAGCCACTAGGTAGTTCCGTAGGTGAATAATAGGTCTAATATAAATGGGTTTTTAACATGGTATGGTCGATGTGAGTCCTGATGTCTAAACAGTAGGCAATCGACTGAGTCCTGTATGTTTCAATTTGTAATAAATTGTTTTCATAACCTTTCCAATTGGATTTATTCGGTTGTAAAGTTTATGTTAACTACCCTGCAGAAAGATAAAAAAAAATAAATACTTGAATAAATAAATATATAAATAAACTTTATTAGTTTAATTATTAGATTATTAAATATTAATAAAATTTATTAAATGTAATTAATTTATTTATTAAATAAAATTGCAATTTTTTGTTTTATTGACATGAATAATAAAAGTATTAGTTTTTTAAAATAATAATAATTTATTAATAAGGGAGATTTTTTCATAAGCTTGTTGATACTTAAATAAATAAATACTTGATTAAAAAAATAAATAAATACATACATGAATAAATAAATACATACGTCAATAAATATATACTTAAATATATAAATAAACTTTATTAATTATTAGATTATTAAACATTAATAATATTAATGAAATTTGTTAAATGGAATTAATTAATTTATTTATTGAATTAAATTAAATAATAATACTAATAATATTTAACGGTTGGTAATAAAATTTAAAAAAAATTGTCGACAAATAAATTATAAAAAAGAATTTTGTTTTTCAGTAATTTAATTCTGTAGACATAAATAGAACAAAAAGTGTATGGAAAACCTTTGAAAATGGTAAGTATAACAACATTTATCTTTATTAAAAATTATTACGAAAGTGCGAAATATTGAATTGTTTTGGTTTGATACATATTAATTTATTTGAATATAAATATATATGTGTGTGTGTGTACGTCCAATGTGCACTTTGGGGACCCACTATAATAGCATGTTTTTTTATGTGGAATTATTTTTAGTATTATTCTATGTATCGTATAACAAATTTTTTGGGAAATATTTAAAAATTAACGTTTATATGGGAAAAAATGATTTAATATTTCAAAAGTGTAGTTCAAGGACTCTATGAATATTAGACGTAGATTCTTATAAAACTATTTTTCCACCACTCCAAATAGTAAAACCAAATACTATAAAAGAATTCTTCTGTTTATATTTATTCTAATCTTAATTTGAAGCTAAATATGTTAATATTTTTCTTTGTGTTCAGAAACATTGTACAACATGTACTCCCAGGTCTTATGGAAATTTATGAAAAATAGGAAATTTAATGAATTCACTAACCTGATGTCTAAATAGTTCATGTAATTTAGTTTAATATAATATATATAAGAATTTTATTTATTATAATCATAATTTGAAACTAAATATGTTACTTTTTTTCTTGGTGATTGGAAGCATTGTAAAACATGTACTTCCAGGTCTTATCGAAATTTATGAAAAATAGAAAATTTAAAAAATTCACTAACCTGATGTCTAAATAGTTTATGTAATTCAGTTTAATATAATATAAATATGAATTTTATTTATTATAATCATAGTTTGAAGCTAAGTATGTTATTATTTTTCTTTGTGATTGGAAGCATTGTAAAACATGTACTTCCAGGTCTTATGGAAATTTATGAAAAATAGGAAATTTAATAAGTTCACTAACTGTATGTCTAAATAGTTCATGTAATTCAGTTTTATGTAACAATTATTTGTTAAAAGCAAATGTCTTTAATAAGAATTTAAATTTTTATTAAATGCTTTAAATTAATCTTAGGTAAGTTATTAAAGAAGCGAAGAGTAACTTCCAGGACTTATGGAAACTTACGAAATATTAAAAATTTTGAAATATTAGTCAGTTAACACTAGAACAAAAGATTTATATATTTCAAGGCCTTGATGTATATATTACATAGTAGAACAATTTAGAAAAATTTTTGGGTAAGATTCGACTACACTCAGAAAACTGAAGAGTCAAATCCAGAGGATCAAAAAGTGTATATTTCCTTTGCTTATAAAGAGATTTTGATAGTCCTTCTAAAATTAATTTGGAATCAATAAAGGAAATCCTTTAATCTTTAAACAAATTAATTGATTCCTTAGTAATTGATTAACATTAATATAACAGCTGTTTATTTTTGTGACATTTAATCATAAAGTAGTACAAGGAGACCGAACGAAATACATAATAAATGGGCCAGATTTCGGAACCCGCTTAGTAGGTGAAAAATCATATATAACAATTTAACTACATGCAGCGCTGGTGTTCCTTTCGGTATTTTTTATCCACTTTTCAGGTCCCAAAATCTGTCCCACTTTCAATACTAAATTTGGATGGTCATTCGGTCTCCTTATACACTCAGATGCATTAATGCTGTCCTTCCGGTTTAAAGGAATTTTGAAAAGTCGTGTCATTTCTATCAAATATTCTTAGTTCGTGACTTACGAATGTTATCATATGTCATGAACTGAAAACATTTTGACAGAAATCATACGACTTTGACAAATATCGTCAAACCGGAAGGACAGCATCAATGCATCTGAGTGTACTACTACATGCATTTAATGTATTTAATTTATGGATTAAATTGACACTCTCTAAATCTGAATCAGCGAAATTTTACTGATTCTCAGCGATAAGTATGCCACTAATTTTAATCAGCGTATATGCGTTAATTAATTAGTAAAATTTTACTGATTATTCAGTAAAATTTCACTAATTTACAGTGCATATACGCTAATTGAAATAGTGAAATACTTATTGCTGATTCAGATTTAGAGAGCATATTTATTTATTCCGTGCAGGGTAAAGAAGGGATTTCTTAAGGTGGTTAATTTGTCCCTCTCCCATAAATTTATTTATTCTTATAGTATTTAAGCCGCTCTTTCCAACGCAATAAACCGCAGCTTTCTGGCTGCATTATTTTTCTTACAATATCAGTTCAAATTAAGGTACTTTGACAAAAAACAGTGCAAAAAAACTAACTTGGTAAACTTCGAAGTCGTTTTCCTCGAAATCTTTTTTTCGGGTCGTAGGTCCCTTTTAACTGTCCGTGTCACATATAGTGTTTTCCAATAGCTATCTCTCAAATATGAACGATTAGTCCCTTTAAATGATTAGTCCAAACCTAAAGATTTCTCAATTCATAGGATGAAACTACTACCCCAGCAAAGTAAAATCCCCAAAGGATTTGAAAAAATTAACATCTGTTTGATTTTTAATGTTATTTTAAGTTTGGATAATTTTATAATTTATTGAATAGCAATGCTCGACAAAAAACTTCCCAGTAAACAAAACCTATTTGAAATAAATGGAAAACAATGTACAAATACAGTGGCAAATTAAGGCAAATTGAAACGAATTCAATTGAATACACAAAGAGCTTGAATGAATCCCGCCTTCTATCAAAAATCTTAATTTACTTCAATCCGTTTGAATTAGTTTTTTACTGAGTTTTTTCTGATTCACAGATCTGACTAGGATATTTTTATTGAATTTTCATCGTTGAACACGAATCTGACCCTAAAAAGTGCCCATCACGTCGAGATTTTGAGAAAAATGACCTCAAAGTCATTTGCGGCGACACTGTGTGTAATGTAATTTATTGGTATGAGATTTTGTGCTAATGAACCTATGAAGATAAATGTATGTTTTTAAAACTTTTAACACAATAACTCACGAATCAATTGATTTACACATAGTATCACTAAACAAAAAATTAATTAAAATGAATGTTTTCAAGGTGTCCTTTTATGCTAATAAAAAGTCAGGTGTTCTCTTTTTACTGCTGCCCATTATACGATACGAAATTTTACATAGCATCGTCTCATTCTCGTTAAATAGCGAAACTTCGTGTCTGTTTAAAAAATTTTAAAATTTCTGCACTTGGTTTAAAAAACATGGTCCCGATCTCGGTCACGCAACCTCGATTAACCTACTGACACTCCGTTTTTCAAGTGCAAACTGTATTGGGGCATTCTGTCAATACTTGCACTGTATTTTCCCGGTCAATTCTGTCCTCTTATATCTTTTAATTTCACGTTTGTTTACTCGATTTGATATGTTAATCGAAAAGATTAATTGTTTTAAAGAGTAAAATGCTGATTACGAACCGGAAACACAAAATATTGTTGAAAATTGAAATTGATAAAGTTACTTGTGGAAAGTTGTTACAATAGGCTTAAGCATGGTAAGTAATGCATGGTTATACTGACAGAAAGATGATAGAAACAGCGACATTTTCTTTCCATGTAATATCAGTGATATTAATTTCTCAAATGACTCTTAAATATCACAGTTTGTAGAAGAAAATTTTCTGCGACAAAATAGTATTTGTTGTGTTAATTTTGTTTTTAAGTGTATGATTCTGCGGAGCGATTACTTTTGTGCGTTTAAAAAGAACTGAAGTTTTTTATACTGGATAAAAACCATTCATACGGTAAGTTTTCTTTTAATTTATGAGTTATTAACATATATGAGAAATTAAAGGAAGCGAATTTATCATTCTGTTGCAATATATCACCCAAGCAAAAACCGTCGACGAAAGTGCTATCGGACCGGTACCAAGTCGGCATCAAAAAACAACCGGACCGAGAATAATAAAATAACCTATTTCCATCAGGAAATTACTAGTCACACGACCTGAAATACTTATAAACCTGTAGATAAGGTGTAGTTGGGCTGGATATAAAATCAGGATTATCTGAAAACCGATGTAGTTAGTCATTTTTAGTAAAATTAACTCCAAATTAACCCGAAAATTAAAAACTGTTAAAGTAGTAAATTAATAATTTTCGAACAAGTTTATAAATTTTTGAATTTTTGTGGTCATTTGAAATAAAAATTGTTATTTTTCACACAAAAAGATGACCATTTTTTAAGTGGAAAAACACCTTAATGAACAGAAAAATTTTAAAATAAATATTAAGTATTTTATAAGTAGAAAATGTAAAGGAAATTTACCGGTGATCGTCAGGGTATTAGTTATCGTCAGGTAGGACATTATATTCTAAAAAATAAAGTCTGAAAGTTTTCGAGATATTAAGTGCGTGTTTTAATAAGTTCAAACCTTTCTGCATCAAAAGTATATAAATACGTCGTAGAAAAATGGAAAATTACAATTAAAAAATATATTTTATAATGACAATCCCAATTGTTAGTTACACCAACACCATTGCTTAAAGTTTCAGCCAAGAGAATGTCAAATACAAAAAAATTTGTAGTTTATTCTATAAAGTGAATTAAATGATAAACTTTGGATATTATTATACGTTAATAGACTTATTATTGATTAATTAATAAAACGTAAGAATAATTAATATTAAATTAAAAATAATAATTAAATTTATTAATATAATAAGAGAAATAATAAAAAAATAAGAGAATAATTAAATTTGCATTGTTAATATTAAAAAAGGCGATAACTAAAACACAAATTTCAGATTGTATCTGTAATTGTCGCAGCTGACCATAAGCAAAAATTTAGATATTTTAACAACTGAATTTCTTTATCGAATTATTCTTTTTGGTTTAAGTAAATTTTGCATATTATAAACTTTATATATTATAGTATTCGTCCACTTAAAAATAACTGAAATTAAAGTTTGTTTATAATATATTTGATGACAGTAACTAAATTTCGAGGTGTCGAAGACTAGAATGTGTCGATTATCTATAGTTTTTCTGTGTTTTTTCTCAGAAATTAAAAAAATTAACTAAATTTTTATGCTTTTTTGGCACCTTATTTAACTATTTATTTTTTTGTATTTAAAAGAATTGTTATTCATTTTATTGTAATTTTCTTTTACATCCATATTTATTTCAGGTTATTTAATGATAATAGTTTTGTAATTATCCATTAAAATAGATAAAAATACTATTGGCGATTACTAATGCTTTTACTTGACAATTAGGGTACGGTCCCATGATGAGCAGAAAACACAATGCAAAGCAGAATTTTGTGAGAGGTCGAATGATAAAAACATCGAATCGTCAAATGGTCGAATGTTCAGAAGGTCGAATCATCAAATAGTCGAATGCTAAGAACATTAAATGTTCATATGGGTAATGCTCAAATCGTCGAATTGTCAATTTATCAAATGCTAAAAACGTCGAATCGTCAATGGGTCGAATCTAAAAACGTCGAATCAGAAAAAAGTCAAAAAATTTGTTTGATGTAAGTTAATATTAACTTAAGCCAATCAAATTTTTTGACTTTTTGCCGATTCGACGTTTTGATCATTCGACCATATGAAGATTCGACGTTTTGAGATTTCGACCATTTGACAATTCGACGTTTTGAGCATTCGATAAAATGACGATTCGAAGATTTGGTATTCGACCATTTGAACATTCGACCACTTGGCGATTAGGGGAAAATCATGCGTCATAATTAAACAAACACGTTCAATGTCTAATACGTTCAGTTAGTGAAGAGTTACGGTAATATTTACAATTTATTGCGTTTTAAATGCATTGTTTCTGTATCAATGGTGTGACCGCCCCTTTAATAAATTTTCTATTTTCGTTAGCGTCCTTCGACATTACTGTTATAAATATGAATACGATAAACTTTTAATTAAGTTATATATCTTGTTTAATAGAAAGCAATATTTTATTGTAAGATTTTGAATCATGAGATGATTACTAGTGTGTTTAAAATGAGTACAGGTAAATCTCAGTTCTTTTAATTCCAACACGGAGAGAAATCTGTTTGGAATATTGTGTGCATTAGAGGTTATGAATATAACATAAACATCTACTAGCGAAAAGAATAGGTAGTTCGCCTAAATATTAGACAGACTCGACTGACATTAAGACGGAGCTTATCCTTTTCGCTAGTAAGAGTTTATCTTATATTCAAAACCACTACTCTATGCAATATTTCTAACAGATTTCTATCCTTATAACGTCATCATTTAGCCAAAAGTTGTAACTTTTAATTTACATTTAAATATTAGTATTTTTCTCTTTTTACAACAACATTATTATCAAAAGATTATTTTTAAAATACTCTTTTTAAAATATTCGCATTATTTAATGAAAAAAACTACATATAATTTATTTAACTTAAAAAGTGCAAAATGTATCTCTCATTCAAGTCCTGGAAGTTGATACAAGTGTTGTCTTTGCAGTAAACATAACCTTCAAATATAATCAACACAGGTTTTAAAGATTTTAAAAACAATTTTTTAATACCAAATTTCCAACCCACGATAGATAGTAATATTATATATATATATATATATATATATATATATATATATATATATATATATATATATATATTTATTTATTTATTTTTATTATTATTATTATTATTTTATTTATTTTTTTTATATTTTTATTTGACTTGTAATACTTGAAAATTAGGCAATTAATTAAAAAATCGTCAAAAAATTATCAATAGTGGCTTTCAGTTTATACAATATTGTCCACAGTTAATTCCAGGACTTAGTATTTCAACGTGCAATGCCAAGATATAAGCTCCTATGGTCTTTTTCAAAAGAATATTAAACAATTGCGTTCAATGTCTAATACGTTCAGTTAGTGAAGAGTTACCGTAATATTTACAATTCATTGCGTTCTAAATGCAAACCCACATGTTCAGTTAAATTGGCGAAAGGCCTTAAAACACATTGTTTTGTATCAATGGTGTGACCGCCCCTTTAATAAATTTTCTATTTTCGTTAGCGTCTATCGACATTACTGTTATAAATATGAATACGACAAACTGTTAATTAAGTTATATATCTAGCTTAATAGAAGGCATTATTTTATTTTAAGATTTTGAATCATGAGATGAATACTAGTGTGTTTAACCTGAGTACAGGTAAGTGTCAGTTCTTTTAATTCCTCCACGGAGAGAAATTTGATTGAAATATTGTATGCATTAGATGTTATGAATAATACATAAACGCCTACTAGCGAAAAGTATGGGTAGTCCGCCTAAATATTAGACAGACTCGACTGATATTAAGACGGAGCTTATCCTTTTCGCTAGTAGGAGTTTATTTCATATTTAAAGCCTCTACTCCATCTAATATTCCCAACAGATTTCTATCCTTATAACGTCATCATTTAGCAAAAAATTGTTACTTTTAATTTTCATTTAAATATTAGTATTTTTCTCTTTTTACAACAACAATATTATCAAAAGTTTATTTTAATAATTCTCTTTTTATGAGTTTTGCATTAATTAATGTAAAAAAACTAAAATCAATTTATTGAACTTAAAAAGTGCAAAATGTCTCTCTCATTCAAGTCCTGGAAGTTGATGCAAGTGTTGTCTTTGGAGTAAACATAACCTTGAAATATAATCAACACAGGTTTTGAATATTTTGAAAACAATTTTTTAATACTAATTTTTTAACCCACGTTAGGCAGTGATATATTTGACTTGTAATACTTGAAAATTAGGCAATTAATTAAAAAATGGTCAAAAAATTATCAATAGTGACTTTCAGTTTATGCAGTATTGTCCACAGTTAATTCCAGGACCTAGTATTTCAACGTGCAATGCCAAGATATATGCTTTTAAGGTCTTTTTCAGAAGAAAATTAAACAAACGCGTTTAGTGTTTGATACATTAATTTAGTGAAGAGTTAGTGTAAAAATTACAATTTATTGCGTTTTAAATTCAAACCAACGTTTAATTGTCGACAGGCATTAAAAAGCGTTGTTACCATATCAATAGTGTTACCACGAATTTCGCAATGTTTTTATTTTCTTTAGCGTCTTATGACATTACTGTTATAAATATGAATACGACAGGCCTTTAATTGAGTTATATAGCCGGCTAAATAGAAGCAACTTTTTTAACGATAGATTTTAAAACATGTGATTAATACTAGTGTGTTAAACGTGAGTGCAGGTAAAAGTCAGTTTCGCTGTAATAAAGTTTTTCGTATTTATTTCTATTTTTTAAAATTCCTACACGGAGAGAAATCCATTTGGAATATTGTCTGCAGTAGAGGTATAACATAAACTCCTACTAGCGATAAGTATAGGTGGTCCGCCTAAATATTTGACATACTCGACGCATATTATGACGGACTACTTCTCTCCTTTTTTAATAATTTTTTTTTTAATTTTTATTAACATTAATAATTAATGAATAGTTAATTTTTGTTCTTTTTAAAAAATCTTTTTACGTTCACTTTTTTAGTTAGGCTCATTTAAAGAAAATAAGAATATAAGTATAACTACTTATTTTAAAGATTTTTTCATTGCGGAGTACGAAAATGACCTCCAAAAGTGCCCATCACGTCGAGATTTTGTAAAAAATTGACTTAAAGTTTCAAAAAAACCATTTTTCTTTATACGTACATGCAAAACCCTCGTTTGGCAACCACTGACAGCACTCTAAAATGGCCGATTCCCTACAGTCCGACCAACCGATGCGCAAAACATTGTGCTCACAGTGTAGCGGTGGGCAAAATATTTTGCACATCGTTTGTTCGCACTGTATGGCGATCGGACATTTTGAACTACTGCAAGTGCTTACTAATCGAGGTTATGCCTGCACTTATAATGAAAAATATTGTTCGATACACGGTGCCGCGTTAGCGTATGCATATTGACACCTTGTATCGAAATATACTATTTTGGTTTTTTTATCACGTGTAGAGAATGATTCCGACGTGCTAGAAATCTCTAATTAGGCTTAAAATAAAGCTTGAACTGTCAACTATAAGAATCTAATCGAAAAAGTTGTGAACAGTTAAAAATTTTCATATAGTACTACTTTTTTCATGTGTGCGCGCGCCTGCTTGTACTCAAAGAATGGTACTCTTATTTATTAATTCTATTTGCGCTTTTTATTGTTACTTATCATCTTTTGGATCGTTAATTAATACGGATTTTGAAACCACTATTTTTAATTTTATCTTAAGATTCCTAATTATCGACCTCGAAAACCCCCAAATACCAAGTTTTAGTTAAATCCATCAATTTTTAAAATTTATATGTCCACCATTTTGAATTGTTTAAAAATGACCTTACATTCAATCAGCAAAATTCAGCGAGCCCAAAAATGATAAATAACAATAAATAGCGCAAATAAAATATTGTACCGCTCTATAAGTACAAGTAGAGCGCGCGCGCACATGAAAAAGTTGTGCTAAATGAAAATTTTTGACTGATTTAGAATTTTTTGGATTTGATTCTTATAGTTGACAGTTCAAGCTTTAATTTAAGCCTAATTAGAGACTTCTATTACGTCAGCATCATTCTCTACACGTGGTCAAAATAGGCCAAAAACAGGGTTTTTGAAACTTTGAATCCATTTTTCTTAAAATCTCGACGTGATGACACTTTTAGAGGTCATATTCGTGTTCAGCGATGAAAATTCTATGAGAATATCATTGTCTGATCTTTGAATCATTTCTCGTCTCGACCAGTGTTATTTTATGTAGTTTCGTGTGTAGATTTCAGGAAAAATATAGCGAACATGATTAAATTTAATCTTCATATTTTTTGCATCGAAAAACTCAAAGTTTTTAAAAATTTCGTCAAAAAAGCCTGTATTTCACTCTCGCGCCCACAGTTTTTACCTAGATAGCTGAAAATTGGTAGACTTTTTTATTGTCGAGTATAGATTAGATGGAAAATATAGTGAAAATGATTAGAATTCATCTTCAATACGTTTTGTGCGAAAATATAATTTTTTTTCAATTTTTGATATTAATTATACATATGCTAATTCTCTCATTTCTTAACCTAGTGGACTGGCGTTATACATTTTGATTTATTTTTTCGTGAAGATTTAAACACACAGAAAAAAATAATTGGAGTTCAGCTCTATATTTTTTTTTGCGAAAAACTAGAAATTTGTTTTGAAGTAGGAAAAAATGATGTAACCTCCACTTGGTTTCCACAATTCTTGGCCTATTGGATTACAGTATTTCTTATTTTATGTATTTTCATGTGTAAATTAAAAAAAATACACCGAGCATGAATGGATTTTATCTTCATATTTTATTTACTTAAAAACTCAAAGTTTTTAAAATTTTCGTAAAAAAGCGTGTTTTTACCCACAGTTTTTTATCTCAAGAGATGAAAATTGTTACAATTTTGTATTTCACTTGTAGATTGCAATAAAAAATCTACTAAGTTGCACGCTGTATCACCTGAGTGTCATGGCGATATCTATTGGGAATATTCCTGTGATATTGAGGAAGTATCATAATGCCCGCTTTTTTTAATATCCCTGTGACATTTTCGCGATATTGAGGGGATATTGCTATGACAACGAGAAGATGCTGCAGCGATATTGAGGCGGAATATTGCTGCGATATTGAGGGGATATTCCACAAATTTGAACTTATAGAAAAAATTCTGTGGAATATCTTCTCAATATCGCAGCAATATTCCCTCAATATCACAGCAATATTCCGCCTCAATATCGCTGGAGTATTTTCTCGATGTCACAGCAATATTCCCTCAATATCGCAGGAATGTCACAGGGATATTAAAAAAAGCGGACAATATGATACTTCCTTCATATCACAGGAATATTCCCAATAGATATTGCCATGACACTCAGATGATACAGCGTGCTACTTGGGTATAATGTTTTATATTTTATGGACAAAAAATTTCTTAATTCAATATTTTTTTAATAATCGTTTAAGCATATTTAAAAGATTTTAAATTATTTTAATTTCTTTGAGGTATATTCAACAAGACCATTCATAAATTATATGTGAAGTATTTAGGGAAGCAAAAAAGACTAAATTTAACGCTTTATTACGGAAAAAATGCAGCAAAAAATATTGGAGTTGATCTCTATATTTTTTAGCAAAAATGTAAAAGTTTTAAAAGAGGGTACGGAACCCTCAGTGTTAGTACGAGTTCCACTCGCACTTTTTCGGTTTTTAAAATTAATTTTGACTATTTCATTTTTAGTTTAGTACTAATCACAACTCTTTAGCTTCAAGTTACACTTGGTACTTCATTTATGTGACTTTCGAATTAATTTTTTTTAAATAAATAAATAACAGTTCACTAGGACTATACTCGGGTTACTCGGGTTAATTTTGTTAAGTTGACATTAATTATTATCAATTTTTAATTCAAAATAAAATAGTATAAATTAATTAAAAAATGTAGGCAACTATTCTACTTAACATCAACAAACCTCTAATCAAGAAACTATTATTTATTTGAATGTATTTGATAAAGAATGTTGTTTTTATTGTTTTGGAAATAATGTTCAAATAAAAAATTTCTAGAATCTCTTTACTTTCGCTTGAATAAAGATAATATCGTTCGAAAAACAAAAGAATTATTCTGATATCGTCTTTTTCACATAATATTAAAGCAAATATTGATTGTTTTTATATTGTGTCGATCGAATGCTTCACTAGCTTTCAGTTTATTCAATATATACCACAGTTAATTCCAAGAGCTAGTATTTAAACGTGGATTTCAAGGATTTATGCTCTCAAGGTCTTTTTCAGAAGAAAATTAAACAATTGCGTTCAATGTGTAGGGGAGACCGGGGCTAAACAGGACACGGGGCTAAACCGGACAAGTCAAATATTTCCGAAACCGTGAAGAATTTCAAATCATATAAATAACCTATGAACGCGCAATTTCGTGATGCATATGCTGCATGAGGTTTTAGGGACGTGTCATTTTTCTTGTAATAATATTTGCCGTTAATATATGAAAATGTAATTTTTTGAGGTAAAAGTAAAAAAAAATTTTCTCATTTTTTTGGGTTTTTATCGTTAAAGTTAAAGTGCAAATATAATACTGCAATTTCTCTTTTAGCCCAAGGTGTACTGATTTTAGTAGAAAAAAAGTTTAATGGAAAACGTTAAGAAGAAAAAATATATTGCAGGTTAATTATAAGATGACGGTGTGGGGCTAAATCGGACATCGTGGTAAAAAACAACCAAACCTTTGAATATTTAAATTTATTTTATACTAATTAACTATTTTATATTATATTCTTTGCTTAGAACCACTTTATAAATAAATAAATAATTTATATTAAAACTCGAATTCGCAAGCGAGTTGCTACTGTGAGGATACACCTTGAGGAGTTCCCCCTCTCTCTTCCCTCCTAAGGAGATAGGTATGAGGAATGCTCGAATGATAAGAGCAGAAACGATAAATCTGTCTACCGAGCTGGTTGTCCAATTATAGTGGCGAAGTTGTGATCCGAATTAATAATATTTAGTAAATAAATTATTTAAAGGGAGTTTATGCATTAACCATTATCTTGCCCTTCACGAGTGGAGTCGTGGTGGTACAACACATTGGTAACCACACATTGGTGACCCCGAACGGAGCACATTTTTTTTTCATCGAAAGTGACGACCGCATAGCCATCGAAAAAAACCATCTGTGTGAATCTCAGCCATCGTCAAAGTGAAACACTCATAATATATTATTATAATATATAAAAATATTAAGAAGCTCTCCACACCAAAATTTCTGTGAAATTTCCAAGAAAAAGCATTTTTTTTATTCTCACCATGTGCCAACAAATTTGTTTACCGCCATTTTGAAAACATATTTCGCAATCAGCGACCTGGTCGAGCAAAATTCAGGTAAAGGAGACAGAAAATAATTTCGTAGTCAATTAACGAAATTATTTATAAATTTTCTCCGGGGGACGTCGAGGGAGCAACACCGGAAGTGAATTCCGGCAGTCACGTTTTCCAATACTGATAATGAGACGAGTCGAGAGGATGAGCAAGCAGTCAACCTAGTGTTTGCGGCAGAATCCTGAGTCTATCGACAATTTTTCTCAATCGACCTGACGAGGAAATAGGCCCGATTTCGACGTTCCTGGAGGTTTTCTTTATCCTGACGCCATCTTTTCTCTACAAAAATTTCATTCTGTGAGCAGTTTTCAATCAATGGCATGGTTCAACATCATCTTCGAGGACATCCAACTCCCGGTATTCAGCATCGTTTCTCAAAATTCAAAAGGTAAATGTTAAAAATATTCGGTTTTTGTTTACTGAAATTTGTAAATTTTTTTTGTATTAACTTTCTCTTTTAATAACAAAGTGTGCGTATGTGTATTTGCTTAAAATAATAATTTTCAAATAGCTTCAATAAATAATAATAATTTTCTAATCAATAATTGTAAATAAAAATACCGAATTATAACAAAATGTCTAGATAGAAACACTACAATAGCGCGACCAGTGGTCGAGAATAATTTTGAAATTTAGTTAAAAATACATTTTGTTATTTCCAAATATTTAATTTGAATTAATATTATTTTTTTTAAATGTATCAAATATAAATGGGAAACATTTTAGTTTAAAATTTTTTTTTCAATAGTAAATAATAATAATTATCATAAAATTTCTACGGAACGTTCCAGCGGCAATTATGTTTCGCGTTGAATATTTTTACATTTTGTCTTGATAGCGCTACATTATCAATTTGTTGGAATTTTATACGCGAGTGATCAGAGATGACTCATACGTGAGTCCTTGACGATTACTATATGTTGTTTGGAACGATTTCGTTAGACAATATTATGTTCATTCAAATCACAAAAATGATTAATTAAATTTTTTTTATTTTAAATTTTATTTTTTGAATCAAGATCATTAATTTCTCCACTACTGGTCGCGCACCATGAACAATAAATAAATAATTGTAAAATTCACCAATCTTGTATACGTCTGTATTCGTCTACTTTTAAACATCGTATGTGCAAAATTTTTTTTTATGATTTTAAGAATTTACTTAAACAATAATATCAAGAGATAGATTATTGCATGGCGTTGTGCACTGAGATATTTTGAATAATTGAATATAATACAATAAGGTCATATATCCATATCTAATATTTAGGAAATGATTGGTCTCTCGTGTTATTGGTATTTTAAGCAAATAAATTTCACCTTTCAGTACATGAAATAGAGTTGTGTTTTTGTCGATTCGCCGGCGATATTCGAAATGCTTTTAATTTATTACATACAAATTAGAGTTCTAATATTAATTGCATAATAAATTTTAAAATATATGACTACATTATTATTAATTTTTCATTAAAAATTTTAATTTTATTAAAAATTTTTATTCTTTTTGTATTAATAAATAAAATATTCTTATATATATATATATCTTTTTTTGTCTCAAACATATTTAAACAAAATGGTCATTACAAGGGACCAAGCACAACGTGCAGGTGCTAACGCGGGTGAGCAACATATTCGACCAGCAGCAGCTGTTGGAGAAAATGCCCGACCCAACCTTATTCCACCACCGAACCGCGAAGGTAATGGGGAAATTAGAGGAAATATTGAAAGGGAATTATTATAAAGACGACAAGCCATTGCTCAACGTGAGCATGAATTGAATCAACGTATCGAAGAACTCGCACGTCGTGAACGTGAACTAGAGAATCGTATCGATCAAAATCCACCCGTTGTTCAAAACGCTAATTAAGGAGCAATTCAGGATCCACCCTTAGTACAAATCATAGATCCAAATATAGTTCAAGATCCTGATATTGGACCACGTGTCGGTCAGGTCGCAGCAATTGGAAATCCGATTGTCAACCCTATTATTAATCCAGTTGAAAATTTATATATTAATCCAAATTCAATTAAACTTCCTCAATTTAGTGTCAACAACCCTGAAATGTGGTTTGCACAGGTAGAGTCAATTTTTGACAGAAATAGAATACAAACCGAGTCCGCCAAAGCACAACTTATTATGGGTCAAGTTGATGCTGATACACTCTCTTGCGTTAGACACGTTATCATGTCCAATCCTAAACCCGACGACGCGTATACTCAAATTAAAAATGGAATTGTCGCTCATTTTGAAACTTCTCAAGAAACTCGCGTATTTCAATTGATTCACGGAGATGTGTTGTCTAATGGAAAGCCTTCTCAGATTCTCAGCCGGATTAGATGTTTGAATGCAGGAAACTGTCGTGAGGAGGTCTTGAAGACAATTTTCTTAGCAAAACTGCCACATCAACACCAACTCATGCTTGCTTCAGGCACTGGAATGACTTTGAATCAGATGGCAGAACGTGCCGATAAAATGGCAGAAGTAGACAGAATCGCAAACGCAACAAATGCAGTAGTTTCGGGCGAATTATCGGTACCAAAAGTTGACGAGATTAAAAGTTTAACCGTAGAAGTGGCGGCGTTAAAAAGTAAATTTGAAGAAACACAAAAACGAAAATCTCGCGATAACGAACGCAGAGGACGTGGAAATAATAATAATAATAATCGCGGTAGAGGTAGAGGTCGTCCTTATTATCGAGCAAATTATTATCGAGGTCGAGGTCGCGGAGGATCTTTTTATCGTGGTAACAACTCAGGAAGAGCTTTCAATTCGCGACATAACAATTCTAATAGAGGTCATTTTCGAAATAATTTCCGCAGTTCGAGTCCATACGATCGTTCGTTACATCCTTCTTGTCACCAACATTCGACGAATCAACCCTGTTGTTCTAACCAGCATAATTCGAGTAATAACTATGTTTCTCCGGGAAACTAAATCGCCAACATCGACATGAGACGAACGTTGTCGGCAAGAAATCCTATCGTCTCCATATTTTCGACCGCAAGTCAAAATGGACCTTTTTCATCGACACTGGTTCTGACCTATCAATTTTACCAGTCAATTATTTACGAGGACGAAAGCCTACCGATATGTTTCTATACGCCGCAAATAATACTAAAATAGCCACTTTCGGCGAAAATCGCCTTAATTTGGATTTAGGTCTCAAAAGGGATTTCTCATGGAATTTTTGCGTAGCGGAAATCCCACGACCCATTATAGGCGCAGATTTGCTTTCTCATTTCGAATTAGTAGTAGATTTGAAAAATCGTAGATTGATTGATATGAAAACAAAATTTAGTAGTAACGGAGAGTTAAGAAAACCTATTTTGACCGGAATTAGTACAATTGATAGTAAAAACATCTTTAGTAAAATTCTTCAAGAATTTCCGGAAGTCACAAATTTGGATCAGGAAACGACACTTCCTTCTGTCGGCATATTTCACCACATAAAAACCTTCGGCCCCCCAGTCGCACAAAGAGCGCGTCGCTTACCTCTAAAACAACTAATAATTGCTAAAGAACAATTCCGTCACATGGTTCGTGCCCGTATTTGTCGACCTTCCAATGCCGAATGGGCAACTCCGATTCTTATGAAACAAAAAAAGGACGGAACTTGGCGCATTTGTGGCGATTATCGCCGAGTCAATGCTCAAACCGTCCCGGATCGATATCCCATTTCTCATTTACAGGATTTCTCGTCAAATTTATACGGCAAAAGAATATTCACAAAACTCGATCTACATAAAGCTTATCATCAAATCCCTATTAATCCCGCGGAAATCCCTAAGACCGCAGTCATAACTCCTTTCGGGTTATTCGAGTACCTTCAAACAACGTTTGGACTCCGCAATGCGGGCCAAACGTTTCAGAGGTACATTAATCATGCACTCGACGGTTTAGATAACTTTTTCGTCTATATCGACGATATCCTTATCGCGTCGAGAAATGACAAGGAACACGAAGAACACTTGCGAGAGGTACTCGAGCGTCTAAAAAAATTTAGATTGCGAATTAATATGGGAAAATGTGAATTCGCTAAAAAAGAAATAGAATTTCTAGGATATTCTATAAATCGAGACGGAATTAAACCCACATAGAAAAAAGTAAATGCAATTTTGAATTTCCCGAAACCCAAAAATGTTTCTGAACTACGTCGTTTTCTCGGCATGACAAATTTTTATCGTCGTTGTTTGAAACATGCTGCCCATTCGCAAGCCCCATTATTAGTTTTTCTTCACAACGCGAAAAAACACGACAAAAGATTAATTCCATGGGATAACGAATCGGAAAAAGCTTTTGAAAACATAAAAAGAGAATTAGCAAACGCAGCCCTTTTAGTTCATCCAAAAGTTAACGCGGAAATTCGACTTGTCACAGACGCCTCAGATATAGGTATCGGAGCTGTATTAAAGCAACGTTGCGGGAAGATATGGAAACCGTTAGCGTTCTTTTCGCGAAAACTGTCGGACACACGAAAAAGATACAGCACCTATGACAGAGAATTGACTGCCATTTTCCAGGCAATAAAACATTTTAAACAAATTTTGGAACCCCACCAATTTAAAATTCTTACGGACCATAAACCCCTTATTTATATGTTTTCTCAGAAAAAAGATAAAATGAATTCGCGTCAAGAACGACAAATTTTATTTATTTCGCAATATTCGACAAAAATAGAGCATATTTCGGGTGAGAAAAATATCGTTGCCGATACTCTTTCCCGAGTAGAATCGATTTTGACTCCGATTTCATTTAACTTAACAGATTTATTTGAAGCTCAAAAAGAGGATTCCGAACTTACAAAATTAATGTCATGTAAAAAAACGGGATTAAAATTGAAAGAAATAAAATTCGGTACAAATTCTATCCCAATAATTTGCGATGTTCACGATGATGTTTTTCGCCCATACATTCCTCCTCTTTTTCGTCGACAAGTTTTTGACACTTATCACAAACCATCGCATCCAGGAATTAAAGCGACTAATAAACTCATCCAGAAAAAATTCGTATGGCCATCAATGCACAAAAATATCGCCACGTGGGCGAGATCTTGCATTGATTGTCTGTCCTCGAAAATTAATCGTCATACGCATATTAAGCCCTCAAATTTTGTCGCACCCGAATCGCGTTTTAAACATATACATATCGACATCGTTGGTCCTCTACCAAATAGCGAAGGTTTCTCTTATCTGCTTACTATGATCGACAGGTTTTCAAGGTGGCCGGAGGCAATTCCACTCCAGAATATTAGCGCCGAAACGGTCACCAGAGCTTTCTACGACAATTGGGTAGCTAGGTTTGGTGTACCTGACATTTTAACGACAGATCAGGGAACTCAATTTGAGTCGCGACTAATGCAGAGTCTTTTAGCATTATTGGGCTGTCATAGAATTCGGACCACCGCTTACCACCCCGCATCCAACAGTATGGTTGAGCGGTGGCACCGATCTTTAAAAGCAGCCCTGATGTGTCACGCAAACCCGTCGTGGAGCGTACTTTATCAACTGTAATGTTAGGACTAAGAACTAACGTCATGAATTGCGGCTCATCAGCAGCAGAATATCTTTATGGAACCACCCTCCAAATTCCTGGAGAATTCGTTTTACCAACTGACAAAAAAGAGAATAGTAGTGAATTTTTGACTGAATTTAAAAAACATATGGCAGCCGTGAAACCAGTCCCGGTTACCCATAACGACAACCGAAAAATTTTCGTACATTAAGATTTGCAACATTGTTCGCACGTTTTTCTCAGGGTGGGCGGGTCGAAAAGATCTCTGCAAAGACCATATACAGGTCCATATAAAATAAAAAATCGTGTAAGCGATCGCGTTTTCGAGATAGAAATAAATGATAACCTTAAAAAAGTTTCTATCGAAAATTTGAAACCCGCTTATTTTTTACCCAATGAAGAATCAAATCAAAATGTAGAATTGAGTAAACCTAAGCGTAAATCGAAAAACAAAATGAACGTAGAGAATAAATTAGAGAAACGAGTTAAAATGAAATCTAAAACCTCACCATTGATTTTGCGAAAAAAGTCAGCATTGAAAGCAACAAGAATAATGAAAGGCAATTCAGAGCAAAAAAATGCAATTGCTGTTCCTTCTTTCGGAAATGAGCAACAATCGTCTGCGAATCGACAAAGGCCCAGACCTGCAAATTTACGGCAAAATCCAAAAAAAGTTACTTTTCGTATAGACAAATGTAATAAAAGTCGTAATTAATCTAAATTTATTGTCAAAAAGGGCATGCGAGACTGATCACCTTGCATATTTTTTTTTAACAAATTGAGAAACCGAACTTTATAAAAGAGGAATGTAAACTAAATGCGCATTTAATCAAAAAAAAAATTATTAACTTGGTTGTAGCTTGATATCATTGCCAACGCCATGTATAAACAAAAAAATGATGTATCATATTTTAAAAAATGTATAATCTTGTAAATAATAATATAAATACATCTTAGAATAAGAACACATACGATATTCTGTGATATTTACTTATAATTTCATAATAATTGACAAAATAATCAATTTGTTTAGATCGACATTATTAACTAAGATTGTTAATTAAATTATATAAATTTTAATACGACGTTGTCAATTATCATATATAAAAATATTATCCACGACCAAAGTATAAATTATAATCAAAATATATATAATTATCAAATAATGTTTAATATTATCAATATTCGCCAGTATGCAAGAGTGAGTGCGGTTGAATTTTTCAGGATCTTTAACACAAATCACACTAAAATCAATTTTTATTGTTTTCTAATTCTTTACACATTTTTTTTTTCATTTTTATATCGTTTACACTGGCGGAAGAGTGTGTGGGGATACACCTTGAGGAGTTCTCCCTCTCTCTTCCCTCCTAAGGAGATAGGTGCCAGGAATGCTCGAATGATAAGAGCAGAAACGATAAGTCTGTCTACCGAGCTGGTTGTCCAATTATAGTGGCGAAGTTGTGATCCGAATTAATAATATTTAATAAATAAATTATTTAAGTGGAGTTTATGCATTAACCATTATCTTGCCCTTCACGAGTGGAGTCGTGGTGGTACAACATATTGGTAACCACACACTACAAACAGACAAGTCTGAAAACTGTAATTCATTTTATATTATATTAATTACCGATTTTACAGTTTATATTATATTCTTTGTATATAAGTATCTGTAAATAAATAAAAGAAGAATTGATTTGACTTTTCTACAAAAAAAACGAAAATTTGTGTCTCATTCTTAAATTAATTAGCCGTGTCCGATTTAGCCCCATGGGGTGTCCGGTTTAGCCCCACCAATTTTCGTATTTTCATTTTCGAGGTGGTCACCTTCGAAGTAATATATCTCCAAAGCTACTGTAGTTTTTTAGAATCGAACAAGTGCGATTTGTAGGTGAAGTTCAAAACGGTATATTACTCTTTAGTCTTTTTTTATGAGTTTTCTGGTCAAAGACCAAATCCGTCCGGTTTAGCCCCGGTCTCCCCTAATACGTTATGTCAGTAAAGACTTACAGCAACAATTCCGATTCATTGCGTTTTAAATCCAAACCAACGTGTTTGGTTCAATTGTCGAAAGGCCTTAAAAAGCATTGTTCCCATATCAATGGTGTGACCGCCCCTTTCATGAAGTTTCCATTTTTGTTGGCGTCTTATGACATTGCTGTTACAAATATAAATAATGCATCCTATTTTAATTTCTTCCTTTTCGCCATATAAAAATGACCCAATATTTTTATCATGACGATGATTACCTTTTATAAAAATTATTAGTTTAGTTTTATCGACGTTAATATCCAATTGCTTTAATTTGCAACAACTTTCGAAATTTATCGTAAAAGTTTTTCAAAACAATAATTTTACTACTAGTGCTGAGTGTATATAATTTTTCCCAAAGCAGGTCATGAGAGACAGAGGGAAAGGCACGAACAATTTTTCTCTATTTAAGTTTGTCAATTCTTTTTAAATCGATCATCCGAAGAATACATCGGATCATCGAATACATTAAACATTGTTACATCAGGTTACTGGTTATTTTGCAAAATTATTTTAATAAATTATTTAAGTATATAATTTGGTACATTTATAACACATCTCAAAGACATAAAATAGTCAGAAAAATAAAAGCGAATAAGTTAAAACAAAACAGGGACATCTCGTACGAGTGACAGAACAAAACTAACTTGAATAATTTATTAAAATAATTTTGCAAAATGACCAGTAGCCTGATGATGGTGTCAAATCAAGGCACTGAAACGTTGCACAACTAATGTAAAATTGTTTCATTTATCACTCTTCCGATGGTCGAATTTAAAAGAATTAACAAACTTCAACAACGGAAGAAAAAAATCAGCTATATATTCCTTTATTTAAATTTAGGCAACTCTGTACAATAGCATTAAGATTAAACATGTAATCAGCGCAACTTCGCTTCTTTCTAAAACCTACCACATGTTCTGGTAATAGATTGTTCTTATCCATCTGTACATTTAACCTCTGTGTTAAGACCTGAGTAAATAATTTAGTGATAGTTGTTACCAAGGCAATAGGTTGATAGTTGGAGATATTTTTTACATCTTCTTTTTATAAAGCATTCTGAGAAAGATTTTAGACCAAGAGTATGGAACTTTCCATGAATTCCACATTTTATTATATAAAAGAGTTAAGGGGAGATTCCACTGATTTTTTTTTGAATACCGAAATTATTTTTTTTTAATTTTTGGTTAGTATGATTATCTAAAAATACGGGAAAAATAGTCTGAAGCGATAAGAATAGACTCGCTAGCAGGAGAGTAGGAATAACATCACCTTTCCACCTCGAAAATTCATGTTTTTTCATTAATTACCTAACTGCAATTTGTTTATTTTTAAATTTACATTTTTTCTTTTCGCACCGCTTGACAGAGTAGTTCTTAAGTAATAAGAAATGTCTACTGTTACATATCAAAGGTTATGTATATAACTTTAAGTTAAATTTTTGTATATTTGGTCCTTCAAACTTTAAACGCGTTTTTCTCGAAACTACACATTTTCAACTTGTTTACACTCTCATTTTTATAATTTTCAACGAAATAACTTGCAATTTGGACAGCATGCTCCTTGAATGTGTAGTTTTCGTGTAAACTAGGATATTTAAGATCCATTAATATTTATAAAAGTTATAAACAATTTAAGTTGCAAAATTATGGTCGAAAAATTAAAAAGTCTGCCATTTGGTTATTTTTCAATAAATTTTTTTTGTTCTAGTTTACACGATAGCCATAATGGTATAGATTAAGAAAATTTTTGACTTTTTTAGTTTAGATTAATTGTCGCAGAGAAAAAATGTAAACAACTTTTAGAGGGGACCACTTTCGGCAGCCATTTTCTAAGACTCCATTAAAAAAATAAATAAATAAAAAATGGTTTTTATTACTGTAACACAAGTATTTTATTGTAAAAAAAGTTTAACTAAGAAATATTTATTTTACTACCTATAAAAAAATTTTTTAAAAAAACCTTAATTTCTGTGGAATCTCCCCTTAAACAATCTAAAGCATTCTCAGGAAGATTTTTGAAGAATTCAAAGGTGATGTTATCTGAGCCGGCGGCTTTATTATTTTAACATCGTTGAAAATTTTGAACAACTTCATTTCTTCATTGGTAGGTTCATAAAGGGATAGTTCATATGAATTCTAAGCATTTTTTATAGTTATTCTCAAGGGTTAAAGTAAAAGTCACGATAAAATAATCGTGCCAAGTATCCAAATTTATAATATTAACATTAGAAGAGCGGTATCCTAAAACATTTATCACTTTCAAAAATAAATCTGAGTCCCTTAAAAACATTAATTGATTTATCAATAAATTATTGTAACCATCTGAGACGTCGGTGCTATTATTCAAATTACGTGTTTGCATAAGGAAAATATGTTAATTTTTTGTTAAAAAGCCATTTTAATACAGGAACAACTTTTTCAGATTGAATTAAATTGATGCAGTTTAAATACAATTTACATTAAAATACCAGGCATACTCTGCACCTGCTAAATTTGTCCAAAACAAGTCAAAAATTGATTTACCATTTTCATTTAAAAAGGTATAATTTTCGGGACTGTCATCTATAGATCTACCATTGATTAAAATAAATCCATTGTTCTCTAATAAAAATAACAATTTTTCACCCCTTTTATCGCTTCTTATATCTAATCTGCACCTCTTCTCAGATATGATATAAATCAGTTACTTAAAATTATCTCTTCGGACAATTGATTAAAATTCCGCACCTTAGAATTAAAATTCTCACCCAAATATATAGGTAGATCAGAGAATCTCAAAGATATCTCACCAATTTGAAAATCTAGTTTAGTCAAGAAGGAATCAAAGTCAGAGGTAGGGGAATTGTACATATAGCCCATTATAAGTTTAAAGTTCCTACTTACAAATTTAACGAATATACAGTCCTCATTTACAAGTAGGTTTTTTAGTTGAATATTTATTTTTGTTATATATAACGAGGATCATATCTAAGTCATACATTTTGATGCCCTTTAATTTGCACTGGTTTTTCCAGGTCTTCCAGTAAAAGCTTACAGTCAAGACGTTAGTTGTATTGCTCTCTCCTTTTTTCACGAAAATCTTTAGAGAAGTCGTTCAACTCCCAAATGTGAATTTTGCAAGAAACGTATTAGAAGCTAAATCTTCCTGATTGGTTCAAATGATACTCATGTTTGAACATTCATAACAAAAAAATCTATAAGTAAAAAGTATTTTTGACTTTGGTACATGAAAGAGGTACTTAAAATCTATAAAGTACTATTAAAATTCGACAATAATTTTTTATTAAGTCACGTTTTATTGTTAAAAGTAATAAGAATTAACCTTGAACATTTGGTGTTGAGGTAACATTGCCGGGCACCAACATTTCTTCCCATCCGAATCTCTAGATTTACTGCAAAAACGATGCGATCGGGATTGATAAATTAATCGATCTCTCCTACTCTTTAAAAGGTCACTCGACTTTTTATTCTATCGTGGTCAACTCGGTGATTACTACGTCTAATGCAGCTTCCATCGAGGGTTTCGTTTGTATGGATATTCTAATATACTGCACGAGAAAAGAAGTTCGCAAACAATGAATTTGCCCGAATATGAACATCTATGGCACTGGCTAAATGATACTACTGGACTCGTGAATTCACGATTTTTTCGTCAACTTGAACCTCAAATTTTGACATACTACTTGTCCTTAACACATTTTGTCAATAATTCATTAACCTTGTTTCATTTTTTTGTTAACGTTTGTCATCTCTAATAAAAGTTTTATCTACCATGGTGTACAATTACCGTTAAAAACATCACTTTTTAAAAGTTGTTTTATCCGTAATTGCATACAAATTATTTTAGCAACTTTGCAAATTTATAATTATAATGTTTCAACTTTGAATAAAATAGTGTTTTATTCCTATTTCTTTTAGAGAAAACGTCAACATTTCAAGAATGTTCAGAAAGAAAAACAAATAAAGTACTTGCAGTATTATTGACTCGTCTAAATAAAAGCAGCTCATCATACATTGTTGTAAACAAAAAATGTTCTGAAATGGTTGCTGTGACTAGAAAGTCAAAAAGATAGAAAAAACTGAAAGATCAACCTTCAGAATTATCTGCTGTTTTAGATGCACAAAGTGGTAAATTTTCTTTTCTAAATTTTGTATATTAATTTTTCATTGTCATAATAAGTATCTATTTTATCCAAAATTCAAATTAAGTAGTAGTATAATAGTTATAAAATCACACAGCACCGACACTTTTCTCAAAATTGATATTGCATTCTAAGGTTTTTAATATTATATGGCAAAACTTATATAATTGTTTCCTCGTGGAATCATTGTTTAACAGAACATTTTTCAACACGATTGACTTAACGATAGCTGATATAAGGGGATAAAGTTATTCATTTGTTCGAATGTATGAAGAGAGCGTTTTTCTCTAGGACGAGAATAACAACGATATATTACGATGTTATTTTGTATGGATTAGTAATTTTAGTAAGATCTAATTTTGTTATTTTTTGAAAAAATCCATTCATATAATTTGATAATTATTATTTATTAGCTTCCTCCCATCGACGACAGGCATCCACAGGTAATTTTAAACTGAAATTACCTACAATTATTAGTGAAATAAATATATCGGAAAATGTCAGAAATAATAATTATCAAATTATATGAATGGATTTTTTCAAAAAATAACAAAATTTTATCTCACGAGAATAACAACTGTTCGTCATTTTTAATACAAGTCGAGTAAGTGAATAACTTTTAATTCCTGCCGTCTATTATCTGCAATTGTCACTTCTGTGCATTAGGAATAAAAAATATCGTAAGTAACACGAGAATAGAGGCAGACCAATTTCTTTTAGATGATTGTTGTGATATGAATGAAGGTCAAGCGCCCCGAACCGAATCACAAAAACCATACGAAAAAATTGGTTACCTTTAGGCCATTGTTGCTTCATATGCATTTAGATAATGCTTCTAATACAATTGAGTAAATATTAAGGTTTAATTGTTATCGAACCTTATATATTGCACTAATGATATTGTTTATATTAAAGCTGTTCAAAAAGCACAGCTCTAGTTTGTACATGACAGTAGTATTTTATAAGATATGTTTTAAATATTTCCGTCATTAAAAGGCTTTCAAGAGTTACATAAATTACTTTCACCTTTATCATTTGATATTTTGAAGTTCGCCATGTAAGACTAAGTTTATTTTTGGAAAACTTTCGGTGCTGTATAAGAATCTTCTAGTCATTTAAGCAATACTAATAAAAAACACTTGTTTATATTTTAAGACACAACGAATATACTTCTTGAATGTTCAAAGAATCAGAAAAAAGGGTTTCCAAAAGTACAATTGATGCGTTTAAACCAGAAGACATCAAACATTAAACACAAAAAACATTCACCTAAAGAAACAGTATTAGTACATACTTCAAATTTGGATGACAAAATATCTCTCGATAATGTAAAAACCTGCGACCCATCGAAAAACGAATTAACCGAAGATAAAACTGTCGTGGAAGCTACAGTAGCTACGCCCGATTCTGATGATAAAGTGCCCTTCGTTCAAGTACAAAGTCCCTGTTCTACATTTTCAAATGGATTGATCGAATGTTTAAGTAACACAGCGGCGTCAGTAAATATTTTAAGCTATAAAAACAAAACTTCTCCCGACCAAGTAAAAACCAGCGACCCATCGAAAAACGAATTTACCGAAGTTAAAACTGTCGTGGAAGCTACAGTAGCTACGTCTGATTCCGATGATAAAGTGCCCTTCGTTCAAATACAAAGTTCTTGTTCTGCATCTTCGAATGAATTGATCAAAGATGTAACTAAATCAGCTGCGTCAGTAATTGTTTTAAATTTGGAAACCAAAGCATCTCTCGACGAAGTAAAAACCTGCGACCCATCGAAAAACGAATTAACCGATGATAAAACTGTCGTGGAAGCTACAGTAGCTACGTCTGATTCCGATGATAAAGTGCCCTTCGTTCAAATACAAAGTTCTTGTTCTGCATCTTCGAATGGATTGATCAAAGATGTAACTAAATCAGCTGCGTCAGTAAATATTTTAAATTTGGAAACCAAAACATCTCTCGACCAAGTAAAAACCAGCGACCCATCGAAAAACGAATTTACCGAAGTTAAAACTGTCGTGGAAGCTACAGTAGCTACGCCCGATTCTGATGATAAAGTGCCCTTCGTTCAAGTACAAAGTTCTTGTTCTGCATCTTCGAATGGATTAATCGAAGATGTAAGTAAGACAGCTGCGTCAGTAATTGTTTTAAATTTGGAAACCAAAGCATCTCTCGACGAAGTAAAAACCTGCGACCCATCGAAAAACGAATTAACCGATGATAAAACTGTCGTGGAAGCTACAGTAGCTACGTCTGATTCCGATGATAAAGTGCCCTTCGTTCAAGTACAAAGTTCTTGTTCTGCATCTTCGAATGGATTGATCAAAGATGTAACTAAATCAGCTGCGTCAGTAAATATTTTAAATTTGGAAACCAAAACATCTCTCGACCAAGTAAAAACCAGCGACCCATCGAAAAACGAATTTACCGAAGTTAAAACTGTCGTGGAAGCTACAGTAGCTACGCCCGATTCTGATGATAAAGTGCCCTTCGTTCAAGTACAAAGTTCTTGTTCTGCATCTTCGAATGGATTAATCGAAGATGTAAGTAAGACAGCTGCGTCAGTAATTGTTTTAAATTTGGAAACCAAAGCATCTCTCGACGAAGTAAAAACCTGCGACCCATCGAAAAACGAATTAACCGATGATAAAACTGTCGTGGAAGCTACAGTAGCTACGTCTGATTCCGATGATAAAGTGCCCTTCGTTCAAGTACAAAGTTCTTGTTCTGCATCTTCGAATGGATTAATCGAAGATGTAAGTAAGACAGCTGCGTCAGTAATTGTTTTAAATTTGGAAACCAAAACATCTCTCGACAAAGTAAAAACCTGCGACCCATCAAAAAACGAATTTACTGAAGTTGAAACTGTCGTGGAAGCTACAGTAGCTACGTCTGATTCCGATGATAAAGTGCCCTTCGTTCAACTACAAAGTTCTTGTTCTGCATCTTTAAATGCATTGATAGAATGTTTAAGTAACACAGCGGCGTCAGTAAATATTTTAAGCTATGAAAACAAAACTTCTCCCGACCAAGTAATAACCAGCGACCCATCGAAAAACGATTTTACCGAAGTTAAAACTGTCGTGAAAGCTACAGTAGCTACGTCTGATTCTGATGATAAAGTGCCCTTCGTTCAAGTACAAAGTTCTTGTTCTGCATCTTCGAATGGATTGATCAAAGATGTAACTAAAACAGCTGCGTCAGTAAATATTTTAAATTTGGAAACCAAAACATCTCTCGACGAAGTAAAAACCTGCGACCCATCGAAAAACGAATTAACCGAAGATAAAAACTGTCGTGGAAGCTACAGTAGCTACGTCTGATTCTGATGATAAAGTGCCCTTCGTTCAAGTACAAAGTTCTTGTTCTGCATCTTCGAATGGATTAATCCAGGATGTAAGTAAGACAGCTGCGTCAGTAATTGTTTTAAATTTGGAAACCAAAGCATCTCTCGACGAAGTAAAAACCTGCGACCCATCGAAAAACGAATTAACCGATGATAAAACTGTCGTGGAAGCTACAGTAGCTACGTCTGATTCCGATGATAAAGTGCCCTTCGTTCAAATACAAAGTTCTTGTTCTGCATCTTCGAATGGATTGATCAAAGATGTAACTAAATCAGCTGCGTCAGTAAATATTTTAAATTTGGAAACCAAAACATCTCTCGACAAAGTAAAAACCTGCGACCCATCAAAAAACGAATTTACTGAAGTTGAAACTGTCGTGGAAGCTACAGTAGCTACGTCTGATTCCGATGATAAAGTGCCCTTCGTTCAACTACAAAGTTCTTGTTCTGCATCTTTAAATGCATTGATCGAATGTTTAAGTAACACAGCGGCGTCAGTAAATATTTTAAGCTATGAAAACAAAACTTCTCCCGACCAAGTAATAACCAGCGACCCATCGAAAAACGATTTTACCGAAGTTAAAACTGTCGTGAAAGCTACAGTAGCTACGTCTGATTCTGATGATAAAGTGCCCTTCGTTCAAGTACAAAGTTCTTGTTCTGCATCTTCGAATGGATTGATCAAAGATGTAACTAAAACAGCTGCGTCAGTAAATATTTTAAATTTGGAAACCAAAACATCTCTCGACGAAGTAAAAACCTGCGACCCATCGAAAAACGAATTAACCGAAGATAAAACTGTCGTGGAAGCTACAGTAGCTACGTCTGATTCTGATGATAAAGTGCCCTTCGTTCAAGTACAAAGTTCTTGTTCTGCATCTTCGAATGGATTAATCCAGGATGTAAGTAAAACAGCTGCGTCAGTAATTGTTTTAAATTTGGAAACCAAAGCATCTCTCGACGAAGTAAAAACCTGCGACCCATCGAAAAACGAATTAACCGAAGATAAAACTGTCGTGGAAGCTACAGTAGCTACGCCCGATTCTGATGATAAAGTGCCCTTAGTTCAAGTACAAAGTTCTTGTTCTGCATCTTCGAATGGATTAATCGAAGATGTAAGTAAGACAGCTGCGTCAGTAATTGTTTTAAATTTGGAAACCAAATCATCTCTCGACGAAGTAAAAACCTGCGACCCATCGAAAAACGAATTAACCGAAGATAAAACTGTCGTGGAAGCTACAGTAGCTACGTCTGATTCCGATGATAAAGTGCCCTATGTTCAAATACAAAGTTCTTGTTCTGCATCTTCGAATGGATTGATCAAAGATGTAACTAAATCAGCTGCGTCAGTAAATATTTTAAATTTGGCAACCAAAACATCTCTCGACAAAGTAAAAACCTGCTACCCATCAAAAAACTAATTTACTGAAGTTGAAACTGTCGTGGAAGCTACAGTCGCTACGTCTGATTCCGATGATAAAGTGCCCTTCGTTCAACTACAAAGTTCTTGTTCTGCATCTTTAAATGGATTGATCGAATGTTTAAGTAACACAGCGGCGTCAGTAAATATTTTAAGCTATGAAAACAAAACTTCTCCCGACCAAGTAAAAACCAGCGACCCATCGAAAAACGATTTTACCGAAGTTAAAACTGTCGTGGAAGCTACAGTAGCTACGTCTGATTCTGATGATAAAGTGCCCTTCGTTCAAGTACAAAGTTCTTGTTCTGCATCTTCGAATGGATTGATCAAAGATGTAACTAAAACAGCTGCGTCAGTAAATATTTTAAATTTGGAAACCAAAACATCTCTCGACAAAGTAAAAACCTGCGACCCATCAAAAAACTAACTTACTGAAGTTGAAACTGTCGTGGAAGCTACAGTCGCTACGTCTGCTTCCGATGATAAAGTTCCCTTCGTTCAAGTACAAAGTTCTTGTTCTGCATCTTCGAATGGATTGATCGAAGATGTAAGTAAGACAGCTGCGTCAGTGAATATTTTAAATTTGGAAACCAAAACTTCTCCCGACGAAGTAATAACCTGCGACCTATCGAAAAACGAATTAACCGAAGATAAAACTGTCGTGGAAGCTACAGTAGCTACGTCTGATTCCGATGATAAAGTGCCCTATGTTCAAATACGAAATTCTTGTTCTGCATCTTCGAATGGATTGATCAAAGATGTAACTAAATCAGCTGCGTCAGTAAATATTTTAAATTTGGAAACCAAAACATCTCTGGACCAAGTAAAAACCAGCGACCCATCGAGAAACGATTTTACCGAAGTTAAAACTGTCGTGGAAGCTACAGTAGCTACGTCTGATTCTGATGATAAAGTGCCCTTCGTTCAAGTACAAAGTTCTTGTTCTGCATCTTCGAATGGATTGATCAAAGATGTAACTAAAACAGCTGCGTCAGTAAATATTTTAAATTTGGAAACCAAAACATCTCTCGACAAAGTAAAAACCTGCGACCCATCAAAAAACGAATTTACTGAAGTTGAAACTGTCGTGGAAGCTACAGTAGCTACGTCTGATTCCGATGATAAAGTGCCCTTCGTTCAACTACAAAGTTCTTGTTCTGCATCTTTAAATGGATTGATCGAATGTTTAAGTAACACAGCGGCGTCAGTAAATATTTTAAGCTATGAATACAAAACTTCTCCCGACCAAGTAAAAACCTGCGACCTATCGAAAAACGAATTAACCGAAGATAAAACTGTCGTGGAAGCTACAGTAGCTACGTCTGATTCCGATGATAAAGTGCCCTATGTTCAAATACGAAGTTCTTGTTCTGCATCTTCGAATGGATTGATCAAAGATGTAACTAAATCAGCTGCGTCAGTAAATATTTTAAATTTGGAAACCAAAACATCTCTGGACCAAGTAAAAACCAGCGACCCATCGAGAAACGATTTTACTGAAGTTGAAACTGTCGTGGAAGCTACAGTCGCTACGTCTGCTTCCGATGATAAAGTTCCCTTCGTTCAAGTACAAAGTTCTTGTTCTGCATCTTCGAATGGATTGATCAAAGATGTAACTAAAACAGCTGCGTCAGTAAATATTTTAAATTTGGAAACCAAAACATCTCTCGACAAAGTAAAAACCTGCGACCCATCAAAAAACGAATTTACTGAAGTTGAAACTGTCGTGGAAGCTACAGTAGCTACGTCTGATTCCGATGATAAAGTGCCCTTCGTTCAACTACAAAGTTCTTGTTCTGCATCTTTAAATGGATTGATCGAATGTTTAAGTAACACAGCGGCGTCAGTAAATATTTTAAGCTATGAAAACAAAACTTCTCCCGACCAAGTAAAAACCTGCGACCTATCGAAAAACGAATTAACCGAAGATAAAACTGTCGTGGAAGCTACAGTAGCTACGTCTGATTCCGATGATAAAGTGCCCTATGTTCAAATACGAAGTTCTTGTTCTGCATCTTCGAATGGATTGATCAAAGATGTAACTAAATCAGCTGCGTCAGTAAATATTTTAAATTTGGAAACCAAAACATCTCTCGACCAAGTAAAAACCAGCGACTCATCGAGAAACGATTTTACCGAAGTTAAAACTGTCGTGGAAGCTACAGTAGCTACGTCTGCTTCCGATGAAAAAGTGCCCTATGTTCAAATACAAAGTTCTTGATCTGCATCTTCGAATGGATCGATCAAAGATGTAACTAAATCAGCTGCGTCAGTAAATATTTTAAATTTGGCAACCAAAACATCTCTCGACAAAGTAAAAACCTGCTACCCATCAAAAAACTAATTTACTGAAGTTGAAACTGTCGTGGAAGCTACAGTCGCTACGTCTGATTCCGATGATAAAGTGCCCTTCGTTCAACTACAAAGTTCTTGTTCTGCATCTTTAAATGGATTGATCGAATGTTTAAGTAACACAGCGGCGTCAGTAAATATTTTAAGCTATGAAAACAAAACTTCTCCCGACCAAGTAAAAACCAGCGACCCATCGAAAAACGATTTTACCGAAATTAAAACTGTCGTGGAAGCTACAGTAGCTACGTCTGATTCTGATGATAAAGTGCCCTTCGTTCAAGTACAAAGTTCTTGTTCTGCATCTTCGAATGGATTGATCAAAGATGTAACTAAAACAGCTGCGTCAGTAAATATTTTAAATTTGGAAACCAAAACATCTCTCGACCAAGTAAAAACCAGCGACCCATCGAGAAACGATTTTACCGAAGTTAAAACTGTCGTGGAAGCTACAGTAGCTACGTCTGATTCTGATGATAAAGTGCCCTTCGTTCAAGTACAAAGTTCTTGTTCTGCATCTTCGAATGGATTGATCAAAGATGTAACTAAATCAGCTGCGTCAGTAAATATTTTAAATTTGGAAACCAAAACAACTCTCGACAAAGTAAAAACCTGCGACCCATCAAAAAACTAATTTACTGAAGTTGAAACTGTCGTGGAAGCTACAGTTGCTACGTCTGCTTCCGATGAAAAAGTGCCCTTCGTTCAAGTACAAAGTTCTTGTTCTGCATCTTCAAATGGATTGATCGAAGATGTAAGTAAGACAGCTGCGTCAGTGAATGTTTTAAATTTGGAAACCAAAACTTCTCCCGACGAAGTAATAACCTGCGACCTATCGAAAAACGAATTAACCGAAGATAAAACTGTCGTGGAAGCTACAGTAGCTACGTCTGCTTCCGATGATAAAGTGCCCTTCGTTCAAGTACAAAGTTCTTGTTCTGCATCTTCGAATGGATTGATCGAAGATGTAAGTAAGACAGCTGCGTCAGTAATTGTTTTAAATTTGGAAACCAAAGCATCTCTCGACGAAGTAAAAACCTGCGACCCATCGAAAAACGAATTAACCGATGATAAAACTGTCGTGGAAGCTACAGTAGCTACGTCTGATTCCGATGATAAAGTGCCCTTCGTTCAAATACAAAGTTCTTGTTCTGCATCTTCGAATGGATTGATCAAAGATGTAACTAAAACAGCTGCGTCAGTAAATATTTTAAATTTGGAAACCAAAACATCTCTCGACAAAGTAAAAACCTGCGACCCATCAAAAAACGAATTTACTGAAGTTGAAACTGTCGTGGAAGCTACAGTAGCTACGTCTGATTCCGATGATAAAGTGCCCTTCGTTCAACTACAAAGTTCTTGTTCTGCATCTTTAAATGGATTGATCAAAGATGTAAGTAAGACAGCTGCGTCAGTGAATGTTTTAAATTTGGAAACCAAAACATCTCTCGACAAAGTAAAAACCTGCGACCCATCAAAAAACTAATTTACTGAAGTTGAAACTGTCGTGGAAGCTACAGTAGCTACGTCTGATTCCGATGATAAAGTGCCCTTCGTTCAAGTACAAAGTCCCTGTTCTACATTTTCAAATGGATTGATCGAATGTTTAAGTAACACAGCGGCGTCAGTAAATATTTTAAGCTATAAAAACAAAACTTTTCCCGACCAAGTAAAAACCAGCGACCCATCGAAAAACGAATTTACCGAAGTTAAAACTGTCGTGGAAGCTACAGTAGCTACGTCTGGTTCTGATGATAAAGTGCCCTTCGTTCAAGTACAAAGTTCTTGTTCTGCATCTTCGAATGGATTGATCAAAGATGTAACTAAATCAGCTGCGTCAGTAAATATTTTAAATTTGGAAACCAAAACAACTCTCGACAAAGTAAAAACCTGCGACCCATCAAAAAACTAATTTACTGAAGTTGAAACTGTCGTGGAAGCTACAGTCGCTACGCCCGATTCTGATGATAAAGTGCCCTTTGTTCAAGTACAAAGTTCTTGTTCTGCATCTTCGAATGGATTAATCGAAGATGTAAGTAAGACAGCTGCGTCAGTAAATATTTTAAATTTGGAAACCAAAACAACTCTCGACAAAGTAAAAACCTGCGACCCATCAAAAAACTAATTTACTGAAGTTGAAACTGTCGTGGAAGCTACAGTCGCTACGTCTGCTTCCGATGATAAAGTTCCCTTCGTTCAAGTACAAAGTTCTTGTTCTGCATCTTCGAATGGATTGATCGAAGATGTAAGTAAGACAGCTGCGTCAGTGAATATTTTAAATTTGGAAACCAAAACTTCTCCCGACGAAGTAATAACCTGCGACCTATCGAAAAACGAATTAACCGAAGATAAAACTGTCGTGGAAGCTACAGTAGCTACGTCTGATTCCGATGATAAAGTGCCCTAGGTTCAAATACGAAGTTCTTGTTCTGCATCTTCGAATGGATTGATCAAAGATGTAACTAAATCAGCTGCGTCAGTAAATATTTTAAATTTGGAAACCAAAACATCTCTCGACCAAGTAAAAACCAGCGACCCATCGAGAAACGATTTTACCGAAGTTAAAACTGTCGTGGAAGCTACAGTAGCTACGTCTGATTCTGATGATAAAGTGCCCTTCGTTCAAGTACAAAGTTCTTGTTCTGCATCTTCGAATGGATTGATCAAAGATGTAACTAAAACAGCTGCGTCAGTAAATATTTTAAATTTGGAAACCAAAACATCTCTCGACAAAGTAAAAACCTGCGACCCATCAAAAAACGAATTTACTGAAGTTGAAACTGTCGTGGAAGCTACAGTAGCTACGTCTGATTCCGATGATAAAGTGCCCTTCGTTCAACTACAAAGTTCTTGTTCTGCATCTTTAAATGGATTGATCGAATGTTTAAGTAACACAGCGGCGTCAGTAAATATTTTAAGCTATGAAAACAAAACTTCTCCCGACCAAGTAAAAACCAGCGACCCATCGAAAAACAAATTTAGCGAAGTTAAAACTGTCGTGGAAGCTACAGTAGCTACGTCTGATTCTGATGATAAAGTGCCCTTCGTTCAAGTACAAAGTTCTTGTTCTGCATCTTCGAATGGATTAATCGAAGATGTAAGTAAGACAGCTGCGTCAGTAATTGTTTTAAATTTGGAAACCAAAGCATCTCTCGACGAAGTAAAAACCTGCGACCCATCGAAAAACGAATTAACCGAAGATAAAACTGTCGTGGAAGCTACAGTAGCTACGTCTGATTCCGATGATAAAGTGCCCTATGTTCAAATACAAAGTTCTTGTTCTGCATCTTCGAATGGATTGATCAAAGATGTAACTAAATCAGCTGCGTTAGTAAATATTTTAAATTTGGAAACCAAAACATCTCTCGACAAAGTAAAAACCTGCGACCCATCAAAAAACTAATTTACTGAAGTTGAAACTGTCGTGGAAGCTACAGTCGCTACGTCTGCTTCCGATGAAAAAGTGCCCTATGTTCAAATACTAAGTTCTTGTTCTGCATCTTCGAATGGATTTATCAAAGATGTAACTAAATCAGCTGCGTCAGTAAATATTTTAAATTTGGAAACCAAAACATCTCTCGACAAAGTAAAAACCTGCGACCCATCAAAAAACTAATTTGCTGAAGTTGAAACTGTCGTGGAAGCTACAGTCGCTACGTCTGCTTCCGATGAAAAAGTGCCCTTCGTGCAAGTACAAAGTTCTTGTTCTGCATCTTCGAATGGATTGATCGAAGATGTAAGTAAGACAGCTGCGTCAGTGAATGTTTTAAATTTGGAAACCAAAACTTCTCCCGACGAAGTAATAACCTGCGACCTATCGAAAAACGAATTAACCGAAGATAAAACTGTCGTGGAAGCTACAGTAGCTACGTCTGCTTCCGATGAAAAAGTGCCCTTCGTTCAAGTACAAAGTTCTTGTTCTGCATCTTCGAATGGATTGATCAAAGATGAAAGTAAGACTGCTGCGTCAGTGAATGTTTTAAATTTGGAAACCAAAACATCTCTCGACAAAGTAAAAACCTGCGACCCATAAAAAAACTTATTTACTGAAGTTGAAACTGTCGTGGAAGCTACAGTCGCTACGTCTGCTTCCGATGAAAAAGTGCCCTATGTTCAAATACAAAGTTCTTGTTCTGCATTTTCGAATGGATTGATCAAAGATGTAACTAAATCAGCTGCGTCAGTAAATATTTTAAATTTGGAAACCAAAACAACTCTCGACAAAGTAAAAACCTGCGACCCATAAAAAAACTTATTTACTGAAGTTGAAACTGTCGTGGAAGCTACAGTCGCTACGTCTGCTTCCGATGAAAAAGTGCCCTTCGTTCAAGTACAAAGTTCTTGTTCTGCATCTTCGAATGGATTGATCGAAGATGTAAGTAAGACAGCTGCGTCAGTAATTGTTTTAAATTTGGAAACCAAAGCATCTCTCGACGAAGTAAAAACCTGCGACCCATCGAAAAACGAATTAACCGAAGATAAAACTGTCGTGGAAGCTACAGTAGCTACGTCTGATTCCGATGATAAAGTGCCCTATGTTCAAATACAAAGTTCTTGTTCTGCATCTTCGAATGGATTGATCAAAGATGTAACTAAATCAGCTGCGTCAGTAAATATTTTAAATTTGGAAACCAAAACATCTCTCGACAAAGTAAAAACCTGCGACCCATCAAAAAACTAATTTACTGAAGTTGAAACTGTCGTGGAAGCTACAGTCGCTACGTCTGCTTCCGATGAAAAAGTGCCCTATGTTCAAATACAAAGTTCTTGTTCTGCATCTTCGAATGGATTGATCAAAGATGTAACTAAATCAGCTGCGTCAGTAAATATTTTAAATTTGGAAACCAAAACATCTCTCGACAAAGTAAAAACCTGCGACCCATCAAAAAACTAATTTGCTGAAGTTGAAACTGTCGTGGAAGCTACAGTCGCTACGTCTGCTTCCGATGAAAAAGTGCCCTTCGTTCAAGTACAAAGTTCTTGTTCTGCATCTTCGAATGGATTGATCGAAGATGTAAGTAAGACAGCTGCGTCAGTGAATGTTTTAAATTTGGAAACCAAAACTTCTCCCGACGAAGTAATAACCTGCGACCTATCGAAAAACGAATTAACCGAAGATAAAACTGTCGTGGAAGCTACAGTAGCTACGTCTGCTTCCGATGATAAAGTGCCCTTCGTTCAAGTACAAAGTTCTTGTTCTGCATCTTCGAATGGATTGATCAAAGATGAAAGTAAGACAGCTGCGTCAGTGAATGTTTTAAATTTGGAAACCAAAACATCTCTCGACAAAGTAAAAACCTGCGACCCATTAAAAAACTAATTTACTGAAGTTGAAACTGTCGTGGAAGCTACAGTCGCTACGTCTGCTTCCGATGAAAAAGTGCCCTATGTTCAAATACAAAGTTCTTGTTCTGCATTTTCGAATGGATTGATCAAAGATGTAACTAAATCAGCTGCGTCAGTAAATATTTTAAATTTGGAAACCAAAACAACTCTCGACAAAGTAAAAACCTGCGACCCATAAAAAAACTTATTTACTGAAGTTGAAACTGTCGTGGAAGCTACAGTCGCTACGTCTGCTTCCGATGAAAAAGTGCCCTTCGTTCAAGTACAAAGTTCTTGTTCTGCATCTTCGAATGGATTGATCGAAGATGTAAGTAAGACAGCTGCGTCAGTGAATGTTTTAAATTTGGAAACCAAAACTTCTCCCGTCGAAGTAATAACCTGCGACCCATCTAAAAACTAATTAACCGAAGATTAAACTGTCGTGGAAGCTACAGTAGCTACGTCTGCTTCCGATGATAAAGTGCCCTTCGTTCAAGTACAAAGTTCTTGTTCTGCATCTTCGAATGGATTGATCGAAGATGTAAGTAAGACAGCTGCGTCAGTGAATGTTTTAAATTTGGAAACCAAAACATCTCTCGACAAAGTAAAAACCTGCGACCCATCAAAAAACTAATTTACTGAAGTTGAAACTGTCGTGGAAGCTACAGTAGCTACGTCTGATTCCGATGATAAAGTGCCCTTCGTTCAAGTACAAAGTCCCTGTTCTACATTTTTAAATGGATTGATCGAATGTTTAAGTAACACAGCGGCGTCAGTAAATATTTTAAGCTATAAAAACAAAACTTCTCCCGACCAAGTAAAAACCAGCGACCCATCGAAAAACGAATTTACCGAAGTTAAAACTGTCGTGGAAGCTACAGTAGCTACGCCCGATTCTGATGATAATGTGCCCTTCGTTCAAGTACAAAGTTCTTGTTCTGCATCTTCGAATGGATTAATCGAAGATGTAAGTAAGACAGCTGCGCCAGTAATTCTTTTAAATTTGGAAACCAAAGCATCTCTCGACGAAGTAAAAACCTGCGACCCATCGAAAAACGAATTAACCGATGATAAAACTGTCGTGGAAGCTACAGTAGCTACGTCTGATTCCGATGATAAAGTGCCCTTCGTTCAAATACAAAGTTCTTGTTCTGCATCTTCGAATGGATTGATCAAAGATGTAACTAAAACAGCTGCGTCAGTAAATATTTTAAATTTGGAAACCAAAACATCTCTCGACAAAGTAAAAACCTGCGACCCATCAAAAAACGAATTTACTGAAGTTGAAACTGTCGTGGAAGCTACAGTAGCTACGTCTGATTCCGATGATAAAGTGCCCTTCGTTCAACTACAAAGTTCTTGTTCTGCATCTTTAAATGGATTGATCGAATGTTTAAGTAACACAGCGGCGTCAGTAAATATTTTAAGCTATGAAAACAAAACTTCTCCCGACCAAGTAAAAACCAGCGACCCATCGAAAAACGAATTTACCGAAGTTAAAACTGTCGTGGAAGCTACAGTAGCTACGTCTGATTCTGATGATAAAGTGCCCTTCGTTCAAGTACAAAGTTCTTGTTCTGCATCTTCGAATGGATTAATCCAAGATGTAAGTAAGACAGCTGCGTCAGTAAATATTTTAAATTTGGAAACCAAAACATCTCTCGACAAAGTAAAAACCTGCGACCCATCGAAAAACGAATTTACCGAAGTTAAAACTGTCGTGGAAGCTACAGTAGCTACGTCTGATTCTGATGATAAAGTGCCCTTCGTTCAAGTACAAAGTTCTTGTTCTGCATCTTCGAATGGATTAATCCAAGATGTAAGTAAGACAGCTGCGTCAGTAAATATTTTAAATTTGGAAACCAAAACATCTCACGACAAAGTAAATACCTGCGACCCATCAAAGAAATAATGTACTGTAGTTGAAGCTGTCGTGGAAGCTACAGTCGCTACGTCTGCTTCCGATGAAAAAGTGCCCTATGTTCAAATACAAAGTTCTTGTTCTGCATCTTCGAATGGATTGATCAAAGATGTAACTAAATCAGCTGCGTCAGTAAATATTTTAAATTTGGAAACCAAAACAACTCTCGACAAAGTAAAAACCTGCGACCCATCAAAAAACTAATTTACTGAAGTTGAAACTGTCGAGGAAGCTACAGTCGCTACGTCTGCATCCGATGAAAAAGTGCCCTTCGTTCAAGTACAAAGTTCTTGTTCTGCATCTTCGAATGGATTGATCGAAGATGTAAGTAAGACAGCTGCTTCAGTGAATGTTTTAAATTTGGAAACCAAAACTTCTCCCGACGAAGTAATAACCTGCGACCTATCGAAAAACGAATTAACCGAAGATAAAACTGTCGTGGAAGCTACAGTAGCTACGTCTGCTTCCGATGATAAAGTGCCCTTCGTTCAAGTACAAAGTTCTTGTTCTGCATCTTCGAATGGATTGATCGAAGATGTAAGTAAGACAGCTGCGTCAGTGAATGTTTTAAATTTGGAAACCAAAACATCTCTCGACAAAGTAAAAACCTGCGACCCATCAAAAAACTAATTTACTGAAGTTGAAACTGTCGTGGAAGCTACAGTAGCTACGTCTGATTCCGATGATAAAGTGCCCTTCGTTCAAGTACAAAGTCCCTGTTCTACATTTTCAAATGGATTGATCGAATGTTTAAGTAACACAGCGGCGTCAGTAAATATTTTAAGCTATAAAAACAAAACTTCTCCCGACCAAGTAAAAACCAGCGACCCATCGAAAAACGAATTTACCGAAGTTAAAACTGTCGTGGAAGCTACAGTAGCTACGTCTGATTCTGATGATAAAGTGCCCTTCGTTCAAGTACAAAGTTCTTGTTCTGCATCTTCGAATGGATTAATCCAAGATGTAAGTAAGACAGCTGCGTCAGTAAATATTTTAAATTTGGAAACCAAAACATCTCTCGACAAAGTAAAAACCTGCGACCCATCAAAAAACTAATTTACTGAAGTTGAAACTGTCGTGGAAGCTACAGTCGTTACGTCTGCTTCCGATGAAAAAGTGCCCTATGTTCAAATACAAAGTTCTTGTTCTGCATCTTCGAATGGATTGATCAAAGATGTAACTAAATCAGCTGCGTCAGTAAATATTTTAAATTTGGAAACCAAAACATCTCTCGACAAAGTAAAAACCTTCGACCCATCAAAAAACTAATTTACTGAAGTTGAAACTGTCGTGGAAGCTACAGTAGCTACGCCCGATTCTGATGATAAAGTGCCCTTCGTTCAAGTACAAAGTTCTTGTTCTGCATCTTCGAATGGATTAATCGAAGATGTAAGTAAGACAGCTGCGTCAGTAATTGTTTTAAATTTGGAAACCAAAGCATCTCTCGACGAAGTAAAAACCTGCGACCCATCGAAAAACGAATTAACCGATGATAAAACTGTCGTGGAAGCTACAGTAGCTACGTCTGATTCCGATGATAAAGTGCTCTTCGTTCAAATACAAAGTTCTTGTTCTGCATCTTCGAATGGATTGATCAAAGATGTAACTAAAACAGCTGCGTCAGTAAATATTTTAAATTTGGAAACCAAAACATCTCTCGACAAAGTAAAAACCTGCGACCCATCAAAAAACGAATTTACTGAAGTTGAAACTGTCGTGGAAGCTACAGTAGCTACGTCTGATTCCGATGATAAAGTGCCCTTCGTTCAACTACAAAGTTCTTGTTCTGCATCTTTAAATGCATTGATCGAATGTTTAAGTAACACAGCGGCGTCAGTAAATATTTTAAGCTATAAAAACAAAACTTCTCCCGACCAAGTAAAAACCAGCGACCCATCGAAAAACGAATTTACCGAAGTTTAAACTGTCTTGGAAGCTACAGTAGCTACGTCTGATTCTGATGATAAAGTGCCCTTCGTTCAAGTAAAAAGTTCTTGTTCTGCATCTTCGAATGGATTAATCCAAGATGTAAGTAAGACAGCTGCGTCAGTAATTGTTTTAAATTTGGAAACCAAAGCATCTTTCGACGAAGTAAAAACCTGCGACCCATCGAAAAACGAATTAACCGAAGATAAAACTGTCGTGGAAGCTACAGTAGCTACGCCCGATTCTGATGATAAAGTGCCCTTAGTTCAAGTACAAAGTTCTTGTTCTGCATCTTCGAATGGATTAATCGAAGATGTAAGTAAGACAGCTGCGTCAGTAATTGTTTTAAATTTGGAAACCAAAGCATCTCTCGACGAAGTAAAAACCTGCGACCCATCGAAAAAGGAATGAACCGAAGATAAAACTGTCGTGGAAGCTACAGTAGCTACGTCTGATTCAGATGATAAAGTGCCCTATGTTCATATACAAAGTTCTTGTTTCTGCATCTTCGAATGGATTGATCAAAGATGTAACTAAATCAGCTGCGTCAGTAAATATTTTAAATTTGGAAACCAAAACATCTCTCGACAAAGTAAAAACCTGCGACCCATCAAAAAACTAATTTACTGAAGTTGAAACTGTCGTGGAAGCTACAGTCGCTACGTCTGATTCCGATGATAAAGTGCCCTTCGTTCAACTACAAAGTTCTTGTTCTGCATCTTTAAATGGATTGATCGAATGTTTAAGTAACACAGCGGCGTCAGTAAATATTTTAAGCTATGAAAACAAAACTTCTCCCGACCAAGTAAAAACCAGCGACCTATCGAAAAACGAATTTACCGAAGTTAAAAACTGTCGTGGAAGCTACAGTAGCTACGTCTGATTCCGATGATAAAGTGCCCTTCGTTCAACTACAAAGTTCTTGTTCTGCATCTTTAAATGCATTGATCGAATGTTTAAGTAACACAGCGGCGTCAGTAAATATTTTAAGCTATGAAAACAAAACTTCTCCCGACCAAGTAAAAACCAGCGACCCATCAAAAAACTAATTTACTGAAGTTGAAACTGTCGTGGAAGCTACAGTAGCTACGTCTGATTCCGATGATAAAGTGCCCTTCGTTCAAGTACAAAGTCCCTGTTCTACATTTTCAAATGGATTGATCGAATGTGTACGTAACACAGCGGCGTCAGTAAATATTTTAAGCTATAAAAACAAAACTTCTCACGACCAAGTAAAAACCAGCGACCCATCGAAAAAACGAATTTACCGAAGTTAAAACTGTCGTGGAAGCTACAGTAGCTACGCGCCCGATTCTGATGATAAAGTGCCCTTCGTTCAAGTACAAAGTTCTTGTTCTGCATCTTCGAATGGATTAATCGAAGATGTAAGTAAGACAGCTGCGGCAGTAATTGTTTTAAATTTGAAAACCAAAGCATCTCTCGACGAAGTAAAAACCTGCGACCCATCGAAAAACGATTTAACCGAAGATAAAACTGTCGTGGAAGCTACAGTAGCTACGTCTAATTCCGATGATAAAGTGCCCTATGTTCAAATACAAAGTTCTTGTTCTGCATCTTCGAATGGATTGATCAAAGATGTAACTAAATCAGCTGCGTCAGTAAATATTTTAAGTTTGGAAACCAAAACATTTCTCGACAAAGTAAAAACCTGCGACCCATCAAAAAACTAATTTACTGAAGTTGAAACTGTCGTGGAAGCTACAGTCGCTACGTCTGATTCCGATGATAAAGTGCCCTTCGTTCAACTACAAAGTTCTTGTTCTGCATCTTTAAATGGATTGATCGAATGTTTAAGTAACACAACGGCGTCAGTAAATATTTTAAGCTATAAAAACAAAACTTCTCCCGACCAAGTAAAAACCAGCGACCCATCGAAAAACGAATTTACCGAAGTTAAAACTGTCGTGGAAGCTACAGTAGCTACGTCTGATTCTGATGATAAAGTGCCCTTCGTTCAAGTACAAAGTTCTTGTTCTGCATCTTCGAATGGATTAATCGAAGATGTAAGTAAGACAGCTGCGTCAGTAATTGTTTTAAATTTGAAAACCAAAGCATCTCTCGACGAAGTAAAAACCTGCGACCCATCGAAAAACGATTTAACCGAAGATAAAACTGTCGTGGAAGCTACAGTAGCTACGTCTGATTCCGATGATAAAGTGCCTTTCGTTCAACTACAAAGTTCTTGTTCTGCATCTTTAAATGGATTGATCGAATGTTTAAGTAACACAGCGGCGTCAGTAAATATTTTAAGCTATGAAAACAAAACTTCTCCCGACCAAGTAAAAACCAGCGACCTATCGAAAAACGAATTAACCAAAGATAAAAACTGTCGTGGAAGCTACAGTAGCTTACGTCTGATTCCGATGATAAAGTGCCCTATGTTCAAATACAAAGTTCTTGTTCTGCATCTTCGAATGGATTGATCAAAGATGTAAGTAAGACAGCTGCGTCAGTAAATATTTTAAATTTGGAAACCAAAACATCTCTCGACAAAGTAAAAACCTGCGACCCATCAAAAAACTAATTTACTGAAGTTGAAACTGTCGTGGAAGCTACAGTAGCTACGTCTGATTCCGATGATAAAGTGCCCTTCGTTCAACTACAAAGTTCTTGTTCTGCATCTTTAAATGGATTGATCGAATGTTTAAGTAACACAGCGGCGTCAGTAAATATTTAAGCTATGAAAACAAAACTTCTCCCGACCAAGTAAAAACCAGCGACCCATCTTAAAACGATTTTACCGAAGTTAAAACTGTCGTGGAAGCTACAGTAGCTACGTCTGATTCTGATGATAAAGTGCCCTTCGTTCAAGTACAAAGTTCTTGTTCTGTATCTTTGAATGGATTGATCAAAGATGTAACTAAAACAGCTGCGTCAGTAAATATTTTAAATTTGGAAACCAAAACATCTCTCGACAAAGTAAAAACCTGCGACCCTTAAAAAAACTAATTTACTGAAGTTGAAACTGTCGTGGAAGCTACAGTCGCTACGTCTGCTTCCGATGATAAAGTGCCCTTCGTTCAAGTACAAAGTTCTTGTTCTGCATCTTCGAATGGATTGATCGAAGATGTAAGTAAGACAGCTGCGTCAGTGAATGTTTTTAAATTTGGAAACCAAAACATCTCTCGACAAAGTAAAAACCTGCGACCCATCAAAAAACGAATTTACCGAAGTTAAAACTGTCGTGGAAGCTACAGTAGCTACGTCTGGATTCTGATGATAAAGTGCCCTTCGTTCAAGTACAAAGTTCTTGTTCTGTATCTTCGAATGGATTGATCAAAGATGTAACTAAAAACAGCTGCGTTCAGTAAATATTTTAAATTTGGAAACCAAAACATCTCTCGACAAAGTAAAAACCTGCGACCCTTAAAATAAAACTAATTTACTGAAGTTGAAACTGTCGTGGAAGCTACAGTCGCTACGTCTGCTTCCGATGATAAAGTGCCCTTCGTTCAAGTTACAAAGTTCTTGTTCTGCATCTTCGAATGGATTAATCGAAGATGTAAGTAAGACAGCTGCGTCAGTAATTGTTTTAAATTTGGAAACCAAAGCATCTCTCGACGAAGTAAAAACCTGCGACCCATCGAAAAACGAATTAACAGAAGATAAAACTGTCGTGGAAGCTACAGTAGCTACGTCTGATTCCGATGATAAAGTGCTCTTCGTTCAAATACAAAGTTCTTGTTCTGCATCTTCGAATGGATTGATCAAAGATGTAACTAAAACAGCTGCGTCAGTAAATATTTTAAATTTGGAAACCAAAACATCTCTCGACAAAGTAAAAAACCTGCGACCCATCAAAAAAAACGAATTTACTGAAGTTGAAACTGTCGTGGAAGCTACAGTAGCTACGTCTGATTCCGATGATAAAGTGCCCTTCGTTTCAACTACAAAGTTCTTGTTCTGCATCTTTAAATGCATTGATCGAATGTTTAAGTAACACAGCGGCGTCAGTAAATATTTTAAGCTATGAAAACAAAACTTCTCCCGACCAAGTAAAAACCAGCGACCCATCGAAAAACGAATTTACCGAAGTTAAAACTGTCGTGGAAGCTACAGTAGCTACGTCTGATTCTGATGATAAAGTGCCCTTCGTTCAAGTAAAAAGTTCTTGTTCTGCATCTTCGAATGGATTAATCCAAGATGTAAGTAAAGACAGCTGCGTCAGTAATTGTTTTAAATTTGGAAACCAAAGCATCTTTCGACGAAGTAAAAAACCTGCGACCCATCGAAAAACGAATTAACCGAAGTTAAAACTGTCGTGGAAGCTACAGTAGCTACGCCCGATTCTGATGATAAAGTGCCCTTAGTTCAAGTACAAAGTTCTTGTTCTGCATCTTCGAATGGATTAATCGAAGATGTAAGTAAGACAGCTGCGTCAGTAATTGTTTTAAATTTGGAAACCAAAGCATCTCTCGACGAAGTAAAAACCTGCGACCCATCTAAAAAGTAATTAACCGAAGATAAAACTGTCGTGGAAGCTACAGTAGCTACGCCTGATTCAGATGATAAAGTGCCCTATGTTCATATACAAAGTTCTTGTTCTGCATCTTCGAATGGATTTGATCAAAGATGTAACTAAATCAGCTGCGTCAGTAAATATTTTAAATTTGGAAACCAAAACATCTCTCGACAAAGTAAAAAACCTGCGACCCATCAAAAAACTAATTTACTGAAGTTGAAACTGTCGTGGAAGCTACAGTCGCTACGTCTGATTCCGATGATAAAGTGCCCTTCGTTCAACTACAAAGTTCTTGTTCTGCATCTTTAAATGGATTGATCGAATGTTTAAGTAACACAGCGGCGTCAGTAAATATTTTAAGCTATGAAAACAAAACTTCTCCCGACCAAGTAAAAACCAGCGACCTATCGAAAAACGAATTTACCGAAGTTAAAACTGTCGTGGAAGCTACAGTAGCTACGTCTGATTCCGATGATAAAGTGCCCTTCGTTCAACTACAAAGTTCGTGTTCTGCATCTTTAAATGCATTGATCGAATGTTTAAGTAACACAGCGGCGTCAGTAAATATTTTAAGCTATGAAAACAAAACTTCTCCCGACCAAGTAAAAAACCAGCGACCCATCAAAAAACTAATTTACTGAAGTTGAAACTGTCGTGGAAGCTACAGTAGCTACGTCTGATTCCGATGATAAAGTGCCCTTCGTTCAAGTACAAAGTCCCTGTTCTACATTTTCAAATGGATTGATCGAATGTTTACGTAACACAGCGGCGTCAGTAAATATTTTAAGCTATAAAAACAAAACTTCTCCCGACCAAGTAAAAACCAGCGACCCATCGAAAAACGAATTTACCGAAGTTAAAACTGTCGTGGAAGCTACAGTAGCTACGCCCGATTCTGATGATAAAGTGCCCTTCGTTCAAGTACAAAGTTCTTGTTCTGCATCTTCGAATGGATTAATCGAAGATGTAAGTAAGACAGCTGCGGCAGTAATTGTTTTAAATTTGAAAACCAAAGCATCTCTCGACGAAGTAAAAACCTGCGACCCATCGAAAAACGATTTAACCGAAGATAAAACTGTCGTGGAAGCTACAGTAGCTACGTCTAATTCCGATGATAAAGTGCCCTATGTTCAAATACAAAGTTCTTGTTCTGCATCTTCGAATGGATTGATCAAAGATGTAACTAAATCAGCTGCGTCAGTAAATATTTTAAGTTTGGAAACCAAAACATTTCTCGACAAAGTAAAAACCTGCGACCCATCAAAAAACTAATTTACTGAAGTTGAAAACTGTCGTGGAAGCTACAGTCGCTACGTCTGATTCCGATGATAAAGTGCCCTTCGTTCAACTACAAAGTTCTTGTTCTGCATCTTTAAATGGATTGATCGAATGTTTAAGTAACACAACGGCGTCAGTAAATATTTTAAGCTATAAAAACAAAACTTCTCCCGACCAAGTAAAAAACCAGCGACCCATCGAAAAACGAATTTACCGAAGTTAAAACTGTCGTGGAAGCTACAGTAGCTACGTCTGATTCTGATGATAAAGTGCCCTTCGTTCAAGTACAAAGTTCTTGTTCTGCATCTTCGAATGGATTAATCGAAGATGTAAGTAAGACAGCTGCGTCAGTAATTGTTTTAAATTTGAAAACCAAAGCATCTCTCGACGAAGTAAAAACCTGCGACCCATCGAAAAACGATTTAACCGAAGATAAAACTGTCGTGGAAGCTACAGTAGCTACGTCTGATTCCGATGATAAAGTGCCTTTCGTTCAACTACAAAGTTCTTGTTCTGCATCTTTAAATGGATTGATCGAATGTTTAAGTAACACAGCGGCGTCAGTAAATATTTTAAGCTATGAAAACAAAACTTCTCCCGACCAAGTAAAAACCAGCGACCCATCGAAAAACGAATTAACCAAAGATAAAACTGTCGTGGAAGCTACAGTAGCTACGTCTGATTCCGATGATAAAGTGCCCTATGTTCAAATACAAAGTTCTTGTTCTGCATCTTCGAATGGATTGATCAAAGATGTAAGTAAGACAGCTGCGTCAGTAAATATTTTAAATTTGGAAACCAAAACATCTCTCGACAAAGTAAAAACCTGCGAACCATCAAAAAACTAATTTACTGAAGTTGAAACTGTCGTGGAAGCTACAGTAGCTACGTCTGATTCCGATGATAAAGTGCCCTTCGTTCAACTACAAAGTTCTTGTTCTGCATCTTTAAATGGATTGATCGAATGTTTAAGTAACACAGCGGCGTCAGTAAATATTTAAGCTATGAAAACAAAACTTCTCCCGACCAAGTAAAAACCAGCGACCCATCTTAAAACGATTTTACCGAAGTTAAAACTGTCGTGGAAGCTACAGTAGCTACGTCTGATTCTGATGATAAAGTGCCCTTCGTTCAAGTACAAAGTTCTTGTTCTGTATCTTTGAATGGATTGATCAAAGATGTAACTAAAACAGCTGCGTCAGTAAATATTTTAAATTTGGAAACCAAAACATCTCTCGACAAAGTAAAAACCTGCGACCCTTAAAAAAACTAATTTACTGAAGTTGAAACTGTCGTGGAAGCTACAGTCGCTACGTCTGCTTCCGATGATAAAGTGCCCTTCGTTCAAGTACAAAGTTCTTGTTCTGCATCTTCGAATGGATTGATCGAAGATGTAAGTAAGACAGCTGCGTCAGTGAATGTTTTAAATTTGGAAACCAAAACATCTCTCGACAAAGTAAAAACCTGCGACCCATCAAAAAACGAATTTACCGAAGTTAAAACTGTCGTGGAAGCTACAGTAGCTACGTCTGATTCTGATGATAAAGTGCCCTTCGTTCAAGTACAAAGTTCTTGTTCTGTATCTTCGAATGGATTGATCAAAGATGTAACTAAAACAGCTGCGTCAGTAAATATTTTAAATTTGGAAACCAAAACATCTCTCGACAAAGTAAAAACCTGCGACCCTTAAAAAAACTAATTTACTGAAGTTGAAACTGTCGTGGAAGCTACAGTCGCTACGTCTGCTTCCGATGATAAAGTGCCCTTCGTTCAAGTACAAAGTTCTTGTTCTGCATCTTCGAATGGATTAATCGAAGATGTAAGTAAGACAGCTGCGTCAGTAATTGTTTTAAATTTGGAAACCAAAGCATCTCTCGACGAAGTAAAAACCTGCGACCCATCGAAAAACGAATTAACCGATGATAAAACTGTCGTGGAAGCTACAGTAGCTACGTCTGATTCCGATGATAAAGTGCTCTTCGTTCAAATACAAAGTTCTTGTTCTGCATCTTCGAATGGATTGATCAAAGATGTAACTAAAACAGCTGCGTCAGTAAATATTTTAAATTTGGAAACCAAAACATCTCTCGACAAAGTAAAAACCTGCGACCCATCAAAAAACGAATTTACTGAAGTTGAAACTGTCGTGGAAGCTACAGTAGCTACGTCTGATTCCGATGATAAAGTGCCCTTCGTTCAACTACAAAGTTCTTGTTCTGCATCTTTAAATGCATTGATCGAATGTTTAAGTAACACAGCGGCGTCAGTAAATATTTTAAGCTATGAAAACAAAACTTCTCCCGACCAAGTAAAAACCAGCGACCCATCGAAAAACGAATTTACCGAAGTTAAAACTGTCGTGGAAGCTACAGTAGCTACGTCTGATTCTGATGATAAAGTGCCCTTCGTTCAAGTAAAAAGTTCTTGTTCTGCATCTTCGAATGGATTAATCCAAGATGTAAGTAAGACAGCTGCGTCAGTAATTGTTTTAAATTTGGAAACCAAAGCATTTTTCGACGAAGTAAAAACCTGCGACCCATCGAAAAACGAATTAACCGAAGATAAAACTGTCGTGGAAGCTACAGTAGCTACGCCCGATTCTGATGATAAAGTGCCCTTAGTTCAAGTACAAAGTTCTTGTTCTGCATCTTCGAATGGATTAATCGAAGATGTAAGTAAGACAGCTGCGTCAGTAATTGTTTTAAATTTGGAAACCAAAGCATCTCTCGACGAAGTAAAAACCTGCGACCCATCGAAAAAGGAATGAACCGAAGATAAAACTGTCGTGGAAGCTACAGTAGCTACGTCTGATTCAGATGATAAAGTGCCCTATGTTCATATACAAAGTTCTTGTTCTGCATCTTCGAATGGATTGATCAAAGATGTAACTAAATCAGCTGCGTCAGTAAATATTTTAAATTTGGAAACCAAAACATCTCTCGACAAAGTAAAAACCTGCGACCCATCAAAAAACTAATTTACTGAAGTTGAAACTGTCGTGGAAGCTACAGTCGCTACGTCTGATTCCGATGATAAAGTGCCCTTCGTTCAACTACAAAGTTCTTGTTCTGCATCTTTAAATGGATTGATCGAATGTTTAAGTAACACAGCGGCGTCAGTAAATATTTTAAGCTATGAAAACAAAACTTCTCCCGACCAAGTAAAAACCAGCGACCTATCGAAAAACGAATTTACCGAAGTTAAAACTGTCGTGGAAGCTACAGTAGCTACGTCTGATTCCGATGATAAAGTGCCCTTCGTTCAACTACAAAGTTCTTGTTCTGCATCTTTAAATGCATTGATCGAATGTTTAAGTAACACAGCGGCGTCAGTAAATATTTTAAGCTATGAAAACAAAACTTCTCCCGACCAAGTAAAAACCAGCGACCCATCAAAAAACTAATTTACTGAAGTTGAAACTGTCGTGGAAGCTACAGTAGCTACGTCTGATTCCGATGATAAAGTGCCCTTCGTTCAAGTACAAAGTCCCTGTTCTACATTTTCAAATGGATTGATCGAATGTTTACGTAACACAGCGGCGTCAGTAAATATTTTAAGCTATAAAAACAAAACTTCTCCCGACCAAGTAAAAACCAGCGACCCATCGAAAAACGAATTTACCGAAGTTAAAACTGTCGTGGAAGCTACAGTAGCTACGCCCGATTCTGATGATAAAGTGCCCTTCGTTCAAGTACAAAGTTCTTGTTCTGCATCTTCGAATGGATTAATCGAAGATGTAAGTAAGACAGCTGCGGCAGTAATTGTTTTAAATTTGAAAACCAAAGCATCTCTCGACGAAGTAAAAACCTGCGACCCATCGAAAAACGATTTAACCGAAGATAAAACTGTCGTGGAAGCTACAGTAGCTACGTCTAATTCCGATGATAAAGTGCCCTATGTTCAAATACAAAGTTCTTGTTCTGCATCTTCGAATGGATTGATCAAAGATGTAACTAAATCAGCTGCGTCAGTAAATATTTTAAGTTTGGAAACCAAAACATTTCTCGACAAAGTAAAAACCTGCGACCCATCAAAAAACTAATTTACTGAAGTTGAAACTGTCGTGGAAGCTACAGTCGCTACGTCTGATTCCGATGATAAAGTGCCCTTCGTTCAAGTACAAAGTTCTTGTTCTGTATCTTCGAATGGATTGATCAAAGATGTAACTAAAACAGCTGCGTCAGTAAATATTTTAAATTTGGAAACCAAAACATCTCTCGACAAAGTAAAAACCTGCGACCCATCAAAAAACTAATTTACTGAAGTTGAAACTGTCGTGGAAGCTACAGTCGCTACGTCTGATTCTGATGATAAAGTGCCCTTCGTTCAAGTACAAAGTTCTTGTTCTGCATCTTCGAATGGATTAATCGAAGATGTAAGTAAGACAGCTGCGTCAGTAATTGTTTTAAATTTGAAAACCAAAGCATCTCTCGACGAAGTAAAAACCTGCGACCCATCGAAAAACGATTTAACCGAAGATAAAACTGTCGTGGAAGCTACAGTAGCTACGTCTGATTCCGATGATAAAGTGCCTTTAGTTCAACTACAAAGTTCTTGTTCTGCATCTTTAAATGGATTGATCGAATGTTTAAGTAACACAGCGGCGTCAGTAAATATTTTAAGCTATGAAAACAAAACTTCTCCCGACCAAGTAAAAACCAGCGACCCATCGAAAAAACGAATTAACCAAAGATAAAACTGTCGTGGAAGCTACAGTAGCTACGTCTGATTCCGATGATAAAGTGCCCTATGTTCAAATACAAAGTTCTTGTTCTGCATCTTCGAATGGATTGATCAAAGATGTAAGTAAGACAGCTGCGTCAGTAAATATTTTAAATTTGGAAACCAAAACATCTCTCGACAAAGTAAAAACCTGCGAACCATCAAAAAACTAATTTACTGAAGTTGAAAACTGTCGTGTGGAAGCTACAGTAGCTACGTCTGATTCCGATGATAAAGTGCCCTTCGTTCAACTACAAAGTTCTTGTTCTGCATCTTTAAATGGATTGATCGAATGTTTTAAGTAACACAGCGGCGTCAGTAAATATTTAAGCTATGAAAACAAAACTTCTCCCGACCAAGTAAAAAACCAGCGACCCATCTTAAAACGATTTTACCGAAGTTTAAAAACTGTCGTGGAAGCTACAGTAGCTACGTCTGATTCTGATGATAAAGTGCCCTTCGTTCAAGTACAAAGTTCTTGTTCTGTATCTTCGAATGGATTGATCAAAGATGTAACTAAAACAGCTGCGTCAGTAAATATTTTAAATTTGGAAACCAAAACATCTCTCGACAAAGTAAAAACCTGCGACCCTTAAAAAAACTAATTTACTGAAGTTGAAACTGTCGTGGAAGCTACAGTCGCTACGTCTGCTTCCGATGATAAAGTGCCCTTCGTTCAAGTACAAAGTTCTTGTTCTGCATCTTCGAATGGATTGATCGAAGATGTAAGTAAGACAGCTGCGTAAGTGAATGTTTTAAATTTAGAAACCAAAACATCTCTCGACAAAGTAAAAACCTGCGACCCATCAAAAAACGAATTTACCGAAGTTAAAACTGTCGTGGAAGCTACAGTAGCTACGTCTGATTCTGATGATAAAGTGCCCTTCGTTCAAGTACAAAGTTCTTGTTCTGTATCTTCGAATGGATTGATCAAAGATGTAACTAAAACAGCTGCGTCAGTAAATATTTTAAATTTGGAAACCAAAACATCTCTCGACAAAGTAAAAACCTGCGACCCTTAAAAAAACTAATTTACTGAAGTTGAAACTGTCGTGGAAGCTACAGTCGCTACGTCTGCTTCCGATGATAAAGTGCCCTTCGTTCAAGTACAAAGTTCTTGTTCTGCATCTTCGAATGGATTGATCGAAGATGTAAGTAAGACAGCTGCGTCAGTGAATGTTTTAAATTTGGAAACCAAAACATCTCTCGACAAAGTAAAAACCTGCGACCCATCAAAAAACGAATTTACTGAAGTTGAAACTGTCGTGAAAGCTACAGTAGCTACGTCTGATTCCGATGATAAAGTGCCCTTCGTTCAACTACAAAGTTCTTGTTCTGCATCTTTAAATGGATTGATCGAATGTTTAAGTAGCACAGCGGCGTCAGTAAATATTTAAGCTATGAAAACAAAACTTCTCCCGACCAAGTAAAAACCAGCGACCCATCGAAAAACGATTTTACCGAAGTTAAAACTGTCGTGGAAGCTACAGTAGCTACGTCTGATTCTGATGATAAAGTGCCCTTCGTTCAAGTACAAAGTTCTTGTTCTGTATCTTCGAATGGATTGATCAAAGATGTAACTAAAACAGCTGCGTCAGTAAATATTTTAAATTTGGAAACCAAAACATCTCTCGACAAAGTAAAAACCTGCGACCCTTAAAAAAACTAATTTACTGAAGTTGAAACTGTCGTGGAAGCTACAGTCGCTACGTCTGCTTCCGATGATAAAGTTCCCTTCGTTCAAGTACAAAGTTCTTGTTCTGCATCTTCGAATGGATTGATCGAAGATGTAAGTAAGACAGCTGCGTCAGTGAATGTTTTAAATTTGGAAACCAAAACTTCTCCCGACGAAGTAATAACCTGCGACCTATCGAAAAACGAATTAACCGAAGATAAAACTGTCGTGGAAGCTACAGTAGCTACGTCTGATTCCGATGATAAAGTGCCCTATGTTTAAATACGAAGTTCTTGTTCTGCATCTTCGAATGGATTGATCAAAGATGTAACTAAATCAGCTGCGTCAGTAAATATTTTAAATTTGGAAACCAAAACATCTCTCGACAAAGTAAAAACCAGCGACCCATCGAAAAACAAATTTAGCGAAGTTAAAACTGTCGTGGAAGCTACAGTAGCTACGTCTGATTCCGATGATAAAGTTCCCTTCGTTCAAGTACAAAGTTCTTGTTCTGCATCTTCGAATGGATTGATCGAAGATGTAAGTAAGACAGCTGCGTCAGTGAATATTTTAAATTTGGAAAACCAAAAACTTCTCCCGACGAAGTAATAACCAGCGACCTATCGAAAAACTAATTTACCGAAGATAAAACTGTCGTGGAAGCTACAGTAGCTACGTCTGATTCCGATGATAAAGTGCCCTATGTTCAAATACGAAGTTCTTGTTCTGCATCTTCGAATGGATTGATCAAAGATGTAAATAAATCAGCTGCGTCAGTAAATATTTTAAATTTGGAAACCAAAACATCTCTCGACCAAGTAAAAACCAGCGACCCATCGAGAAACGATTTTACCGAAGTTAAAACTGTCGTGGAAGCTACAGTAGCTACGTCTGATTCTGATGATAAAGTGCCCTTCGTTCAAGTACAAAGTTCTTGTTCTGCATCTTCGAATGGATTGATCAAAGATGTAACTAAAAACAGCTGCGTCAGTAAATATTTTAAATTTGGAAAACCAAAACATCTCTCGACAAAGTAAAAACCTGCGACCCATCAAAAAACGAATTTACTGAAGTTGAAACTGTCGTGGAAGCTACAGTAGCTACGTCTGATTCCGATGATAAAGTGCCCTTCGTTCAACTACAAAGTTCTTGTTCTGCATCTTTAAATGGATTGATCGAATGTTTAAGTAACACAGCGGCGTCAGTAAATATTTTAAGCTATGAAAACAAAACTTCTCCCGACCAAGTAAAAACCAGCGACCCATCGAAAAACGAATTTACCGAAGTTAAAACTGTCGTGGAAGCTACAGTAGCTACGTCTGATTCTGATGATAAAGTGCCCTTCGTTCAAGTACAAAGTTCTTGTTCTGCATATTCGAATGGATTGATCAAAGATGTAACTAAAACAGATGCGTCAGTAAATATTTTAAATTTGGAAACCAAAACATCTCTCGACAAAGTAAAAACCTGCGACCCATCAAAAAACTAATTTACTGAAGTTGAAACTGTCGTGGAAGCTACAGTCGCTACGTCTGATTCCGATGATAAAGACCCCCCGCGTTCAACTACAAAGTTCTTGTTCTGCATCTTTAAATGGATTGATCGAATGTTTAAGTAACACAAACGGGGCCCGTCAGTAAATATTTTAAGCTATAAAAACAAAACTTCTCCCGACCAAGTAAAAACCAGCGACCCATCGAAAAACGAATTTACCCGAAGTTAAAACTGTCGTGGAAGCTACAGTAGCTACGTCTGATTCTGATGATAAAGTGCGCTTCGTTCAAGTACAAAGTTCTTGTTCTGCATCTTCGAATGGATTGATCAAAGATGTAACTAAAACAGCTGCGTCAGTAATTGTTTTAAATTTGGAAACCAAAGCATCTCTCGACGAAGTAAAAACCTGCGACCTATCGAAAAACGAATTAACCGAAGATAAAACTGTCGTGGAAGCTACAGTAGCTACGCCCGATTCTGATGATAAAGTGCCCTTCGTTCAAGTACAAAGTTCTTGTTCTGCATCTTCGAATGGATTGATCGAAGATGTAAGTAAGACAGCTGCGTCAGTGAATGTTTTAAATGTGGAAACCAAAACTTTTCCCGACGAAGTAATAACCTGCGACCTATCGAAAAACGAATTAACCGAAGATAAAACTGTCGTGGAAGCTACAGTAGCTACGTCTGATTCCGATGATAAAGTGCCCTATGTTCAAATACAAAGTTCTTGTTCTGCATCTTCGAATGGATTGATCAAAGATGTAACTAAATCAGCTGCGTCAGTAAATATTTTAAATTTGGAAACCAAAACATCTCTCGACAAAGTAAAAACCTGCGACCTATCAAAAAACTAATTTACTGAAGTTGAAACTGTCGTGGAAGCTACAGTCGCTACGTCTGATTCCGATGATAAAGACCCCCCGCGTTCAACTACAAAGTTCTTGTTCTGCATCTTTAAATGGATTGATGGAATGTTTAAGTAACACAGCGGCGTCAGTAAATATTTTAAGCTATGAAAACAAAACTTTTCCCGACCAAGTAAAAACCAGCGACCCATCGAAAAACAAATTTACCGAAGTTAAAACTGTCGTGGAAGCTACTGTAGCTACGTCTGATTCTGATGATAAAGTGCGCTTCGTTCAAGTACAAAGTTCTTGTTCTGCATCTTCGAATGGATTGATCGAAGATGTAAGTAAGACAGCTGCCTCAGTGAATGTTTTAAATTTGGAAAACCAAAACATCTCTCGACAAAGTAAAAAACCTGCGACCCATCAAAAAACTAATTTACTGAAGTTGAAACTGTCGTGGAAGCTACAGTAGCTACGTCTGATTCCGATGATAAAGTGCCCTTCGTTCAAGTACAAAGTCCCTGTTCTACATTTTCAAATGGATTGATCAAAGATGTAAGTAAGACAGCTGCGTCAGTAAATATTTTAAATTAGGAAACCAAAACATCTCTCGACAAAGTAAAAACCTGCGACCGATCAAAAAACTAATTTACTGAAGTTGAAACTGTCGTGGAAGCTACAGTCGCTACGTCTGCTTCCGATGAAAAAGTGCCCTTCGTTCAAGTACAAAGTTCTTTTTCTGCATCTTCGAATGGATTGATCGAAGATGTAAGTAAGACAGCTGCGTCAGTGAATGTTTTAAATTTGGAAACTAAAACTTCTCCCGACGAAGTAATAACCTGCGACCTATCGAAAAACGAATTAACCGAAGATAAAACTGTCGTGGAAGCTACAGTAGCTACGTCTGCTTCCGATGATAAAGTGCCCTTCGTTCAAGTACAAAGTTCTTGTTCTGCATCTTCGAATGTATTGATCGAAGATGTAAGTAAGACAGCTGCGTCAGTGAATGTTTTAAATTTGGAAACCAAAACATCTCTCGACAAAGTAAAAACCTGCGACCCATCAAAAAACTAATTTACTGAAGTTGAAACTGTCGTGGAAGCTACAGTCGCTACGTCTTCTTCCGATGATAAAGTGCCCTTCGTTCAAGTACAAAGTTCTTGTTCTGCATCTTCGAATGGATTGATCGAAGATGTAAGTAAGACAGCTGCGTCAGTGAATGTTTTAAATTAGGAAACCAAAACTTCTCCCGACGAAGTAATAACCTGCGACCTATCGAAAAACGAATTAACCGAAGATAAAACTGTCGTGGAAGCTACAGTAGCTACGTCTGATTCCGATGATAAAGTGCCCAATGTTCAAATACGAAGTTCTTGTTCTGCATCTTCGAATGGATTGATCAAAGATGTAACTAAATCAGCTGCGTCAGTAAATATTTTAAATTTGGAAACCAAAACATCTCTCGACAAAGTAAAAACCTGCGACCCATCAAAAAACTAATTTACTGAAGTTGAAACTGTCGTGGAAGCTACAGTCGCTACGTCTGATTCTGATGATAAAGTGCCCTTCGTTCAACTACAAAGTTCTTGTTCTGCATCTTTAAATGGATTGATCGAATGTTTAAGTAACACAACGGCGTCAGTAAATATTTTAAGCTATAAAAACAAAACTTCTCCCGACCAAGTAAAAACCAGCGACCCATCGAAAAACGAATTTACCGAAGTTAAAACTGTCGTGGAAGCTACAGTAGCTACGTCTGATTCTGATGATAAAGTGCGCTTCGTTCAAGTACAAAGTTCTTGTTCTGCATCTTCGAATGGATTGATCAAAGATGTAACTAAAACAGCTGCGTCAGTAATTGTTTTAAATTTGGAAACCAAAGCATCTCTCGACGAAGTAAAAACCTGCGACCTATCGAAAAACGAATTAACCGAAGATAAAACTGTCGTGGAAGCTACAGTAGCTACGCCCGATTCTGATGATAAAGTGCCCTTCGTTCAAGTACAAAGTTCTTGTTCTGCATCTTCGAATGGATTGATCGAAGATGTAAGTAAGACAGCTGCGTCAGTGAATGTTTTAAATGTGGAAACCAAAACTTTTCCCGACGAAGTAATAACCTGCGACCTATCGAAAAACGAATTAACCGAAGATAAAACTGTCGTGGAAGCTACAGTAGCTACGTCTGATGCCGATGATAAAGTGCCCTATGTTCAAATACAAAGTTCTTGTTCTGCATCTTCGAATGGATTGATCAAAGATGTAACTAAATCAGCTGCGTCAGTAAATATTTTAAATTTGGAAACCAAAACATCTCTCGACAAAGTAAAAACCTGCGACCTATCAAAAAACTAATTTACTGAAGTTGAAACTGTCGTGGAAGCTACAGTCGCTACGTCTGATTCCGATGATAAAGACCCCCCGCGTTCAACTACAAAGTTCTTGTTCTGCATCTTTAAATGGATTGATGGAATGTTTAAGTAACACAGCGGCGTCAGTAAATATTTTAAGCTATGAAAACAAAACTTTTCCCGACCAAGTAAAAACCAGCGACCCATCGAAAAACAAATTTACCGAAGTTAAAACTGTCGTGGAAGCTACTGTAGCTACGTCTGATTCTGATGATAAAGTGCCCTTCGTTCAAGTACAAAGTTCTTGTTCTGCATCTTCGAATGGATTAATCGAAGATGTAAGTAAGACAGCTGCGTCAGTAATTGTTTTAAATTTGGAAAACAAAACTTCTCCCGACCAAGTAAAAACCAGCGACCCATCGAAAAACGAATTTACCGAAGTTAAAACTGTCGTGGAAGCTACAGTAGCTACGTCTGATTCTGATGATAAAGTGCGCTTCGTTCAAGTACAAAGTTCTTGTTCTGCATCTTCGAATGGATTGATCAAAGATGTAACTAAAACAGCTGCGTCAGTAATTGTTTTAAATTTGGAAACCAAAGCATCTCTTGACGAAGTAAAAACCTGCGACCTATCGAAAAACGAATTAACCGAAGATAAAACTGTCGTGGAAGCTACAGTAGCTACGTCTGATTCCGATGATAAAGTGCCCTATGTTCAAATACAAAGTTCTTGTTCTGCATCTTCGAATGGATTGATCAAAGATGTAACTAAATCAGCTGCGTCAGTAAATATTTTAAATTTGGAAACCAAAACATCTCTCGACAAAGTAAAAACCTGCGACCTATCAAAAAACTAATTTACTGAAGTTGAAACTGTCGTGGAAGCTACAGTCGCTACGTCTGATTCCGATGATTAAAGACCCCCCGCGTTCAACTACAAAGTTCTTGTTCTGCATCTTTAAATGGATTGATGGAATGTTTAAGTAACACAGCGGCGTCATTAAATATTTTAAGCTATGAAAACAAAACTTTTCCCGACCAAGTAAAAACCAGCGACCCATCGAAAAACAAATTTACCGAAGTTAAAACTGTCGTGGAAGCTACTGTAGCTACGTCTGATTCTGATGATAAAGTGCGCTTCGTTCAAGTACAAAGTTCTTGTTCTGCATCTTCGAATGGATTGATCGAAGATGTAAGTAAGACAGCTGCGTCAGTAATTGTTTTAAATTTGGAAACCAAAGCATCTCTCGACGAAGTAAAAACCTGCGACCTATCGAAAAACGAATTAACCGAAGATAAAACTGTCGTGGAAGCTACAGTAGCTACGCCCGATTCTGATGATAAAGTGCCCTTCGTTCAAGTACAAAGTTCTTGTTCTGCATCTTCGAATGGATTAATCGAAGATGTAAGTAAGACAGCTGCGTCAGTAATTGTTTTAAATTTGGAAACCAAAGCATCTCTCGACGAAGTAAAAACCTGCGACCTATCGAAAAACGAATTAACCGAAGATAAAACTGTCGTGGAAGCTACAGTAGCTACGCCCGATTCTAATGATAAAGTGCCCTTCGTTCAAGTACAAAGTTCTTGTTCTGCATCTTCGAATGGATTGATCGAAGATGTAAGTAAGACAGCTGCGTCAGTGAATGTTTTAAATGTGGAAACCAAAACTTTTCCCGACGAAGTAATAACCTGCGACCTATCGAAAAACGAATTAACCGAAGATAAAACTGTCGTGGAAGCTACAGTAGCTACGTCTGATTCCGATGATAAAGTGCCCTATGTTCAAATACAAAGTTCTTGTTCTGCATCTTCGAATGGATTGATCAAAGATGTAACTAAATCAGCTGCGTCAGTAAATATTTTAAATTTGGAAACCAAAACATCTCTCGACAAAGTAAAAACCTGCGACCTATCAAAAAACTAATTTACTGAAGTTGAAACTGTCGTGGAAGCTACAGTCGCTACGTCTGATTCCGATGATAAAGACCCCCCGCGTTCAACTACAAAGTTCTTGTTCTGCATCTTTAAATGGATTGATGGAATGTTTAAGTAACACAGCGGCGTCAGTAAATATTTTAAGCTATGAAAACAAAACTTTTCCCGACCAAGTAAAAACCAGCGACCCATCGAAAAACAAATTTACCGAAGTTAAAACTGTCGTGGAAGCTACTGTAGCTACGTCTGATTCTGATGATAAAGTGCGCTTCGTTCAAGTACAAAGTTCTTGTTCTGCATCTTCGAATGGATTGATCGAAGATGTAAGTAAGACAGCTGCCTCAGTGAATGTTTTAAATTTGGAAACCAAAACATCTCTCGACAAAGTAAAAACCTGCGACCCATCAAAAAACTAATTTACTGAAGTTGAAACTGTCGTGGAAGCTACAGTAGCTACGTCTGATTCCGATGATAAAGTGCCCTTCGTTCAAGTACAAAGTCCCTGTTCTACATTTTCAAATGGATTGATCAAAGATGTAAGTAAGACAGCTGCGTCAGTAAATATTTTAAATTAGTAAACCAAAACATCTCTCGACAAAGTAAAAACCTGCGACCCATCAAAAAACTAATTTACTGAAGTTGAAACTGTCGTGGAAGCTACAGTCGCTACGTCTGCTTCCGATGAAAAAGTGCCCTTCGTTCAAGTACAAAGTTCTTTTTCTGCATCTTCGAATGGATTGATCGAAGATGTAAGTAAGACAGCTGCGTCAGTGAATGTTTTAAATTTGGAAACTAAAACTTCTCCCGACGAAGTAATAACCTGCGACCTATCGAAAAACGAATTAACCGAAGATAAAACTGTCGTGGAAGCTACAGTAGCTACGTCTGCTTCCGATGATAAAGTGCCCTTCGTTCAAGTACAAAGTTCTTGTTCTGCATCTTCGAATGTATTGATCGAAGATGTAAGTAAGACAGCTGCGTCAGTGAATGTTTTAAATTTGGAAACCAAAACATCTCTCGACAAAGTAAAAACCTGCGACCCATCAAAAAACTAATTTACTGAAGTTGAAACTGTCGTGGAAGCTACAGTAGCTACGTCTGATTCCGATGATAAAGACCCCCCGCGTTCAACTACAAAGTTCTTGTTCTGCATCTTTAAATGGATTGATGGAATGTTTAAGTAACACAGCGGCGTCAGTAAATATTTTAAGCTATGAAAACAAAACTTTTCCCGACCAAGTAAAAACCAGCGACCCATCGAAAAACAAATTTACCGAAGTTAAAACTGTCGTGGAAGCTACTGTAGCTACGTCTGATTCTGATGATAAAGTGCCCTTCGTTCAAGTACAAAGTTCTTGTTCTGCATCTTCGAATGGATTAATCGAAGATGTAAGTAAGACAGCTGCGTCAGAAATTGTTTTAAATTTGGAAACCAAAGCATCTCTCGACGAAGTAAAAACCTGCGACCTATCGAAAAACGAATTAACCGAAGATAAAACTGTCGTGGAAGCTACAGTAGCTACGCCCGATTCTGATGATAAAGTGCCCTTCGTTCAAGTACAAAGTTCTTGTTCTGCATCTTCGAATGGATTAATCGAAGATGTAAGTAAGACAGCTGCGTCAGTAATTGTTTTAAATTTGGAAACCAAAGCATCTCTCGACGAAGTAAAAACCTGCGACCTATCGAAAAACGAATTAACCGAAGATAAAACTGTCGTGGAAGCTACAGTAGCTACGCCCGATTCTGATGATAAAGTGCCATTCGTTCAAGTACAAAGTTCTTGTTCTGCATCTTCGAATGGATTGATCAAAGATGTAAGTAAGACAGCTGCGTCAGTGAATGTTTTAAATTTGGAAACCAAAACTTCTCCCGACGAAGTAATAACCTGAGACCTATCGAAAAACGAATTAACCGAAGATAAAACTGTCGTGGAAGCTACAGTCGCTACGTCTGCTTCCGATGATAAAGTGCCCTTCGTTCAAGTACAAAGTTCTTGTTCTGCATCTTCGAATGGATTGATCGAAGATGTAAGTAAGACAGCTGCGTCAGTGAATGTTTTAAATTTGGAAACCAAAACTTCTCCCGACGAAGTAATAACCTGCGACCTATCGAAAAACGAATTAACCGAAGTTGAAACAGTCGTGGAAGCTACAGTCGTTACCTCTGATTCCGATGATAAAGTGCCCTTCGTTCAAGTACAAAGTTCTTGTTCTGCATCTTCGAATGGATTGATCGAAGATGTAAGTAAGACAGCTGCGTCAGTAAATATTTTAAGCTATAAAAACAAAACTTCTCCCGACCAAGTAATAACCAGCGACCCATCGAAAAACGAATTAACCGAAGATAAAACTGTCGTGGAAGCTACAGTAGCTATGCCCGATTCTGATGATAAAGTGCCCTTCGTTCAAGTACAAAGTTCTTGTTCTGCATCTTCGAATGAATTAATCGAAGATGTTAGTAAGACAGCTGCATCAGTAATTGTTTTAAATTTGGAAACCAAAGCATCTCTCGACGAAATAAAAACCTGCGACCTATCAAAAAACTAATTTACTGAAGTTGAAACTGTCGTGGAAGCTACAGTCGCTACGTCTGATTCCGATGATAAAGACCCCCCGCGTTCAACTACAAAGTTCTTGTTCTGCATCTTTAAATGGATTGATGGAATGTTTAAGTAACACAGCGGCGTCAGTAAATATTTTAAGCTATGAAAACAAAACTTTTCCCGACCAAGTAAAAACCAGCGACCCATCGAAAAACAAATTTACCGAAGTTAAAACTGTCGTGGAAGCTACTGTAGCTACGTCTGATTCTGATGATAAAGTGCGCTTCGTTCAAGTACAAAGTTCTTGTTCTGCATCTTCGAATGGATTAATCGAAGATGTAAGTAAGACAGCTGCGTCAGTAATTGTTTTAAATTTGAAAACCAAAGCATCTCTCGACGAAGTAAAAACCTGCGACCTATCGAAAAACGAATTAACCGAAGATAAAACTGTCGTGGAAGCTACAGTAGCTACGCCCGATTCTGATGATAAAGTGCCCTTCGTTCAAGTACAAAGTTTTTGTTCTGCATCTTCGAATGGATTAATCGAAGATGTAGGTAAGACAGCTGCGTCAGTAATTGTTTTAAATTTGGAAACCAAAGCATCTCCCGACGAAGTAATAACCTGAGACCTATCGAAAAACGAATTAACCGAAGATAAAACTGTCGTGGAAGCTATAGTAGCTACGTCTGATTCCAATGATAAAGTGCCCTATGTTCAAATACAAAGTTCTTGTTCTGCATCTTCGAATGGATTGATAAAAGATGTAACTAAATCAGCTGCGTCAGTAAAATATTTTAAATTTGGAAACCAAAACATCTCTCGACAAAGTAAAAACCTGCGACCCATCAAAAAACTAATTTACTGAAGTTGAAACTGTCGTGGAAGCTACAGTCGCTACGTCTGCTTCCGATGATAAAGTGCCCTTCGTTCAAGTACAAAGTTCTTGTTCTGCATCTTTAAATTGATTGATGGAAGATGTAAGTAAGACAGCTGCGTCAGTGAATGTTTTAAATTTGGAAACCAAAACTTCTCCCGACGAAGTAATAACCTGAGACCTATCGAAAAACGAATTAACCGAAGATAAAACTGTCGTGGAAGCTATAGTAGCTACGTCTGATTCCAATGATAAAGTGCCCTATGTTCAAATACAAAGTTCTTGTTCTGCATCTTCGAATGGATTGATAAAAGATGTAACTAAATCAGCTGCGTCAGTAAATATTTTAAATTTGAAACCAAAACATCTCTCGACAAAGTAAAAACCTGCGACCCATCAAAAAACTAATTTACTGAAGTTGAAACTGTCGTGGAAGCTACAGTCGCTACGTCTGCTTCCGATGATAAAGTGCCCTTCGTTCAAGTACAAAGTTCTTGTTCTGCATCTTCGAATGGATTGATCGAAGATGTAAGTAAGACAGCTGCGTCAGTAAATATTTTAAGCTATGAAAACAAAACTTCTCCCGACCAAGTAATAACCAGCGACCCATCGAAAAACGAATTAACCGAAGATAAAACTGTCGTGGAAGCTACAGTAGCTACGCCCGATTCTGATGATAAAGTGCCCTTCGTTCAAGTACAAAGTTCTTGTTCTGCATCTTCGAATGGATTGATCGAAGATGTAAGTAAGACAGCTGCGTCAGTGAATGTTTTAAATTTGGAAACCAAAACTTCTCCCGACGAAGTAATAACCTGCGACCTATCGAAAAACGAATTAACCGAAGATAAAACTGTCGTGGAAGCTACAGTAGCTACGTCTGATTCCGATGATAAAGTGCCCAATGTTCAAATACAAAGTTCTTGTTCTGCATCTTCGAATGGATTGATAAAAGATGTAACTAAATCAGCTGCGTCAGTAAATATTTTAAATTTGAAACCAAAACATCTCTCGACAAAGTAAAAACCCTGCGACCATCAAAAAAACTAATTTACTGAAGTTGAAACTGTCGTGGAAGCTACAGTCGCTACGTCTGCTTCCGATGATAAAGTGCCCTTCGTTCAAGTACAAAGTTCTTGTTCTGCATCTTCGAATGGATTGATCGAAGATGTAAGTAAGACAGCTGCGTCAGTGAATGTTTTAAATTTGGAAACCAAAACTTCTCCCGACGAAGTAATAACCTGCGACCTATCGAAAAACGAATTAACCGAAGATAAAACTGTCGTGGAAGCTACAGTAGCTACGTCTGATTCCGATGATAAAGTGCCCAATGTTCAAATACAAAGTTCTTGTTCTGCATCTTCGAATGGATTGATAAAAGATGTAACTAAATCAGCTGCGTCAGTAAATATTTTAAATTTGAAACCAAAACATCTCTCGACAAAGTAAAAACCTGCGACCCATCAAAAAACTAATTTACTGAAGTTGAAACTGTCGTGGAAGCTACAGTCGCTACGTCTGCTTCCGATGATAAAGTGCCCTTCGTTCAAGTACAAAGTTCTTGTTCTGCATCTTCGAATGGATTGATCGAAGATGTAAGTAAGACAGCTGCGTCAGTAAATATTTTAAGCTATGAAAACAAAACTTCTCCCGACCAAGTAATAACCAGCGACCCATCGAAAAACGAATTAACCGAAGATAAAACTGTCGTGGAAGCTACAGTAGCTACGCCCGATTCTGATGATAAAGTGCCCTTCGTTCAAGTACAAAGTTCTTGTTCTGCATCTTCGAATGAATTAATCGAAGATGTTAGTAAGACAGCTGCATCAGTAATTGTTTTAAATTTGGAAACCAAAGCATCTCTCGACGAAATAAAAACCTGCGACCCATCGAAAAACGAATTAACCGAAGGTAAAACTGTCGTGGAAGCTACAGTAGCTACGTCTGATTCCGATGATAAAGTGCCCTATGTTCAAATACAAAGTTCTTGTTCTGCATCTTTCGAATGGATTGATCAATGATGTAACTAAATCAGCTGCGTCAGTAAATATTTAAAGGTTTTATTAGAAGACTACGGAACCAGCATGAATAAAGCAGCTGTGACTTTTGGCAAAGAAAAAAACGACAAAAGAAACCTGATTTTCCTTTCTTGGAAGATATTGGTAAACTTCATAATCATTTAAGTGAATTAAGAACTACAGCTTACAACGATTTGAAATCAGAATTCTCTTATTCGTCTTACAAGAAACTGGCAGAAGCTACACTTATCTCAATCTTACTCTTTAATCGAAAACGACCAGAAGAAACTGAACGAATGAGTATTTAAGATTTTAATAATAGAGAGGACTTCGAGTGCTTTAAAAAGAAGCAGATATTTCAATCACTATCGCAGGAAGGAAAAAAGTTAGCGAAAGAGTACAGCCTACTTGAATTACGTGGAAAATTAGGTCGAACTGTACCTGTTCTTTTAAGAAGTGATATTGTAAAATGTATTCAACTTTTAATTAAAAATCGTTCTCAAGCTCACATCTCATCAAAAAATCCTTACGTATTTGGATTGCCTGGTTTAGATAAACAGATCTCGAAATACCTTAGTGCCTGCAAATTGATGGGGAAATATTAAGTTGAATGTGAAGCATCAGCGCCATTAACTTTAAGGGGCACTAAATTGAGGAAGCATGTAGCAACAGCATGTATCAGTTTAAATTTTAGTGAAAAAGAATTATTGTCACTAGCTGATTTCATGGGACAGGAAACAGCAATTCAACGAAAAGTCTATATTCAGCCAACATTCGAAAGAGATCTCCTACAGATGACTAAAGTTTTGACTAGCGTTGAGGGGAAAACTCCACAACATGATAGCGAAGGTGACACTGATTCTGAAGCTGACAACGATGAGGAAGATGAGGAAGATGACAAAGATGATCCTGATGACACAAATGAAGAGGGTGGAGACGTTTCTTCTGGTGAAGCTGATGAAATTAATCTCGTCCAATCGAACGGTAAATAGTTATGTTTTATTATTACAGTAGAGACTCCATTATCCGAAGCCCTATTATCCGGATATTCGATAATCTGGACAAATTTAAAAATTTATTTTTTAATATAAAGTTTATAAAGTCTCAAGCCGTTAACTTCTTTTTTTAATTTAAAAAACGTGAATTTTTACACGAAATGTTGCATTTTTAAGTTTATAAAAAAGTTTATAACTAAAGATTTATTAATGTTGACTTTAAAAGTTTTAGTTTCTTTCAGTCTTATTTTAATACATATGCAAATAAATACATAAAATTATATTTCAAAAATTTGTTTGATTTGTATTATACTTGATTATCCGGATTTTCGATTATCCGGACAAGTGCCTGCATCCATTAGTCTGGATAATGGATTCTCTACTGTATATACAAATCGCCTTTAGCAAAGTGGAAAGGGTAACTGGAATCTAGTTATCTATATGCTCAAAGTATAAAGTATCTGCATTGAATGCCTGTTAATTTAAATACATGTTTTTTATTTTAAATAACATTATTGAAGAATTTATATTCATAATTTTTTAATTTTATAAATTTTCTAGTTGCAGGCAACTTACTGAATGATAATTCTAGCACATCGAGCTTAACTTCCAGCTTAAAAAAGTCAAATAGGAAACGGCTAGCAGGCAAGTAATTTCACCCTCACTTTTACTTTCCTTTCACTTCACTCTTTCTTTTTTTATCGTACTTCACTCTTACTCTCATTTCAATCTTTTTTTTGGTCTCACTTCAAAATCTCTTTCATTCTCGCCTAACTCACACTTTTATTTATATATATATTTGTCCATTTCTTTCTGTTAAATTTATTCTTTGTCTGTCCCTTCTACTATTAACTTCTTTAATTATTTTTCCCCTTCTCTTTTTAGAGAAAAAACTAACTTCCTGATGCTTTCATTATTTTCTTCTCACATCTTTTCCTTGATATTTCCCAACTTTCCATTCACACTCTTCCAGTCAATTGCATTAACTGTAAATTAATGTTGCCTCCTATAGTTACCTTTTTATTTCTATTTTTTACCGCACTTTATAAAATGTCAGCCAGACTATTAAATCGATTGTCAAAGTTACAAATTTTTTTTCATAAGAATAGTAATAAGAAAGGAATTAAAAATGATTGATGAGTCGGTATCATTAATACACAAAAAAATTTTTTTTTTTTTGTTTACTAAAATTCCATTTTTTCCTCCTTTAAGAAAAAAAAAATTTTTTTACTCTCAAAAATTGTTTTCTTGTAAAAAAAAATTTTTTTTTTGAAAAAAAAATTTTTTTTTTTTTTTTTGAAAATTTTTTTTTAAAAAAAAAATTTTTTTTTTTTTTTTGAAATTTTTTTTTTTTTTTTTTTAAATGACTGAATATTGATTGTTATTCCTTTTGAATTTGAATTGCGACAGAATTTTAATATACAAGTGTAATGAAGGAGATTCCAAAGGCAAATTATAAAGGAAATTCGTAATAGAATTTTTAAATGACTTTTTTTATGTATGGTGATTTTCAAATTGTTTTGATTCTGAATATAAATCCAGTGGTAAAGATTTAAAATTTCTTGAACTTTAATACACGCATAGAATAGTATATTAAGCAACAAGAGGATAGAGGCAGCCATTTCTTTACGGTGATTTTTGTGACACAAGTGGAGGACGGCGCCCTAGACCGTAACGAGTGGCACAAAAATCATCGTCAAGAAATTGGCTGCCTTTATTGTCGTGTTACTTGCGATATTTTTTATTCCTAATGCACAAAAGTGTCGATTTCAGATAGCAGACGACAGGGAGTAAAAGTCATTCACTTGTTCGACTTATATGAAAATGGCGACTATTTTCTCCCTTGGGAAAAAATGACACATGGGGTCAGCTGTTATTTTTGCCCATGGGAGAAAATGGTCGCCATTTTCATACGGTCGAAAAAATGAGTGACTTTACGTCCTGTCGTCAGCTATCTAAAAGCGCCATTTTTGTGCATGTGGGATATATATATATATACTATGGGGGCGGAGCCCCCCTGCGCGCTTCGCGCGCCAACCCCCATGATTTTATATGATATTATATATCTTGTGATATTAGCCATTCTCAAATTTTGAATCTTTGTCATCAATTTTGAGGTAACATACCAGCCGGCAAGTAAAAAAATTTCTTTTGCATAGGCTTCGACGTTCTATTTCGCGCTTCTATTTGAGGGGGCAAGTGTTTTACCTGTTGGTAAAACACAGATCAAATTTTGACGTAATGTGAAGGCCCACATTAAGGCCCCTTTTAAAACCCGTAGCTCAAAAAATAGGTAAAATTAAACATGTATTTGTGACGCGATCTGAAGAAAGGGACCTTAGAAGCAAAAAATTATAGGTTATGTTTGCAATTTTTGAAATGAAAATACGAACAGAGAATCAACTGACAATACAATTTACTGATGTTCAGGTCTTTATTACAACTAAAATATTAAATAAATACTGATTTTAATTTACTGTAATTAAAAAGAAACTTTTAATTAATAAAAAGGTAACACTAACATAACCTTAAAGTGATTTGCTTCTAAGGTCCCTTTCTTCAGATCGCGTCACATTTATATTCGTTATTTATCCTCTTTTTGACTTAGGTCAAAAAATAGGTCAATTTTGACATATGTTTTGATTTATGTTCTTGACCTATAGGTCAAAAAATAGGTCAAATTAGACATAGGTTTTGAGGTAATGTGAGGCCGTTATTTATCCTCTTTTTGACCTATAGGTCAAAAAATAGGTCAAATTAGACATAGATTTTGACGTAATGTGAGGCCGTTATTTATTCTCCTTTTAAACCTATAGGTAAAAAAATAGGTCAATTTTGACATAGATTTTAACGTAATGTGAGGCCGTTATTTATTCTCTTTTAAACCTATAGGTTAAAAAATATGTCTATTTTGACGGACCCTTTGGGATAGGGTGCCCTTAGAAATCCTGACTCTGCGGCGGCGGCGGCGAAATGTTTTTATATAATAGGGAGATATATATATATATATATATATATATATATATTATATATATATATATATATATATATATATATATATATATATATATATATATATATATATATATATATTTATATATATATATATATATATATAAATATATATATATTTAAAATATATATATATATATATATATTTAAATATATATATATTTATATATATATATATATAATATATATATATATATTTATATTTTTTGTCACAGGTAAAACATGTTCGCTGCCGCTGTGAACTTCTTAGCTGTGGTAGCTAATTTTCGAAGATTTTACAACAAATATTTTTTTACTGCTGAAACAAACTTTTTTTGTCCGTGTATGATGGTATTAAAATGTCCTCCCCACAGGAATATTTTAATTTAACATTGGTGGAATGTTCCAGGTTAATTACCAGACAAATTAAGAATTTTCACTTTCACTTAACATCTTGCAGTTTCTTTGGTTACCATAGCAACGGTTGTCATGGTGATGGTTACTATAGCAAACGTAAACATAGTAATCATTACCATATCATTACCATACCGTAGAACATTCCCTTAATGTTATATTGGAATATTCCTGTAGAGTGGATATTTTATTATTATTTTATTATTATTTTAATATTATATTTTAATATTTTAATATTATTAGGAATATTCTGAATATAAAATGTAATATTTCCATCATTTTTAGGTTATATATTCCGTACCCGCATAAGTATTGTTTTATTTGCTTATATTAATTGATACAATTTTTTTAAACCGTGCGAATATTGCATGTAATATTGTTTGAATATTGATTGAACATCAATATTCAATATTTTTTAATATTATATTATTTTTCTTATGTGTTATAAATGTGAAAAATATTTATCAGTATTATATACACAAACAAATGAGACATTTTAGATAATATTTTTTGGTTATTACCATGGTAATATCGATAAATGGGATACTTACCCTTTATCATAGACTTAATTTTTATCTTTGGAATTTTCGTATATAAGTTAAAGGTAACATGATTGTTTTTATAATTTTAAAATTATAATGTTAGTTAATCATAATTTTAAAATATATTTTGCTAGGGTTAAAACTATTATATTTTTTATTATTGAATAGGTAAGTATCACTTATTTATTATCATGCTGAAAAATGAGTGTAATTTTTTTATTATATATAAAGTGTGTGTAATATTATTTGTGTTTTTTCAAGGCGAATTAGTAAAATTTTAACATTTTTACGCATGTACAATATTTTGGTATATTAATACTATATATAGTAAACGTAGTATTAAATAAATTTTAGTATATATTTTCAAATAAATTGGTGAGTATAAATATATTTTTAAATTAGTATTAATTAATGCCTTAACTTAAGTAAAATATATTCTTATTTTATGTATTTTATCTAATTATAATATTTATTTAGTATATAATACATTTGGATTTTATTTTATTAGGAATTATTTCCTCAATATTTTTGGGTAATATTGAACATTGTGTTTAAAAAAAATGTTTTCTATGATCAGCAGAGATGTTAATTAGGATGAAGTAGACAGTAGTCGGACACTTTTCAATGTTGAATAACTATGAAACCGTATGAGATAAAAGCAATATGTTTGTTACTAATCATTTGTAATGTCATCATAAACAAATATAAGCTTTTGTAATTAAAAAAAATTTTTGTAGTTTTTGAAGTTGGTCTGTTACTGCCGTTTAGGGCTGTTCAAAAAATACGTAACGCTATTTTTCTGAAATTTGGACACCCCCTCCCCGCCTGTAACGCAATGTTGTATATACATTAGCGTCATTTTTTCTGCTGACCGTAACAAATAGCTTAACCCCTCCTTCCCCAAAAAAGCGTTACGTATTTTTTGAACGGCCCCTTAGGACCATTAGGAATATAATTACACAAGTAAGAAATTTTAAACAAATTTCAATTGTCATTTTTTGAGCAGAATTTATTAAGAAGTTTCTCTTAAGTGACTGCCCAAGTGCGAAAACCAACACTTTGCGCCGACTCTTGTGGTGTTAACCACGGTTGGACGTTGGCATCCAAATATCGGCAGACATTAATGGCCCAATATTGGCTGCCATAACTCCCGTTAACCGCGGTTAGATGTTGGCAGCCAGATCTCGGCAGACATTAATGGCCCAATATTGGCTGTCATTACTCCCCCAGTGTTGACAAAATTAGAAAAAAATAAATTTTTTTATTCAATTAACTAATTAATTTATAACATTTATACGCTTTATTTCCCTAAATTAAACGCAAACTTACAAATATTTGAAAAAATTTTACCTCTCGCGGGGATCGATACCTGAACCTGACGCACTACAGCCTAATACTCTGACCACTCTGCTACTCTGACTTGAAGTCGAGGAAGTAAAAGGGTTCTTATAAGCTACTCTACATTGGCCGATACTGTCCCATTATTGGGCCGAACTACGTCCCAATATTGGCAATTATAATTTTCCATCATAGATACAAAATGATAGACATTAATGTGCCATTCCTGGGCCAAGCTACACCCTAATTCTGGCAATTATAATTTGACTTCAAAGATACAAAATTTTTGCCATTAAAGTGCCACTAATGAGCCATTAATGGGCCGATCTTCGTCACATCACTGTCAATTGTCTATTGACATTAAATATTGATCAACTTTGCCATGAATGTACCATTATTTGGCCGAGAGCTGGCCCAGTCTTAAAAAATTAGAAATTCTGACCATCGGCGCCATCATTGGCCCAGTAATGGGACGTTTTGAACACCAATAATGGCCCAGTAACTTCTGCCAATTCTCGGCAGACAATACTGCACCAATGATGGACCGTTTTTGCAGTCTTGGCATTTCGCATTTGGGCGACTACTGTCCGGTACACACCATATTAGAACTCGGCTATCGATAAATCGGTTGTACTCCTAATTTCAAGACGTTTTATAATCACAAAAAAAATTAGTATTAACCTTTTCTCTGTTTGACAAAATATTCATATAAGTGGCTCAAAATGTCCAGCAAAATCTGGACGATGAACTTTTATGAAACTTAGTATACAAGGGTTTTTGGGGTCGATGAATTCAAATATGACGCAAAAAAAATTCAATATGTCGGACAAAATTTTTTAATTTTAAACAGATATTTATAAAAATTAGTATGCAAGGGTTTTTGAGGTCTCTGAATTCAAATATGACGTACAAAAGCATTTAAATTGGCAGCTCCAAAATGGCGGACAAAATGTTTCACATTTCAAACAGTTATTTACAAAAATTTGTTTACAAAGTTTTTGGTGTCGCTGATTCTAATTCGGACGTAAAAATTTTAAATATTTATTAAAAAATGTTGGATAACGGATTTATATTTTGAGGGAAGTCTTTTACCAATCAGTTAATATTTGTATTTTTTATTTCGATAGTAAAAATTGAGAATTCAGCGACCCAAAATTCCTCTCTATACTAAAATTGAGAAAATTCAAAATAAATTTTGAAAATTTGAATTTATAAAAATGAATATGAAATTTGGATTCAGCGACCCAAAATACCCCTAGATATTGAAATTGATAAAAATTGGAATAAATTTTAAAAATTGTGTCCGCCATGTTGGATCCGACATTTTTAATTTTAATTTATTTTAATTTAACTTATGGGACTTCAAAAAATATTTAATCCGGAATGAGGGGCAAAAAACCCATTACATTATAGACAGTTGCGAGAAAGATACATCAATTTAAATATTTTTTATCGTCATTTTCTTGAAATCAAACTTCGCAGTCTTAAAAATTCAAATGCGCCTAACTTCGTTAAATAATTTTTTTTGGCCAAACGGCAAAACACGTGTCGTCTAAAATTGTATGAAAAATAATATATTTCTATAGGCAACTATTATTTTCACTTACATATTTTAGCCTGTCTGAATTGAAATAGAATCAACCAGAATATAACTGAATATTTCTTAACTTCTACGCAAATTTTATTAATTATTTTCCAGTCAAATTCTACAGAATATTCTAAAGAATGCACTATAGTGAAAAGTGAGAATTCTTAGAGTAAGAGTGAGAAGTAAAAATTTTTAAAGTGAGAGTGAGAGAGAAAGTGAGAATTTTTTGAATGAAAGTAAAAGTCACAGTGAGAATGAAAAGTGAAAATTTTTGGAATGAAAGTGAGGGTGAGAAGTGAGATTTTTTTTGGTTGAAAGTGACAATGAAAAGTGAGAATTTTTTAAGTGAAAGTGAGAATTTTTGAGTGAAAGTGAGAGTGAAAAGTGAGAATTTTTGAGTGGAACTGAGAGTGAAAAGTGAGATTTTTTGAGTGAAACTGAGTGTGAAGTAAAAGTGAGGAATTTTGAGTGAAAGTGAAAATGAGAATTTTTTAGAGAGAGTGAAAAGTGAGAATTTTTAAGTGAAAGTGAGAGTGAGAATTTTTTTGAATGATAGTAAAAGTAAAAATTTTTTGAGTGAAAGTGAGATTGAAAAGTGAAAGTGAGAATTTTTTTAGTGAAAGTGAAAGTTAGAGTGAAAGTGAGAGTGAAAAGTGAGAGTTACGTGAACGCACCCCTGTTTGTTATTTAATATAAATAGAAGTAATTATTTTTACTAAGTCATATAATAAAATATTTTTTATTTTTTGTTAGATATTGGAGTTACTGAAAATTCAGAAGTTGAAAACGTAAAAAAGAAGCAGAGGAATGAAAAGAAAAAAGAAGTAAATGATGATATTGATGATGATGAAGAAAGTTTAGGGGATAGTGGGGCACAGTTGGGTACCTTTTTCACGGATAGAAATTTATAGTAGTGAGCAACATAATTGTGGTTAGGGTAAATATTTTTAATGTTAGAAATACAGACAGCTATCTAAATAGTGTTGCAATTGGTTACTTAGTTACAGAGAGTCAAACGAATAAACCGATTCAACTAAGTATCAGATCTTTTCTTTTACTGAAATACAAAAGCAAAGGTAGTTTGTCTATGATCCTATTGTGGACCAAGGTTGCTTCCGTGGTTGATCATTTACAATAATAATAATATTGTTAATAATTGTTCATTTATTTTAATACATTATGAATTTTTTGATTTTATTGTGAGTTCGACTTGCATTTGCCTTATTGTTTATTGATTGAAAATACTGATAATTTTAGAGTTTTTTAATTTTATTTTATTCTATTATAAAATTTTTTAAATTTTGGAACAAAAGGAAAAAGTATATATTTAGAAACTTGTTGCCGATGAACATATTATTCCGATGATGAATCTTCAGGTTCTACATAGTATTCATTATCTGCATCTGTTATAATAATTAAAAAATTGTATTTATTGTGAATAATTATAAGTTATTTTATTTATAAATATCTGTTTTACAAGAAAAAAATAATAAAATAGTTATTTAAGTGAAAATTATAATTTTAAAATTAATTCATTACGGAAATTATTTAATCTTAAATTACGGTTTTTTAATTATCACAGAAAATTTACAATTAAATTTTTAATTTATTTTACCTGCAAAACCCATTGCTAGTTGTTTTGTTTTTAGAACAATACGTTCCTCAGGAGTCATTACTCTATCAATGGGAAAATGCAGATCAATTTCCTTCCACATTGCGTACAATTCAGAAATTGGTTTTGTAAAACACGCATCATTTCTTAAAATTTCATAAATTTTTACCTCGCTTGGAGGTTGCAGGTTTTTTAAATAAAATTGTTCAATTTTATAAAATAATTGTCGTGACAAATTTAAAATTTCTAGAAGAGAATCAAAATGTTTTAATTCAGCCCAAATGATGCTAAGGTTGTTTACCATTGAGCTTGAGAAATCTGTAATATAATATTTTTTAATGAATACAATAAATCGTTAAGTGTTAAAATGTTATCAGAATGTAGTAAATAATTTACAGTACTTTAAATCTATCAAAGATTAAATTTACATTAGAAATTATTATTATAATTCATTTTGGTGTTATTTTTGACAATAAATTAAATTTTACTTAAAATTAAACTGCAACTCATTTATTTGTTATAATTTTAGTTTATATATGGAGCAAAATTCCTCAACTGCCCAGGTCAGAAAATTGGATTTTTGTCCTACCTGCACGGAAAGAATGTCATTTCGGGCACTTAAGGCGGACGCAAAGTAGCACATTCTGCCCGGGAGTAGGGGAAGCGGGCGGAAAATACTTTACCGCCCGCTGACCTCACACAAGCGGGCGGTAAAGTATTTTCCGCAAGCAATTTAATTCTTTGTTTTTTTCTGTAGAAATTAATAAAAATAAAGCTTATTGCTCAAAATAGAAAATAATATAACCAGGGACCGTCTCCAAAGTTTAGTTTTTATTCATTTTCTGAGTTAACACGAAACTAAATTAACAAACTGAATTTAGTTTTGAGTCGACACAAAACTGAACTAACTAAATTATCACGTCCTGGCACTTTTTCAGGAGACTTGTCATCCTGACACCTAGACAGCCTGCACTAGGTAAATCACTAGGTGTCACTAGGTTTATCATTATAGACTTCAAAGAGTCAACATTTATATAGAGTTTAATTTTTAACTAAAATGAGCGTTTAATCGTGCGTGTCTTCAGTCCCATACTTTCCATGCAGTTTGGACAAAAAATTATGTTCGCATTATGGGCGCAAAGGTGATTACGACTCCGGCAAGATTTCGGGACATCGGGGACACTTTCGCTTCCGAGGCGAAGCCATTATCATCGCCATCGTCGCAATCACCTATTTTGCGCCCTTGATACGAAAATAAATATTTCTTGTCACTTTGTCAAAATGTTAATATTATTAGTAGAAGTGTATATATTGAATATTATCGAATTTAATAAATTATTTTTTGAGTTATGAAAGTTCAAAATTTTATTTTTTTTTGAAAACATCTTTTTTTCGATTTAATATATTGATAAGTAAAATTAATCAAATTTTCAAGTGGGAATAGTTATTTTTAAATGGTTTTTTACGAGTTACAAGCTTATGATGGAAAAAAGTTGTTTTATTTGAATGTTACCTTGAAATTCAAGGAAAAATTCTTAATTTTAATATATTTCTAAATCGATATTTTTTATGTTTTTCTAATCTATCCCAAAGGTAAGCTCGAAACTCGAATATGGATCAAAGCTTGATTCTTTTTTATGATTGGAGGTTTAATTTTGGCTCAAAACTCGAATATGCTCTCTAAATTTAAATTAGTCAAATTATAACTATTTCAATTAGTAACATGGCTTTTTACTAATAATTTAGTTATTTTATTATTATCTACAAACAAATTAGTCACATTTTCATTACTAAATCAAATAGTAACCCTATTCTACTAATTCAATCAACAACATTAGATTACTGATTGAATTAGTAAAAGTATTCTTTTTAAAGATAACATAACCTTAATTTTGAGATTTTATTTCGTAAATAACTCCTGATTTTTAAAAAGTCTATTATCAACAGTTTAAAAATTGGTAAATTAAAATACTGTAATAATACATAATATATATGTATTTCAAGAATGACATTAAACTGTTAATTTAGAAAAAAAAAAATATTCTGTGCTTTGGCAGATTGTATCGTTTCTTTTTGTCTTGTTGACGCGTCTGACGTGAACAATTTTGTAACTTTACAGTTTTGTTTCAAATAGAATAAAAAAATAATTACAATTTTATGTGGAACTGAAATACTGGATCATTTTCTGAAAATGTGTAAGTACCTGTTTATATATGTATTGACCAGAGTATTATTCAATTCAATAACAAATTGATCAGAAAATATTTAGGTTATGTTTTTAAACAAAACATATTTTTCACGATTAACGTTTAAATTTATTAAATCTTTTTTATATTGATTATCATTTTCTACTATTTTATGCACTGTATATTTAAATAATATGATTATAGAGAAAAAATCTCTTGTCTGTGTTTTGTTTTACATACATATTCGAATCAAAATGAAAAATTCCAAGCCAAAGAGTTCTGTCTCATCATTGAATGTTACTCTCACGCAATTTAATCCTAACGAAAACATTTCTTATAATTCTGATCAAGATGAGGTCGAAATTCTGTATTGTCGTAAAATCGATTTAACAACGTGTGTTTAGATATCTAAATTTAAAATTTATAACTATTTTTATCAAACTTTTATATTTAAATTTACTTTAACTTCGTCACATTTTTGCTTTTAATTGTTAGTACATAGTGCGTATTTGTTACAATTAGAGCTGTGATTTTGTAGTAAAAACTAATAATAATTTCAAAGTGTACCAAAGGTATTAATTATTTTTATAGAAATGTCTTGTTTGAATAAAATTACTTAAATTGAATAAAGTGTTTTCCATATAACTTATTTCATTTGTGAAAAACAATTCTATTACTGTTACATTTAGTTAGAAACTCACTAATTCATTCAATAAGTTAAGTTACTAATTTATTTAGTAGCCTCTATACTACCAATTCAATTAGTTAACTTTGACTAATTCACAGTAAACGAATCCGTCCTATTTGAATTAGTCAAAATCTATTGTGAATTAGTCAATATCTACTAATTCAAATTTAGAGAGTGGATCAAGGCTTAATAAATAGCTCAACGATTAATCTTGGCTCGAAACTCGAATATGGATTAAGACTTAATCATGGATTAAGGTTTAATTTTGGCTCAACGATTAATCATTACTCGAAACTCGAATATGGATCAAGGCTTGATTGTGGCTCTAGGCTTAATCATGTCTGGAAACTCCATAGTGGATCAAGGCTTGAGGTTTGACTATTGCAAAACAATTAATCATGGCTTGAAACTCGATTATGGCTCAACGTCCCAGGCAGAAATCATCGACCGGCTTGGTACCGGGCCGGTACCAAGGGCGGACTTGCCGGTGCCGGCGTGAGACCGGCATTACCGCCGGCCCGGAGCCGGTCCAGTCAACAATGATAACCCGGGAAATATCCGCCCCGGTGCCGGTAAACCACCGGCTCGATACCGGGCCGGTAGTAAAAAAAAAATTATTTTGTTACTTTTCTGCCGGCTATATGCTGGCACGGTGTCAGATTAGTATATTTTATTAACAACACATTTTTACATATATTAAACGTTAAACAATATTATTAATTAATTAATTTAATTGTAAACACTAAATAGAATGCTGAAACATATGAATTATTATTAATTGTTAGCGAAAAATCTGAAAACATGAGGAATTGAACTCCGGACCCTCAGGCTGCAAAGTCGACGCTGCATCCGCTAACCTAAACCTGCTTATGAAAAGTGAATGGAAAGTTTATATATGAAGTGTGACACCAGGACTAATTACAAAATGTTCTAAATTAATAGAAAAAATCTTTTCTAAAAGACAGTTTGAATAATGTAATGTCAAAGTTAATAATTATAATAACATTTGTTAATGTCATTATACGTTGGGACTAAGGCTAAAGAAAAAACGCTAACATGGTACCGGCCCGGTACCGGCTTTATAGAAACAACTTTCAGAAACTTAGTATAATGAAATTAATATAATACCTTGTTAGATTATCAAAATTTTATAACAATAAATCAAATAAAACCTGACCAAAATTATTTTAAACGAACAAAGTTATTATAGGGTGTCTAGTAATTCAGCATTAACAAATTCCCGGATTTTTGAGTGATTTTCCCAGACAATTTAAAGCTAAATTAATATAATTTAATAAAATGTAATTTTTCCAACTATGTAAAAAAAGATTTTAAAAAACATTTGATTTCGAGAGATTTGATTTTTCTATTCTTCCGAATAGTGTAAAAATTTCAAAGTACCGGGTCGGTACTAATTTTGATGCCGGCAAAACTCCGTCGCCGGTGTAAAAACGGTATAGTAGTGGTACCGGGCCGGTACTAATTTTGATGCCGGCAAAAATTCATTGCCGGTGTAAAAACGGTAGCGAAGGCCGGCACCGGGCCGGTGCCGGTTATTGTCCGACTTTACCACCGGGCCGGTGTCGAACCGGTCGTAGGCATCGGCACACCACCGACTTTTCTGCCTGGGGTTTATTCTTTTTTATGACTGAAGGCTTGATTCTGGCTCCAATCTTAATTCATACTCGAGTTTCGATCCATGATTAATCGTTGAGCCATAATTAAGTCTTAATCCTTAATCAAGCCTTGATCCATATTCGAGTTTCGAGCCAAGATTAATCGTTGAGACATAATCAAGCCTTGATCCATAACTCTTTGAAATAAATACAATATATTTTTACAATAAAATTTAAAAATAAACAATGAAATTGAATTTACGAGCAAAACTTAAATTTTTTATTTTTCCAATTTTTTAAAATTTATTTTTCGGTTAAATATTGTTTAATTTAATCAAGTGTGTATTTTTATTCCTTTTTGAAGTTTGCAATTTTTAAATTATTATCATTAAGTGTATATTATTAAAAATTTAGAAACAATGTTAATAAATACATTCTATAAAATAAAAAATACTTGGATAATTAACATAATTGTTTTTAAATTCATCAAATTTTCTTCGAGAATTCTCGTCTCTCGTGACACTTTTCTCGTCTTGTATCGCTTCAGCGATAATGAAAAAAATGTCTCGTCTCGAGTCAAAGTTCTCTCGTATCGTCTCTCGCCCTTAACGCGAGATAAGATTAATTTTGAGATAACATTAATTAAAGAATATGTTGTTTTTTTACTCACCAGTAGATCTTCTACAAGGACATACATCATTGTATATTAATTTTCTGGTAGCGAAATTAGTTGTATTTGTTTTCTCTATACAAATACGATCTACAATAAAGAATATTTTTATATAATTATTTAATATTAATGATATTATCCTAATAGGAAATGCTAGTGTAACCACGATGTTTACCAGTGGATTAGTAATAAGTCGATTGCTTAGTCGTAGTACAGCCGAGCTTTGACAATTAGTGCTGTTGCTGTACACACGGAAAATTTTTTTTTCAAGAGTTATTACGAAATTTATTCAAGAACTTAGGATATGGAAAAAATTTAGAACTCTTTTTAGAAAAATTCAATATTTATTAAAGAATTTTAATGTGTTTTTCTAATAGCTTGGAAATAATTGTTATTGACGCTGCGACTGAAAAAGTCCCGAACTATTTAAGAAAGAAAACGTTGCATAACCAATAGGAATACAGCGCCTGTTGGCTTTAAATATGTTCCTTATCGTAATGCGTCCCTGTAGTCGAGAAACATTTGGCGGAGAGATCAGAACTCTTGTGATTTCAAGTTCGACTACTCACGCAGGCAAATTTTTTTCTTTAATTTCACATTTTTCAATTCTTAAATTATTTCCTAACTCCTGGATACGTGGTAACAACTCGGAACTATCGACGAACATCTAATGGTAATCAATGAAGGTTTGATAGAAATTCGGGAACTGTACACATTAAAAAGAAAGTCTTATTTTCAGCCATAAAAGGTACCTTAATTTAAGATGCAACATTTTTAAGGTAGCTTTTGTTTAATTTCAAATCTTATTTTTTTGTTGAATTTAAAGAGCAAAAGCTTGCTGAATATCATCAAAAAATGTGGTGAATCTATGACAATCATGTAGCAAATCAGCAGTTCTATATACCTAATTTAAAAAGTAAAACCGCTGCCAAGTTATATATTTTTGTTATAATTTTAGTGATCATTTCATGAACACTTTGCTTCCTTATAGAGATGTTAATAATAATAAAATATAAATTTTGAACAATTATTCTCAATTGCTTTAATAATTTTTTCTCTTTATTTGATTAAAAATTCAAGTTCCACATTAAAAAATTTTTTTTTTAAGTTTCCATCACAATTTCTGTTTTTTAAAATATGAATAACTTCTTTATTTCTAATCGAATTAGCTTCAAAAATAGGTCAATCGAAGCGTTTTCACGCAAGCAGAGTTTAAGTTAAGACTGGCATTACTTTCAGGACTTGTTTAATTTCAGATAGCATTTAAAATAAGATTTACTTTTTACTGTGTATTAGAAAAAGCTATAAATAGTCTGATAGTCTTTTTTTTCATTAATTTCTCACGTAAAGTTCATGGCACTGGCCGCAATTGTTTCTGAAAGTTTCGGGAACTCGTCAAGGAATCCTGTGCGCAGAAACGCAGTGCGCACCAGTCTCAACAAGTCTCACAGCCAGTAAGACTTGCGTGACTTTTATATTTATTTTATGCTGAGGTATTTAACGCGCTTGTTTAGCTCAACTGGGTGAGCAGAATAGATTTTTTCTTGCATTCGTCTAAATTTTCGATTTTCTTGAATAGTTTCCGACTTTTTCAAGAACAGTTTGCCGAGAAGTGGTGAAATACTTTGAATTTCTAAAGAAAAAGTAAATGATATTTTGAAACAAGATAACTTTTAGTTTCCTGTGTACTACCCGTCGTATCCAACATTCAGAAAAAGAGTTGCCTGCCATAGCCAATTAAATAGTTGCTATAGCGTGATCTATAGTTAATTGGTTAGCACATTCAATTATTGGATACTGTTTCCATGCGAAAAGGTTCCCCAGCTATGTAGGTAATGCAGCTAAGGTTGTGCAGCTAAAAAGTTGGATGTATCAACCAAGAAATAGTTGCTCCATCCAATTAATTTGATCGCGCTATAGCATCTATTTAATTGGCTATATATCCTAAGTTCTGGAATAAGTTTCTAAATAATTCTTGAAAAAAGTTTTTTCTTCTAGAATTTTTGTTTCCCCAAAGCTGAAACAAGCCTCGGCGGTATGTACTGGCTGAGTATAGAAAAATTGCTTACAATTCTCTTTGCCAGTATTGCTTTTTAGGGTTTCGTGGCCAAGGGCCAAAACCCTTATAGCGAGACTTCGGTGTCCGTCCGTAGTTTTTACGTCTTAAGTATTCAGTCTTAAGTCTTAAGTTCTTATGTCCTAAGACTTAAGACTTAACTTCGGTATAAGAAGGTCTTAAGTCCTAAGTTTAAGTCTTACCGTTGCCATGGAAACTTCGGTATAAGAAGGTCTTAAGTCCTAAGTCTTAAGTTTTACGTCTTAACAATCGTTGTCATGGCAACCGTTGCTATGTTAATGGTTATCATAACAGCCGTTGCTATGTTAATGGTTGTCATAACAGCCGTTGCCATGGCAACCGTTGCTATGTTAATGTTTGCCATAACAACCGTTGCTATGGTATACCAATTACTTCATTAAAATTTTTAAACAATTAATTTAAAAAAAAAATTTCTAAATAAATTATTATTATTTTTTTTTATTCATTCATTATCATTATCATCATTTTTGTCATTTTAGGCCACGAAACCCTATGATGTAGGCGCGTTGCGCCTGCTTCTCTGCCTGATTTTTATTATATAAATTTGAAATGAATAATAAAAAACATTTTATTAATGTTTATAAATTTAAATTTATTGAAAAAAAAATATTTTACTTTTCAGTTATTCATTTTTTTATTTTATTAAATTTAATAATAATAATTTTGCATAATTGTTTAATTTTTTAATAATAAATTGTTTAAACAAATGAAAATTATAAACAAAATTTTAATTTTAATATTAACAATAATTTGGTTCTTTTTAAAATATTATTATGCTTCTTATTATAAATAAAAAATCATTTGAAAATTACCACTGCTAAAATTTTAAATGCAATAATAAGTGAAGTTATTTAATTTAATAATTAAAAATTTAATTTAATTTATTATTTCTAACGTTTCCCTATTTTTTCTCATCTTTGATTTAATAATAGTTAGTCTGAATGATACTGAGAAATTAAAATTTTACTGCATACACGCGTCGTTAGCATAGTGGTTAGATAGTTATTTTATAAGAACGTAGGCCGTAGGTTCGATTCCTCTCTTGAGTAATTTTGTTTATTTTCAAAGGTTTGCGATATTTCCAGATTTTATTCATTAGATGCGAAAATATGAAAATATAATACGCACATACCGTAATGTATCGAAGAACTTGCTCGACGCTCGGGAAAAAGGGATAATGCCAGTCAGGTAGTAATGAGGACCTCTTGGTCGTTCCATGCTGCCTGACTGGTATTATCACTTTTTTTAGTGTTAAGCGAGTTATTCGATACAGCTCCTCACATTAAAAAAATATTGAAATTTTCTACTGTTAAATTATTTATAATTATTAATTTACAATTAATTAACTCTTTAACGACGAGGTGTGCTGCTTTTCAACATGAATTTCAAACGTGTACAATTACTAGAAAGAAGCCATAACATTTATCAAAAGTCAATATTCTACTATTTTTGGGATCGTTCTTTCAAATGCCGTGGTCAAAATTTTCAAAAAATGATATTAAACCCTTCTTTTTTAAAAATACTTAAAAATGTCAATTTTTTTCAATGCAATTTTTTTAAAAGAATTTTTCCCCGCCAAAACATTTTTCAAAATTATTGAGACTTGCATGAAATTTGCTGTTCTGAGGTGTTCGGGGTCGCTGCTTTTGAATATGAAGTAGCCTTTAGCCTTAAAATAATTAAAGTTGCTTGATTCTCATCACGAGGAGGTAGGCGATATAGAGAATCATTATTTTTTATTTTTTCAGTGATTTTTATTTTTTTTTTTTTTCAATTTTATATTTTACTTCTTTCAACTTTTTATTAAAAACTATTAATTTGTATTATGCGCTTTTTTGAAGCAATTGTTACAGTAAATTATAAAATTGGAAAAAAAACCAAAAAAACAAACAAAATCAAAAATCACTGAAAAAGTAAAAAAAAAGGTTCTCTATACCCTAGTAGAAATTTGTCCTAGTTATTATAAAGGAACTGTCCAGTCGCGCTTGAAATTGTCTAGTTACTTTAATAGCCAACTGGCTAATAACTCGAATGGAGTGTCACGCTTTTTTCATCAAGTTATTATCTAGCCAAACTTTATAAATTCTGTTCAACGGTTCTGTAGAAAAACTAGACAAATTAATTCTTTTAAAATACTGAAAATTTGTTTAATATTAATATTTACTGTAGTTAACACATTTATTTCATGCAATTAATATAAAATTTCTATTTAGCACCAAAGAAATTCAATTAAAAATATTTTTGGAAAATTTCTGTATCTATTATAATATATACATAATAAATGGAATATAATAAAAAATTATATAATATTTTATAATTTTTAATTAATTAGTTGAATTATTATATAAAAATAATGCAAATAGTAAATTATTACATGGTAATTTTCTACATTACTTTTTGATTTTTAATTCAAATAAAAAAAAATTCTAAATTCGAATATCCTAAATATTTACTGTTTTCAAACAACTTTTATTTTTTTAATGCACTATTATTAACAATAACACTGAAACAAATATTTTTTATTAGTAAAAACAATTATAATCTATATAAACCTTAAAACGATAACGCAATTTCACCGAAAAAATCTTGGGGGTAACGGGGAGCGAACCCGGGTCCCGCTGGACTAAAGTCGCACCGCTTAACGCAATCGGCCGTTCAATGCAATGGATACTGGGAATTAATAACCACTGCACATATGTTTCAGTTCAGTGCCGTAACTAGAGATTTTAAGTAGGGGAGAATGGGGAGTTGTGAAGCACGGCCATAGATCTCGCATAGTAATTGTTTTGATAGATGTCACTTACTCTGAATATTTTTTCACCTAATATCTTCGTTTTGTAATTGGATTCATTCCGATAGAAGATATTTTGCATATCTTTCAAGACAATGTGTTCAATTTTTCGTTTATAAAGTTTTTTTGTGTGCTCCATTTTACAGAATTCTTACAAAATTCGCGAACAAATCAAAAAGATAAGTTCACCCATATAATACCCAACAATGATTAGGTTCTCGAAATTTAAAACGATTTATGCAAAATCGCAATAAAGAATATTTACCAAAAAATATAATTTTTAGCGATTTTTAGTAGTGCTTCACAACTCCCCATGATTTTTAAAAACTTGAAAAAGCAGCTTTTTAGTCCAACTGAAAAAAATTGTCGATTTTATTTTATTTCATGCAAATTCTTCAACCAGTAAGCATATTTAAAGACCCTCTAGAGATTCAAGTGGAGAAAATTTGAAATAAAAATTTCTTTTTGAAGTTACAACTCATAAACAAAGCGTGCTTCATAACTCCCCATTCTCCCCTATTGGTATATACTTTTAATATTTTCTATGTAATAAAACATTTTAGATGATTTTTTTAATTATTATAACTTTTTAGTAATTTATTTTGCAACGTTAACAATTAATAAATAAATTGATTAATATATATAAATACGTCATTGTAATTTTATTTTGCGATACTCCTCTTGTATATGCCTGTTTAGGCTTGAGACAAGTGTATAAATAAAAATAAATAAATTGATTACTGTAATTAAATTTTTAATTATTTTTATTAATTTATTATAAATTATTATAAATATTTATTAATTAATTTTATTATTTAATATTATGATTAATTGATTATTATTAATTAATAATAATAAATTCATTAAATTCTTAATTAATAGAAAATTATAGTTAAACTAAACTGGAATTTAAAAAAATTAATTTTAAACTAATTTTATTATTTTTATATTTATTATAAATGATTGTAAATATTTATTAATTAATTTAATAAATTAATATTATTAATTAATTTATTAATTAATATTGTTAATTAATTGTATTAATAATTATTAATATTTATTATTATTAATTAATTTTATTAATTAATACTATTAATTTATAATAATAAATTAATTAAATTTTTAATTAATAAAAAATTAAAATGAAAAGTTTTAAAATATTGGAAAGAATAAGAACAAATTTATCTCTAGCAAATAATCAGTCGAGCTGTCTAGTTATTAGACATTATTGCAGTGTCATTGACAAGACAAACTTAGAACTACAATTTCTAGTAGTACTTTAAAGTAACATTAAAAAAACTAGACAGAAGTTATGTCTAGCCAATATCAAATTCAACTTGAATCTTTAACGAAGAACGTTGGTCAGTAACATTACAGTTATTTACCAGTCCACCTAGAATCAGCGTCCGTGACAAAAACTGTCCAGTAACTTGAACAATCGAGTGGCTCCATGACAAATTTATACTAGGGTATCGCATACCTCCTCGTGGTGAGAATCGAGCAAGGTTTATTATTTAAAGACTAAAGTCGACTTCATATTCAAAATCAGCGACCCTGAAAACCCCAGAGTAGCAAATTTCATGCAAATCTCAGTAATTTTGGAAAATTAAGCTGCCATTTTGGATCCGCCGTTTTGAATTTTTTGAATCTGACTTTATATTTATAATCAGCGATCTAAAAAACCCTCGAGTAACAAATTTCAAGCAAATCTAATTATTTTTGAAAAATTAAGCCGCCATTTTGAATCAGCCATTTCGAATTTTTTGAATCTGACTTCAGATTCGTAATCAGCGACCCCTAAAACGCTCGAGTAACAAATTTCGATTAGATTTGACCAATTTTGATAAAGTTTGTAATCTTACGTAAAATTAGGAAATTTTTTTGTCCTTCAAGCGCCATTTCAAATTCAAAATCGAAAAAAATAAAAATTAGAAATGGATATTTTTCAAGTACAACTATGGGGAACACGTTTTTGATATTTTTTGTTTTATTAAAAAAATGTTATGGCGGGGAAAAAAATTCTTTTAAAAAAAATTGCATTAAAAAAACTTAACATTTTTAAGTATTTTTGAAAAAAAGAAGGGTTTAATAACATTTTTTAAAATTTTGATCACGCTATTCGAAAGAACGACCCCAAAAATAGTAGAATATTGACTTTTGATAAATGTTATGACTTCTTTCTAGTAATTGTAGACGTTTGAAATTCATGTTGAAAAGCTGCATATCTCATCGTTAAAGGGTTAATAACAATACGACATTTAATGTGGTTATATTCTTAGCTAATACTGTTCCAGTGCTGTGCCAGCGCTGTCTAGCAGCATTGCCAGAGGCATTTCGCGTTATCATGTCAGCATCATTCTATTACTGACAGCACTGGTTCAGTAAGTATTCCATCAGTTGTAAATTTTCCATTTGGGATACATTTTCTTTATTTTATAATAATTTTTAAAAATGAAAATACCTTGAGTAGTTGAGCATAACATTTCTGCTTCATTGAATGTTTCTTCGAATAGTTTATTCCCTAAAGAATTCAAGTTTTTTATTAAAAATAAAATTTTTTAATTAAAATCGGGATGTAAAATTTTTATGAAATTTTAGTTTCGTGAAATATTTCATGTAAAATTTGAATTAAAAGATATAATAAATTTTATAACGTTAATAGAAATGATACAAACCTTGCAACATTTTAATTACTTTTCTCAAGATATTCGGTTCTTTATTTTATTTATTATAAAAAATTATTGTCCAATTTGCATTTAAAGAGAACTAAAAGTAACCTTTAATAATAAATTTTAATTGACAAACAAATTTTCTATAGTCAATTATTATTAAAAACAAAGGAACAGATACACATAAAAAATGAAAAGTTTTTTTTGAGAATCTTTATAAAGTTTATTCCCACGTTTTTTGGCTGTTGAATTCAAATCTCAAGATAAAATTTTCAGATTGGTTCTTTTTTTTCGTTAAATTCAAAAAATAATTCAAATTCATATTAAAAAAGAAAATTGTTTTGTTATAACATTAGACAACGTTTATTTTAAATAATTCAAATTAGAAGTTTAAATTGAAAAACCTATAAAAAATATTAAAAAATAAATTTTTTAAATTAAATACACTGAAAAAATAATAGGCAGAATGTGCTTTTTACTAAGGCAATTTTTGCCTAAGTACAAAAGCAATTCACGAAAAGCAATTGTTTCTTTAAAAAAAGGCAATTTTTGCCTTACTTAATAAGGTTAAATTCGCAAGGTAAATTTTTATTTAAATATTTAGAAAATACGATATTAAATAATTTTGTTTTACCTTTTTATTACATATATTTACAATTCGAGGGAAAAGGAATTTTTATTTTTAATACTATATTAATAATATTTTACTTTAATTAAATAAATGAAATAATATAACTAATTTATTAATTTTATTAAACAAATGAAATTAGTATCTTTAAGTATTTCAAGAAAATTTCCTCGATTCCATTTCAGTAGTAAATTTCTTCCTTTAGTACCTATTATTTTAATTAATTATAAAATTCGATTTGACATATGTAAACAATTTATTTGATAAATGACAAGAATTTGTTACTTTATTAACTAAGGGAAAAATTGCTTTTCTTTAAAAGAAACAATTGCTTTGCGTGTATTGCTTTTGTACTCAGGCAGAAATTACCTTAGTAAAAAGCACATTCTGCCTATAATTTTTTTCAGTGTAATTAGGTTTTAATTTTTGAACGTTTCTGAAGTGAAAGATACATTGAAAAAAAATTATTTGATTTAAATAACCGATTAATTGACTATTATCAGTTAAATATTTAATTGAATAAAATAATATTTATTGGATCTTTTTTATTTATTTATCTTTGACGAAGATCGTTGGTCAGTAACTTCATAGTTTTTTTCCAGTCCGCCTAGAATCAACGTCTGTGACAAAACTGTTTAGTAACTTGAACAATGTAGTGGCTCCATGACAAATTTCTACTAGGTCGATAGGGTCGTTATCTCGTGTCTTTTGACAATGAAATGTTTGGATTTTAAAAGTTTATTAATTTATCTAAGTCTTAAGTTTGTCGAAGGAACCCAAAAATAATTACGGTTTAGATTGACGTTATCATTTAAAAGATTTTTTGCACAAATTAGATTGCTGAATTTTTACGTTTGTCCAATAAATATTGGATAAATTATATACACTACCATCGGGAATTATCGGTACTGCTGGACGTGCAGGGCCCAAAAACATATCAATCTTTAAATCACGATTTATTTGTAAATACAAATGTTAGAAAATTAACAAATATATCATTCGAAAGATTATTAAATTTTACGATTAAAGATACTTAACTAACAATTTTAATAATTTATATAAATATTGCACACAGAAAAAAAGTTTGACTCCTTTTACATCTTAAAGGGTCTTGTAAATTTTTTAAGCTTTAAAATCGGAAGTTTTTAAAAAAATTTTTGCTCATAAGTTTTAAAATGTAATTGATCAAAATATTTTACACATCATTGTGTATGTTAAGAAGTCTTAAAAAAATTTTATATTTGAAAAACATAAGTATCTTCCTTCTACAGAGGGTGCTTTGGCCACTGGAAAAAATTATTGGTTGTCATTGCAGCTCATAGCAGAACCCTGGTAAAAATTTCGGAATAATTCCAGATTAAATACGGACAGATTAGTACGGATTAGTCCGAAAATTGTACGAAAACGGTCCGAAAATACGCGATAGTCACACAATTTTATGTTTTTTAATAGTTTTCGCCCTGACTATTAAATTTGCGCCAATTTTCATTATCATTTTCGTAATCAGCGCATCAAAATACGTTGGTACATCATTTTATATTGAAATCGGAGGTCCCCCTCATTCGGAAGTAATCCACTTTATTTATGGGGCGTTCCACGCGAAATCGGACAGTATTTGACTTTTGCATTTCAGTTTTTTTTCGTATATTTTTTTTCTTTTAGTGTTCATTGAAATAAGCTACCATGATTTTTTTCAAATTTTTTCATAAAGCTGTTTAAGAGATACAGGTTTTTGAAAAATCACGTTTTTTACGAGTGTTTTTTTGAAATGGTTATAACTCGGTCAAAAATTGACCAAATTTGATGTTCTATATATGAAAATTTTTGTTTTTACACGTAGTTTTTAATAAAAATATTTAAAAAATTATTTTTTTAAATTTACGAAATTTTTTTTTAATTTAAAAAAAAAATTTTATTTTTAAGAATGTATGTATCGATCGATTTTTTTCAAAATTTTTTGTAAATAGGGCTTTTGAGCTAATATTATTAATAACATAGGTCAACAAAAGAAGTCTTACTTTTTTATGAGATACCATAGTGACTATTAAAGACGCTGAATACGATCCCGGGTCACAAAATTGGCCATCACGTCAGGATTTTAAGAAAAGTGGAGTTAAAGACCCTAAAAAACGTGTTTTTGAAGGTTTTCAAAATTTTTTTTATCCTAAACCTGACGCGCCAGAAACTTCTACATAGACTTAAATTGAAGCTTGAATTGTCCACAACAAGACCCATATCCGTAAAACCAAAAAAAAATAAAATTTTTTCAAAAAATTTGGTTGAAGTTACCAAAAATGTGTTTTTTTTGGGTTGCTTTAATGAACTTTTGAAATTGTTTTGGATTCGCTTGAAAATTGTTACTCGGAGGTTTTTTTGGGTAGCTGATTACGAATCCGATATCACTTTTCGAAAATTCAAAATGTCGGATCCAAAATGGCGGATGTCAAAATTTATAATTGATCGGATTCGCTTGAAAATTGGTACTCGGGGGTTTTTGGGGTCGTTGATTAAGACTCCGATATTAGTTTTTAAAAATTCAAAATGGCGGATCCAAGCTGATGATGTCAAAATTTATAATTGATCGGATTCGCTTGTAAATTGTTACTCAAGGGTGTTTGAGGTCGCGGATTATAATCTGACGTGCCAAAAGCTTGTAAAATGTTATAATCTGATGATTATAATCAGCGACCCTAAAGATCACATTTTTGGTAACTTCAACCCCATGTTTTGAAAAAATTTTTAATTTTTTTTGGTTTCACGGATATGGTTCTTGTAGTGGACAATTAAAGCTTTAATTTTAGTATATGTAGAAGTTTTTGGCGCATCAGGTTTAGGATAAAAAAAAATTTGAAAACCTTCAAAAACAGGTTTTTTAGGGTCTTTACCTTCAATTTTCTTAAAATCCTGACGTGATGGCCAATTTTGTGACCCGGGATCGTGTTCAGCGTCTTTAATGGACACTATGGTATCTCATAAGAAAGTATGACTTTTTTTTGACCTGTGTTATTAATAATTTTAGCTCAAAAGCCCTAATGTTTGCTATATTATATGGATATAAAAATTAAAAAATTCGAAATAAATAGATCCCTTCGTTTGCCCACTATTAGACAACGCCTAAAAGTTGTTAATTTAGTTCTAGTTTTTTACAAAAAATTTTGAAAAAAATCGATCGATACATACATTCTTAAAAATAAATTTTTTTTTTAAATTAAAAAAAATTTTCGTAAATTTAAAAAAATAATTTTTTAAATATTTTTATTAAAAACTACGTGTAAAAACAAAAATGTTCATATATAGAACATCAAATTTGGTCAATTTTTGACCGAGTTATAACCATTTCAAAAAAACACTTTCGTAAAAAACGTGATTTTTCAAAAACCTGTATCTCTTAAACGGCTTTATGAAAAAATTTGAAAAAAATTATGTTAGCTTATTTCAATGAGCACTAAAAGAAAAAAAATATTTGAAAAAAATCTGAGATGCAAAAGTCAAATACTGTCCGATTTCGCGTGGAACGCCCCTTATATAAAATTGTATATTGACAGTGATTCATTTTGGAAAAATTTATTAAAGGGGAGGTTTACTAATTGTGACGTAATTTAGAGGGAGGGGTTTCCTTCAGATGTTACGTAGTGTGACAAAGGGGGAGAGGGGGTCAAAAATGGGCTAAAAAAGTGTGACGTAATTTATGGACGAAGCCTAATACACATAATTTGTTTATAAAATATGTAATTCAGTTATTATAATTAAATAGCAATAACCATAAGAAATCGTCAAATAAAACATAGGTACCTCGTTCGTCGATGGAAGATTTTTTTTTCTTCAGTCCCATAAAGGTTAAAGGTTATTTATATAATTTATAATTTTAAATTAATAAAAATATATATATTTACTTTAATAATACATTTTTTATTGGATTTATATATTATTATTAAATCAAATTTACTAATAAATTTTTATTAAAAGTTATCGAAAACTCTACAAAAATTTAAAATATTGAATATTTGTAAAAATTTTATACGGAAATTTTTTATGGAATTCCATGCGGAATTCTTTACAGAATTTCCGAAAAGCTGTTTCCATTGATTCGTTTCACGTGGGAAATATATTAGTCTCAATTAACCCTTTAACGACGAGATGTGCTGTTTTTCAACATGAATTTCAAACACCTACAATTAGTAGAAATAAGCCATAAAATTGTTTAAAAGTCCATATCCTACTATTTTTTGGGTCGCACTTTCAAATGGCGTGGTCAAAATTTTCAAAAATAGTTATTTTCGTATCAAGGGCACAAAATAGGTTATTGCGACGATGGCGAGATGAAGGGACCGAGGGGGCACAATTTCGCGCCCGAGACGAAGCCAAGGGAGCGAAAGTGTCCCCGAGGTCCCGAAATCTCGCCTGAGTCGTAATCACCTTTGCGCCCATAATGCGAACATAATTTTTTGTCCAAACTGCATGGAAAGTATGCCATTTCGGGCACTTAAGGCGGGCGCAAAGTAGTACATTCTGCCCGGATGTAGGGGAAGCGGGCGGAAAATACTTTACCGCCCGCTGACCTCACACAAGCGGGCGGTAAAGTATTTTCCGCCCGCATGTTAATTCTTTGTTTTTTTCTGTAGAAATTAATAAAAATAAAGCTTATTGCTCAAAATAGAAAATAATATAACCAGGGACCGTCTCCAAAGTTTAGTTTTTATTCATTTTCTGAGTTAACACGAAACTAAATTAACAAACTGAATTTAGTTTTGAGTCGACACAAAACTGAACTAACTAAATTATCACGTCCTGGCACTTTTTCAGGAGACTTGTCATCCTGACACCTAGACAGCCTGCACTAGGTAAATCACTAGGTGTCACTAGGTTTTGTATAGACTTCAAAGAGTCAACATTTATATAGAGTTTAATTTTTAACTAAAATAAGCGTTTAATCGTGCGTGCCCTCAATGCCATACTTTCCATGCAGTTTGGACAAAAAATTATGTTCGCATTATGGGCGCAAAGGTGATTCCGACTCCGGCGAGATTTCGGGACATCGGGGACACTTTCGCTCCCTCGGCTTCGCCTCGGGCGCGAAATTGTGCCCCCTCGGTCCCTTCATTTCGACATCGTCGCAATAACCTATTTTGTGCCCTTGATACGAAAATAACTATTTTTGAAAATTTTGACCACGTCATTCGAAAGAGCGACCCAAAAAATAGTAGGATATTGACTTTTAAACAATTTTATGGCTTATTTCTACTAATTGTAGGTGTTTGAAATTCATGTTGAGAAACAGCACATCTCGTCGTTAAAGGGTTAAAATAATGCATTGTGCTAAATAATTGAATATTTAATGCAAATAAATATTTTGTTCATTGAAAAAAATTATTTTATTAAGGTAAATAAATATTTTTTTGTATTAAAAATCATTTTATTAAGGTAAATAAACATTTTTTTGTATTAAGAATCATTTATTATTGAATCAAGTAACTTTTATAATTAATTTCAAGCATTATTTATTAGCTTCAATTATTCCTTTTATTTGACTTAAGTAATTTGCATTTGTTAGAAATAAATATTTATTTGGTTTAAATAAATATTTATTTGATAATAGACAATTAAACCATTTAATTGAGTCAATCAATTTTAATTTGATTGAATTACATTTTTTTCAATGCAGGTTAGTGATGAAAAAAATGTATTATTTATACCAAACAAAATGAGAGAATGTTCTATTTTTAATTTAATTGTATAATTTTTTATATAACTACATTTTTAATAAAAAAAATTAATTTTTGTTGTTATTAGAGAATATGTTTTTAAATGTAGGTAAAAATTTTATTTTTTAATTTTTATATGAAAATTTTATTCGTTAAAAATCAAAATTGTATTAAATTTTTTAATCTTGATATTTATCAGATTAAAAACATTTTTTTACTTTTCTAAAAACATACTATTAAAAATATGAATTGAATGAAATTGAAAATGTAATTAAAATAAACAAAAAATAATATTTTCTTCTCAGTAGAATGTAATTGTGAACAATTATTAAACAATTTATTTATTGAAATTTATTTATTTGTGTAGAATTATTTGAGCCGCCGGATCGTAGAAGGGCACGTAAATTTTTCTCGGCTGAAATCGAAGTCCCCTGGACATCCAAAATTCGACTGTCGAATTTAAATATCTCATGTACATATCTTTATAGAAAATTTCATTGCGCATCTTTTTTTTTATGAAATTTTTTTGTATCTATTACCGTTATCGAAATATAAGGGAAAAACTGTTTTTTTAAAAAACGAAATTTTAATTGTTTTTTTCACTTCAACTCGCGATAACTCAATCAATTTTACTAATTTCTTAATGAAATAAAAACGAAAATACGCGTTATTTTATCCTACGAGTGACTATGAGAGAAAAATGATGTTTTAATTATGAATAAAAAAGTTATTAATTTTTTATTGAAATATTGCAAAATTCGTAAACTGAAATTTTTACTAAGCGGGAAAGTTGAGCAAATTTAGAGCAACAAAAAACTTTCACCAAGAAAGTTGTTCATTAAGGTCTAAATAAGTTTTTCCCGAAAGATACAATTCAATTAAACAATTAGTTAACAAATGGCGAATTGTTTAATTAAACTGTAACTTTCGGGAAAAACTTGTTTAGACCTTAATAAACAACTTTCTCGCTGTAATTTTTTTGTTGCTCAAAATTTGCTCAACTTCCCCGCTTAGTGAAAATTTCTGTTTACGAATTTTGCAATATCTAAATAAAAAATTAATAACTTTTTTATTTATAATTAAAACATCATTTTTCTTTTTTAGTCACTCGTATGATAAAATAACGCGTTTTTTCCTTTTTGTTTCATTAAGAAATTCGTAAAATTGACTGAGTAATCGCGAGTTGATGTGAAAAAAACAATTAAAATTTCGGTTTTTAAAAAAACAGTTTTTTCCATCTATTTCAAAAACGGTAATAGATACAAAAAAAATTTATAAGAAAAAAAGATGCGCAATGAAATTTCCTATAAGGATATGTACATGTGATATTTAAATTTGACAGTCGAATTTTGGATGTCCAGGGGACTTCGATTTCGGCCAAGAAAAATTTACGTGCCTTTCTACTATCCGGCGGCTCAATTATATTCTATCACGCGTTATTATTAATTTTTGTATAATTTAATTGTGACGAATTTAAAGAAAAGATATTTGAATTATATTGTATTTAATTATAGTAGTATTTAATTTTAATAAATCTAAAGAAATATATTTAAATTATATATTATTTAATTACAAAAGTATTAAATGGTTATGATTTAACAAAAAGATAATAAAATTATAATTTACTTAATTATTATTAAAATAATAATTAAATTCAAAAGTTCAAAAGCACACTTCATTGTAGTTATCACTTGTTTCTTTTCTACTGCTTATTACTGTTTGTTTTTGGTTTGACACAAAACGTCAAAATAATCAAATATTCAATCAAAATATTTAAATAGTTGTGATTGTTATTGATTGTAAGAATAAAGAGGACATATTGTGGAATATTGAAAAAATATTAAAGATACGAGTACTCAAAGATACTTGTCATTTTATTTTCAGGTATATAATTTATAATTAAAAATTTGTACTTTATTTCTAAATTATAAATAATATTATTTTTTAATCATTTATATAACTTTTATATTGAATATTTTTATATTATATTGAATTCTTTTTGAATAATATATTTTTTTCTAAATTGTCTAATTTTTTTTATTTATTATTAAATGAAAATTTATTTGTTAATTTTTTAACAGCGAGGAAATTTTGTCATTGTGCGGATTTTAACCTGATCTTTCTAGAGAGGAACGGTTTTTGGATTAAGGTAATGAGTATTCAAATTAATTAATTAAAATAATAGAATTTTTTTATTTCTGATAATTGAACTAAAAATTTTAATATATTTTTTTAATAAGAATATAAAAATAATAATAATAATAATGTTTATTTACTCTCCATGCAATTCATAGAGCTCGCGATTTCCTAATACAAAATTCTATGTAATTAAAAATGAAATATATTAATTAATACAAATTTTTTTTTTAATTTTGAAAAATAATCCTTTTGAAAGTTTTCAATTTTAGTTATTGTTTTAAGATAAATGAATTTTTTGATTAAATAATTGAATATTTTTCAAAAAATAGAAATTTTATTACATTTTATTAAAAACAATTAAATTCTTTTATATAATTTTATTTTAATTTTTCTAAAACAATTAAAGGGGATTAGTGACCGTAATTTTTTTTTCTAATAAAAATTTTTGAATTTATTTGTATATTTATTTATGTTCGGAATCATGTAAATTTCAATTAGTTTTAAAAAATGTCAGAGAAAATTAGGACTAAGATGGGAAAAAACTTAGAATTTTGTTGAACGGAAATGGTAGACACCCTGAATAATTAATTTAATTAGAATAGTAATTGAAGGGATATATGCAATAATGAATGAGGCGTTCAGGTTAATTCGAGCAAAAATTGGTGAAACTTAAAGAAAATAATATTGAAAAAATGTGTGTTATGTAATTATTTCTTTTCTTTCGAGAAAATTATGAGCCGCCGGATCGTAGAAGGGCACGTAAATTTTTCTCGGCCGAAATCGAAGTCCCCTGGACATCCAAAATTCGACTTTCGAATTTAAATATCACATGTACATATCCTTATAGGAAATTTAATTGCGCATCTTTTTTTCTTATAAAATTTTTATGTATCTATTATCGTTTTCGAAATAGAAGGAAAAAACTGTTTTTTTAAAAACCGAAATTTTAATTGTTTTTTTCACATCAACTCACGATTACTCAGTCAATTTTACGAATTTCTTAATGAAACAAAAACGAAAATACGCGTTATTTTATCCTACGAGTGACTAAAAGAGAAAAATGATGTTTTAATTATAAATAAAAAAGTTATTAATTTTTTATTGAAATATTGCAAAATTCGTAAACTGAAATTTTTACTAAGCGGGAAAGTTGAGCAAATTTAGAGCAACAAAAAACTTTCAGCAAGAAAGTTGTTCATTAAGGTCTAAACAAGTTTTTCCCGAAAGATACAGTTCAATTAAACAATTAGTTAACAAATGGCGAATTGTTTAATTGAACTGTAACTTTCGGGAAAAACTTGTTTAGACCTTAATAAACAACTTTCTCGCTGTAATTTTTTTGTTGCTCAAAATTTGCTCAACTTCCCCGCTTAGTGAAAATTTCTGTTTACGAATTTTGCAATATCTCAATAAAAAATTAATAACTTTTTTATTTATAATTAAAACATCATTTTTCTCTTTTAGTCACTCGTAGGATAAAATGACGCGTATTTTCGTTTTTGTTTCATTAAGAAATTCGTAAAATTGACTGAGTAATCGTGAGTTGATGTGAAAAAAACAATTAAAATTTCGGTTTTTAAAAAAACAGTTTTTTCCTTCTATTTCGAAAACGGTAATAGATACATAAAAATTTTATAAGAAAAAAAGATGCGCAATTAAATTTCCTATAAGGATATGTACATGTGATATTTAAATTCGAAAGGCGAATTTTGGATGTCCAGGGGACTTCGATTTCGGCCGAGAAAAATTTACGTGCCCTTCTACGATCCGGCGGCTCATAATTTTCTAAATAATTTTTTCGTTATCTTGTTGTAGTGGGACTCAGTTCAATTGCTTTGTTCGTTATTGTATCTGTCCCTTCAATTTTTCACCAATTTTTTACCTCCCGGACCCTTGTTGTGAACAATTGTTGACATTTGGCAAACCTCCTTCCCTTTTAATTCTTGTACACATGGATATTGCAATTATAAAAATTCATTTTTTTAATGTTACTTCTGTGTTAAAAATAATAAATAACACAAGTTTACAAATTAAAAAAAATTTTTTTTACAAACAAACAAAATATTTTTTCCGATTTGTATAGATGTTTTTTGAGTAAAAAAATCGTGGTTTTTTATTTTTTCCCTCGTGTAGTTTTGCTGTAACTTTAAATTTTGCATTTTCGAGTGTAGCGTCTGACTTTTAATTTTTTATTATTATTATTTATTAATTATAATTATATATATTTTATTTTTTCATTTATTATTTATTAAATATTTATAATAAATATTACTTAAATATTTATAATATATTTTTATAATATTTTTTTAATTTAATTAAATTTAATATAATAGAGAGTGGGGCAAACCGGCTATACTAATGATTTTTTGACTCTTCTGATCAACCAACCGATTTCATTTTCCGATGGTTTTTTTGAAAGATCATTTAATTTAAAGAGACACCTATACTTTACCTTTTATTGTTTAGTTGTTGTGTTAACTTTAAAAAAATTTGTAAACTGAAGGTTTGCCCACCCTCTGGGGTAAACCGGCCACCCCTATGGGCAAAGTGGTCAGTTAGGTTTTTTATCTATAATTATGCATTTCAATAATTTACAATAACAAGAAAAATAAAGCATCATGTTAACAATGGTTGCAGTAATGAAAATAATATGGGATTAAATTTTAATTAAATTCTTTTATTCCCTGGCAAAAGTGATTTACCAAATGTCTCCCCATGTGGGTATACATTTGGGAAACATTTGGTAAACGGTAGTGCTGTGCAAAAAGCTCGAAAAGCCGAGCCGAGCTTCAATTTTTTTGAGCCGAGCCCGAGCTTGACTCGATGTATCGAGTACTCGAAAATTTCGAGTACTGGAGTAAATGCGAGTACTCGATATTTTCGAGTACTCGATATTTTCGAGTACTCGATTGAATTCGAGTTTATAAATGATTAAAAAAATAATAAGTAAAAAATATCGCATTATCTCTAAATCTCTTAAGTTATTAAGTAGGTTAATTATTTTAACACCTAACGATTTTCTACGATCAGTAAATCCCTTAAATTCGAAATTTTCAAATTATTAATAGTACTCGAAAACTTCAAATACCCGAAAAATTCGAGTACTCGAAATTATTCGAGCTTTTGATGATGCTCGACTCGCTTCGAGCTCGAATTGATTAGGCTCGGCTCGGCTCGAAAAATGAAAAGCTCGAAAATACTCGATCGAGATTCGAGCTTTTTGCATAGCTGTAGTAAACGGCTTCATAAGTCTATTAATAGACAGAATTTGATGAAAAAAAATCTGCCCGCGCAAGCGCGGACACATTCTCGTCCGCGCTTCGCGCGGGGGCTCGCAAGTTTCAGCGCGCCTCGGGGCGCGCGAATATTCATCGTCGCGCTTCGCGCTCCGACATTTATTTCGTGCTCCGTGTGTTGTTGCGCACTTCGCGAGCAAATGGTTCGCTTCGCTCGCGGTGTTCTGCATTTGTTATGCATTATTTGTTTTCTTGTTGTTAACTACGGATTATTATAAAAGTTATAACATTTTACAAAATCAATAGAAATTTTTTTAACACAGTTAAGCTGAGTGACTCAAAAACTTAAAAAAAAGTTTCTGAAGAAATAAGCTAGTTAACGAACTTGGCCTTCATTTTTATACCAAGTTTAATGATAGAACGTCCAAGCGCCCGTCCTGCCGGAAGGATGTTCCGAAAATAAGGCTTTTAAAAAAAGGGAATTCATTTTTTCTTTTCCGGAACTCCTTGCGATTAAAGTAGACGAAAAGACGAAAAAATCCATGTACTTGACTTTTTAAAATAATAATATTAAACCATTTTTCAAAGCCCTCAAACTTGCTGTTTCTAAAAAGTAAAAAAAAACATTTTTTTCGTAAATTTAATGTAAAATCCACAAAAATCAATATATTTTGGCCGGTTTAGTCTCTTTTTCTTCAGAAACGTTCAAAGAATGAAACCTATTTGTTTAATTTTAAAAAATTTTATTTTTAATGTTAATCAGCAAAATTGCGGCCAATTGAATAAAAACTCTCTTCAAAGTTTCTTTATAAAATTAATATGGATGCAGACAAAAATAAAAACAAATATATCGTTAGAAAGGTAATGAAACAAGCTTTCCAATGATGTTAATATCAAGTTTCTAAATTTATATGCCTAGGCTTGGTAGCCTTTTAAACAAAGCGAAAAGCGTCCTGCCGGCAGGACCGGGTTTCATCATTTTGTGACTAAAAATTACATGACTTTTTGGAAAATTCAACTTCTTTAAGCTATCCTGCTCTTCGGTTTGAACTTACGAGTTCGACATTTACATGCGCTGAAAGCTTGTTTCATCACCTTTCCAACGATATATTTTACTTTCTGTTTATGTCAATCCATGTTAGTTTTATTTGGCGATTTCGGACGGACTCACCTGAGTCTTTTTGGTCCTGCCGGAAGGACGTTGGACGTTCTATCATTAAGTGAGTTAAATTTGAAAATGTTCGGATAAGTTTTTCAAGAGTTATTGTGGGAAAAAAATTTTTGGTCTACAGACAGGCAGACAGACAGACGTAAAGATTTCATAAAATTAGCAAAAGTCAATTTTCCACAAAAACTAATACTTTCTCATGTGATGAGAATGTAAAAATTTTAAAAATGTAAAAAAGATCAGAACGTCTATAAAATTTAAACTGAACAGAGTTTTTTTTCTTTTTTGGGGCGCCAAAATGTCGAATATTTAATATTCCAACTGGACTTGTTCGAATGTCAAATATTCGACATATACTTTGAATGTCGGTTTTTAGAAATTTCAAAATTTGAATAAGGTGACCTAAATGTTGAATTTTAGAACTAGCCATTTTAGCGTTCTAAACCGAACAACACTGGGATTGGTACGGATTTTGCAGTCATTTGGATCAATATTTGACATTTAAATTAAACTAACTCGAATTTTCGATTTTCGAACTCAGCGAAAAAATTTGAACAGTTTCTTTTGAATTATTTTGCACAACTGTAAAAATATTAGTTATCAAATGCATTACATTTGAATTTTTATATGTTGAAATATACGACTTAATCTGACCGGTACGCAAATTTATAAACTATTTTTTAAAATAAATCATTAAAAGATAAAATATCTGTAATTTCTAAACTAAATTGTTTACCACAACAAGAATTTTCCCACAGTTAAAATTGTGCGTGTTATTATTAATTAACAAATTTGTTATGTACCATTCCAAATTAAAAATATTAAACTTTTTTTGAGAAATTATTGCAAATTGGTATCGAATGAACATAAATAATTTAATTATTTAAATAAAAGTTTTAAGATTTAAAAAAGTTAAAAAAAATTTCTTTTAAAATAGTAAAATAAGTAGGACCCAATAACTTAAAAAAAAAGTTGTCAATAGCAAAGTTTCTAGTGACAAAATTGCATATGCAAAAATGTTGGAGATAATAACCTAATAACCTAATCTAAAATAATATAAAATTAAAAATTCTAAATTTTGAAAAAATTGTGTTTTCAAAATTTTGAAACTACCGTAGTTTTTGGCGAAAATGTCTGGTTAACGAACTTAGACTTCATTTTTACACGAACTATAAGTGTGTTAAGTTTAAAAACGTTCTGATAAGTTTTTCAAGAGTTATCGTGGATACAACAAAAACCGTCTACAGACGGATAGACAGACAGACGGACTCGCCGGGCCATGTTTTTCGGACTCAGGGCACCTCAAAACGCAAAGATTTCATAAAATTAGCAAAAGTCAAAATTTGACTAAAACTAATACCTTCTCATGTGATGAGAATGTAAATATATTGGAAAATGAAAAGAAATATCTAAGGATAAAATTGATATATTTTTTAGGATAAATTAAAGATCAATTAATGAGAAATTAATATTTAAAGTAGGAAATGTTAGTTTTAGTGTAGGATATATGTGTGTAAGATCGATATTTTTATTGGTTGGTTAAGTTACACAAAATGGGAAAAAATTTATATTTAAAAAACAACATATATAGTTCCAACCGCCCAAAAGAAAAATTGATATTTTTGACCAATAAAGAAATAAACAAACTCCTTCTACTTTTAAAATCAATTTTTCTATTTGTTAATAGAGTTAAACAAAATAGAGAAAAAAAGTTAAATTTGTAAAATAAAACATATAATTCCAACCCCCAAAAGAAATAATAGATGTTTTAGACCAATAAAAATAAATTATGTGTTGAAGTTATCGATCACTCCGAGTCAAGTAAATGGAAAAAATTAAATCAATTCGTTTAAGGTTTTCAACAGCAAAGCTGCCCTCTTCAGAAACGTAAAAAATTGCGAAAAAATATAAATTATAAATACATTAGACACTCTAATCGTATACGATGTGATGAGGACGTTTCCTCCATTCATTTCTTTCTTTTAAATATGTATTTGTAATTTATACTTTTTCGCAATTTTTTACGTTTCTGAAGAGGGCAGCTTTGCTGTTGAAAACGTTAAAGGAATTGTTTTAATTTTTTCCATTTACTTGACTCGGAGTGATCGATAACTTCAACACATAATTAATTTGATAACCGAGTGATAGAATCGTTATTATACAATAAAAATAAAGTTAAAGCTTCTCCTTCAAAAAGAAAGCTATTTTTTTATTTGTTGGTTAAATTACACAAAATGGAAAAAAAATTATAATAAAAAAAACATATATTTCCAACCTCCAAAATATAGTATATGATTTACTAATTAAAAATATTTATTAATTTTTCTTTTGTTGGAGGGGGGTTGATTTTGGGTTCAATACCTACCAGTACCAAATATAAAGTCTATTTGACTCCCGTTTTGTACAAAAAAGTTTCTAATTGGTACTAGAAGGTATCGAACCCATAACTAACCCCCCTCCAACGGGTCTTAAAAAAATCTTTTTGATAGAGACTCTTGGAGAAAAGCAAATCTTGTTCCTGGTTATTTTTTTTACAAAACGGGAGTCAAATAGACTTTATTTTTTGTACTAGAAAGTATCGAACCCAAAATCAACCCCCCTCCAACAAAAGAAAAATTAATAAATATTTAATTAGTAAATCATATATCTATTTTCACTCACGGGCGAAATAAACTATTTTTTTTATTTCGCCCGTTTTTTTATTGCCATGCATTTTTTTTGACGGGTGAAATAAACTATTTTTCTTATTTCGTCCGTTAACGGGCGAAATAGACACTTCTTTTTTTTTATTGGTCTAAAACATCTATTATTTCTTTTAGGGGGTAGGAACTATATATGTTTTTTTAATATAAATTTTTTTTCCATTTTGTGTAACTTGACCAACAAATAAAAAAATATCTTTCTTTATAAAGGAGGAGTTTTAACATTATTTTTATTGGTCTAAGTCATTTATTTTTCTTTTGATGTTGGAATTATATGTTTTATTTTTTAAATATAACTTTTTTTCTTCATTTTGTTTAACTCTACCAAGAAATAGAAAAATTGATTTCTTTATGAAGGAGGAGTTTCAACTTTATTTTTATTGGTCTAAAACATCTAATATTTCTTTTGGTGGTTGGAATTCTATGTTTTATTTTATAAATTTAACTTTTTTCTACATTTTGTTTAACTCTACCAACAAATAGAAAAATTGATTATAAAAGTAGGAGGGGTTTGTTTATTTCTTTATTGGTCAAAAATATCAATTTTTCTTTTGGGCGGTTGGAACTATATATATATATATATATATATATATATATATATATATATATATATATATATATATATATATATATATATATATATATATATATATATATATATATATATATATATATATATATATATATATAGTGATTTAAGATTGTCTTCAATTGACAATTTTTTTACAAAGGGAGTCGTTTTAGAACGATAATGTATTGCGTTTTTTACCCCGAAGGAAGTAAAATGAGTATTTCAGATCTTGCCGAGGCTTGACCTTTCGGAGCTAACCTATCGAATTTTTTACCTGTATTTCTCAAAACTTTAACATTTTGGTTCCCTTTTGGAACTTGAGGGGGCTTACCCCCACTTTACGGAAGTATATGGGTCGACTAGAGCGAAGGATTGCTTAATTTCACTTTAGTACATACTCCGAATAAGCTGGCAAGGCCTTGCTCAGGTCAAGCTTCGGAGAGATGTTTGGATTCTTTCGGCGTTTACAGCGTACTGTGATCTAAGAATAACCTAATTTATTTAGAGGAAAAATGAAGAAACAAAAATTAATTTAATTATTTATTTTCGACCTAAATCAGTTGTTACAATTGGAATACAAAATGTTTCAAAAGAAGCGTAACTATAAATTATAGGAGTTTTTATACTGAAACGAACATGTGTAATTTAACATATAAATTGTGTAACGATTTAACTAAACTTATTTTCCTTAAAGAGTAAGTTGAATGTTACTTATCTCAAAAAAAATTAACATAAAACAATTTTTAACCTAAACTGAGAAAGTTTTAAATAGGTTCAAAGCTGTTGAATACTGCTGGATATCTCAAAGAAACTTTAGGTTTCTTGACTGAATTACAATAATACTTAAAGAAATTCTCTACTCCTTTCCAGTTCCCTCTTTTTAATACTGTATCGAGTGGTACCTCGTTCTCTTAATTGCATGATGCGACTGCTGATCAAACTGAGCCTGGGCTTGCGTTGATTTCCAAGACCGAGAAGATAGTTTTTACCCAGTCAGTTATTACGGTTCTCGAAGTTTTCTTTACTTTTCCTCTGGTTGTGATGAAAAGACTAGATAATCCAGGGTGTGCTTTCCTTCTATCTTTAGTCACGGTGATTAAGCATTTTGGTCAGAATGTAATGGTCTCTTCCTCCAAAATATAATTTTCTGGATTCATAGAAAGAAGCTTCAGGTCGTGTAATCTTCTTCCGGAAGCCAACAGAAGTAGGGCAGCTGCGTACCGTGAAACTTGGAAAATGTTTTCTGTCGTTGGAGGGTGCTTTTTTAGCCACTGAAGAAGCACTTCTATATTCCAAACTTCTAACCTTGCGTTTTTTCCTTTGCTTCACGAATACTGATTGCTTTTAACATATATTTTACTAAAGGATGACAACTCAGTTTTCCTTCGTTCTTTGGACTTGCGAATGAGCTAATAACCGATTTTTTTAATAGAATGGTTGTATTTGTTTGCTTCTTTATTTGACATAGAAAGTCTATGTAAGTTGTAAGTTGTTGAGCTGTGGGTTTATATGAAATCGTGTCGTTATTGCTACACTAAACTACCCATTGTTTTCAGGCGGATGAATAGGTTTTCCACGTGGAACACGGAGAGAAGAGTTACAGTTGTGACAACTAAACACGTTTAGTAGCAGAAATACATGGAGAGCGATAGTAGCGCCCCTGGCGGTTTAGTTCCTGTTTAGTTACTCTGACTGAACGTACAGTCATTCCTACTGTTATATAGTAGATGCGACTGTTATTTTTGTCCGTCGAAAATTAACTAAACTGTTTAGTTATCAGAACTGAACCGACAGTCGCCTTCACTATTCTCTTCTCTCCGTGAATCTCTGCTCTTGTAGGTAAAATGTTGTCAGAAATTCTGTTGCGTTCTTTTCGAAGATGGGACTCGTCTGATGAACATTTTTCATCCACTACTGACAGTTTTCCAAGGCCGACGTTGTCAATGGGAAATGTTTCTTTTGTTTTTCCTGAGGGAGACTGCGACACTCTCTTTGCAGGTGTGGCTTTTGACCAATTTCAATGAGTTGTCAATATTATCAGGTTGAACGCTGTGTTCCAGATTATTCCCAGGAATTCGTTTTTTCTCGACGGGGTTAGGACTGATTTTTCCATATTTATAATCCAACCCAACTCGCGAAAGAAGGTTATCACCCATTTTAACTGTTCTCTTAGTGATGATTTGTGTTGATGGACCAGAAGGAAGTCGTCCAGGTAAACTAGGACTCACATTCCTCTTTTTCTCAACACGCTTGTCATCCAGTTTGCTATTCTGGAGAATGTTAGAGATGCCAGACCGAATGGAAAACATGTCCAATTTTAAATCTGATCCTTGTACGCCAAGCAGAGGTACCTCTGAAATTTTTTCCAAATTTTTTCTTGTTTTTCGCAGAGAAAGTTACTGCTGGAGGCTTCATTAAAAAAGGAATGTTGTATCCTTTTAATGTTTTCAGGATGTGATCCGGTGCTCCTTTTTGACGCCAATAATAAAGGAAACGATTCAGTTTGCCTTCCTGAAAATTTGAGTCACGATCCTCTTTGACGGTAATTTTTCTTGTCAAAACTTCTACGTTTTGATTTTTATCTTGAATCCTTGTAGCTCGGTTTTCGAAAGGAGTTACTCGTTGACGTTGAGAGCAATTTAGATTTTTGATTTCTCTAACCTTCACTGTAATTTGTTGCATTGTTAGGTCTGAACTTAAGACCGGAAGAATCTTTTTCTTTAACTTTTTTTTGAGAAAAATATTTTTGCTGGAATACTTTATTGAAACTTCCTCGTTAGTCAAAAAATTTTGACAATACTTCTTCGTCGAATAAATGAGACTCTGAAGAAGAAATCTCTGCTAATCTTGAAGCATGGTGAGATTCTTTAGGCATAAAAGCCTTTCTTCTTGTGTCTATGATTTCCGCTCTTCTGGCACAAACGAAGTGGAGAAGATCGTCTGAAGTCTTCTTCATTGATGATTCACCCGCGAAAGTTTCTTTGACATCTTTGAACGCGTCTGGATATTTTTGCGCTAATTTTCTAATTCCATCTAAGAAATTTTTTCCCTGCTTTAACAAACCGTGAATTATTGTGCCGGTTAATTCATCTACCCTTGTTAATAACGTCTGACTGTTAGGATTTTTGTAACAATCCTTTCAGTTGGCAGTTTACTTTTAGGGAATTAAACAATTGAATTAGCTGTTTTTATTGATTAAATTACAATTATTGATATTCTAACAGGACTTTTGTTATAATTTCAAGCAAAATTTTAATTTAATTAATATAATTATTGAAATTACTATATAATTGAAAATTTAAATGCGATTTTGATACAGTTTTTAATAATCCCTAGGAGTCGAATCAAAAAAATTTGTTCATGACCTTGTGAGGATTGAATTGAAAAAGTTAAGAATTTATAGATAGTTGTAAACATTTGAATTATTTTCGATTCAGTTTTTTTACATGATAATGTTGGCAATAATTTTTACTTAAATTCCAAGAGATTGAATTAAAAATAGTATCAAAAAGACATTTGGTTCTAAAATTCGTATTTGAGGTAAAAAATTTCTCCAAAAATAATATGAAATTCACTTGGTATTAGATTTTTGTTCCTAGTTGCAAAAAATGATTATGTAGCCTGGTAATGCTCATCTAAGCAGTATGTAATATAACTTGAAAATTAAGGACATATATCATTTAAGTATTTAGTTTTTTATATAAAAAGCATTGGTTTGCTTCATTTATTATATTATCATAAATGGCATATTTTTATATTTACACGCGTAGATTACAGGAAAAATATAACAAAAATGATAAGCCCGTTATGAGAGTACAATCATACAATAAATGTCGCCCATGTAGAATTGTGTTTGAAATTTCTTAAGTAATTTATATATGTAACATATGTAGAAAACTCTATGTATATTATGTGTTCAACTTTGGTAGTGAAATGAATCGTAAAGCGTATGCAAATATTTTTGCATTTTTTTGTGGTTAAAATTTTTATAAATATTCCTTAAAATGTATTGAAAGTTTGAATGTGATTTAAGTGCATTCGATAGTCTCTGAAATTTGTAGGTTATGTGCGACCTACACTTTTCGTTCTACAAAAACGGCACTGCCTAATTTAAATTACATGAAATTGGTTAAGAATTATTTTCGATTGAATTTTTCTCTACACACAAGTACTTTTTGCAAAATTTGAATGCACAAATCTTCTTAATTACCTAAATCCAAAATATTTTTTAATCCATACACAAACACGGTTGCAAAATGGGAAACACTAAAATAATGTAATGACAGGCGGCAAGACGTTTGTTACAGCCATTTACCATTAGAGGGCAGAAGCATGCAGGGAGCGTAAGGGTACAGTCACACCATTGCGAATTTTTATTATTATTTAAATTATGTCACAAATTAAGAGAAATTTATTTACAATTCATTCCTTATAATAAACGTTCAATTTTTTTTATTTTTTATTGTAATAATTAGTAATACTTAATTTTTAAATTTTAATTAATTTTAAATATCCCATCAGAAAACTTATTTTTCGAAAGCGGAAAATGAGGTCTGAACGGTAAAATGTTTTTGCATGCATGCATTATGCAGACATTAGATCGCGTGACTGTACACTAAAGGCTTTGTGTCAATGGTTCGCATTCAGATTTTGTAAAAAGTGTTTGGGTTTAGAGAAAAATTTAATCGAAAATGATTCTTAACCAATTTCATGTCATTTATATCAGGCAGTGCCGTATTTGTTAGGTGATAGCAGCTTGTCGAATGTAATCTAGAAATTTTAGAGACCATCGAACACCGTTAATCTTATTTTCTGATAAAAATAATGAAAAATCTTGCATTGAAAAGTATTAAAAAGTATTTACAATTCTTTGGATATTTTGGTGTATTAAATCGTATTCAAGCGAAAGTTATAAACTGTATTAAACAGTATTCATATTTGTTTTGAGAAATTTTATTTGTATATAATCGCATTCAAACTATTATTATATTAATACTTATATATATATATATATATATGTAATAGTTATTATTATTATTATTATTAATTTTGAGTTTTAGTGCGTAATTGCTGAATAACGGGATTTACAATTTCTCAGATCTTTAATCGACTTTAAGTGCATTGAAATGAATAGAACTTTTGACAAACAATTTGATAAAGCCTAATCTTTCTAACTGTGTGTATACAGACAGTTAGATACTTTTGTGAGAAGATCCTACAGGATCTTCTCTAGTTATTGTTTTAAAATAAAATGCAGTGACAGTTATGTTTCGCATTGTATGAATTTCATTGTGTTTTTAGTGTTAAATTATTAAAATGAAACATTAAAACTAGTGAAAATATAGTTATTTTCAAATTTTTAATGTTTAACGTCAAGTTTTTACTACTCAACCTCATTTTATAATGAATTCTTGAATAGTGGTAAGTCTATTCAGTAGAATATAATGTGAAGTCAATTAATAATAGATTTTGCTACTTTTTCTTGTTCCACTGGTAATTAGATTATTTTGGAAATTCGTCCATTCAAAAGAAATGAACTTCTGAATTCTTTTCAATTTCTTGTTTCTTACCGGGTTAATACATATATCTTTTTATTTAACTAAAATATCCATATATAAATTAATGCTCATGTATTTTTCAAAACAAAGTTAATAATTAAATTTGTCGCTACAGGAATCGATTGTGCGCGTAAACACATGTACTAATATTAATCAAATGGCAGTGATCGCCTCTGGGCCTCTCACTGCTATCCGACTGGTATTACAGCTTACATCCACGCGCACAACCAGATGGTGTAGTGACATGCCTAAATATTGTTTTAATTTTTATAGTTTTTTTTCAGTTCCAAACATGGGTTTCATTTTTCATCGAGGATATCGTTATAAGAAAGATCTAAGATGTACGAGAACTGATATATACAGGTCGATGTTTAATGTCATTTTTAATTTATTAATTATTTTTTGAATAAAAGAAAATAATGAGTTATGTGGGATAGACATTTTTGAATTGTGATTAAACAAGTTTGTTCGTAATATACAAAGGACACTATGCACACAAACTATATTACACATTGCAATTTTTCCATTCTGAAAAGTAAAACTTAATCTTCTCAAACGCATTCTAACCGTTTAAATCTAGGTACTAAATGCTATCTGATGTCCAAGCCACATCAATGAGTATATAGATGTTTGGTAGCTCATTTTTATATTTGTACGTCTATTATTAATAATTATTTATAACGTAATTCACCTTCCTGTTTTACTACACTGAGAAACTTTTGGGAGTGTAGCAGACTTTCGCACCGCATTAATGTGGATGTAGCTTTTGGTTTGCAGCTGAACAATTTTTGGACTATCACGCGTCCAAGATTGTAACGCAGCAGCTCGAAAGTATAATGGCCTTGCTATCAAATACCGTTTTTCGCAACACTCCCAAAGGTTTCTCAGTGTAGTTTACCCTTAGAGAGTATATATATGATACAGGTTTTAAAGTAGATTTTAACGTTTCTTTTTTCTATCGATTGTATTCTATCTTTTCCTATTTTAAAATTCAACCTGAATGATTTATAGTCAACCACACTTCTTTTAGCCAATTTACAACCGTTATAAATTTTTTAATCATATCCCAAAACGTAGAAGGTATAATTGTATCGTAAAAAAATGAATAAATATGAATCTTGATAGCGGCGTTGCAATAAAAATGAAAACCGGTACAAAAATAAAGTAATGTAAATAGGGAATGTGTAGGTATAGTCGGACACTTTCGTGTTTCTTGTTAAATAAATAATAATTTATTTCTCTAATTTCTTTTTTCTGATTTTTTAACGTCAATTGACTAAGTTACTTTGCACGAAATCTAGCCCTCAAATAGTCACAATTTTTTTGTCTGTTTTAGTTTCTTATTTAATCTCGCATGGCATAACATGTCCTAATCTGGATTTCCAATTTTTTTAAATTTCTGTAAAAATATTAAAGGTGTAAGATGTTTGAGGTCGTTCGGATCTTCCGAAACATACGTCAGTGGTCGCGAATTCATTATTGCTTCGGTATCACACGGTATTGTCATCATGCTCTTGTTGATTAAAGTCGCTTTCCCAGGACTTTTCGTAAATATTGTTTTCATTACACTAACTTCTCCCAACAGCCTCCATATCAAGGTGCTGAAGGCGGATTGAAAACCCATTCAATTTCGATAGATAGAATGTACATGTATGACTTTATATACCGTACGTGTAAAGATTTCTACCCATGCTTTCGTCCCTCCCAACGTGGGTAGAAGCGAACTAGTCTCTTAACAGTAAAATAGAATGTTTTTGGACAAATCTGTGATATTAAAATATACCGTTCCTAGAAAGGTAGAATATTTATCAACGTTATAATAACAATGATAATAAAGATATATATTCAAAAACTCTTTATTATTAGGGGAGAATGGGGAGTTATGAAGCATGGGGAGTTGTGAAGCACGGCCATAGATCTCGCATAGTAATTGTTTAGATAGATGTCACTTACTCTGAATATTTTTTCACCTAATATCTTCGTTTTGTAATTGGATTCATTCCGATAGAAGATATTTTGCATATCTTTCAAGACAATATGTTCAATTTTTCGTTTATAAAGTTTTTTTGTGTGCTCCATTTTACAGAATTCTTACAAAATTCGCGAACAAATCAAAAAGATAAGTTCACCCATATAATACCCAGCAATGATTAGGTTCTCGAAATTTAAAACGATTTATGCAAAATCGCAATAAAGAATATTTACCAAAAAATATAATTTTCAGCAATTTTTAGTAGTGCTTCACAACTCCCCATGATTTTTAAAAACTTGAAAAAGCAGCTTTTTAGTCCAACTGAAAAAAATTGTCGATTTTATTTTATTTCATGCAAATTCTTCAACCAGTAAGCATATTTGAAGACCCTCTAGAGATTCAAGTGGAGAAAATTTGAAATAAAAATTTCTTTTTGAAGTTACAACTCATAAACAAAGCGTGCTTCATAACTCCCCATTCTCCCCTACAAAAAAATTAAAAAAATAATTCTTATATATCGCAATTTTTTGTTCTTTTAGTAAAGCATTTACCGGAAAATCATTTTTTGTTGTTGTTCAGTAGATTCTCTTAACTTTTAAAGTTGATAATTGGAAATAAAGTATCAAAAACAACTTTTTTCTTGTCTCTTTATAACTCTTACAATTTTTTTAATTAGATAGTATTATTCTTATAGTTTAATAAAAAGATTCATCACTAAATTTCTTTACAAATAACACTTATTAACAAACTGTTCTTTAACATTTTCTGCATCACATACGCATAGCTATCGTGATCAGATTTATTGCAGCTTACTGTCGCATGTACAGTAACACTGTCGTCTGTTGCTACCAGTATTACTAACTTTCTAATAGAAATAAGTGTTAATACTTACAATCAAGTCAAAACTTTAGACTTAAAATAATTTTTTCCTAATTCATAATTGAATAACAATTTTTTTTTAAATTTTAAATATACATTTTTTACAAAAATTATTTTTTAATTAATATTATTTTTATAAAGTGATATACGATATACGTATTTTCAAAGAAATACGAAAAGCCATAACATGAATAGCGAAAATTTTCCGGTCTGACACTAATTTTCCCATTACCCCACAGAATTTTCACAGGTAAAAATTAGTATAAATAAATAAAAACAAACTAATTTTATTATTACCTCGATTCTTATACACGTATACATATGGCAAAACATAACTAAATAATGCGATTATGATTATTTAATTTGATGTTTTGAAATATTTTGCATTTAATAACGAGAACTCAAACACATTTTGTTTTGTCTTTATATATCACACAGGGTACATATATTTAAAACCCATCATATTTAAAATATGATATTATTTTTTTAATTAGAGTTATTAATTAATGTTTCTACAAATCGACAAATTTTTGCATGTAGATGTTGTTTTCGTACTAAAATTTATCTGCAATGTAAAGGAACTTTGAAAAAAATTAATCGAAAATTTAAATTAACGAAACGACATTCCTGCACTTTAGAAATGAGTAATAAAATTAATGATTCTGCTAAACGTGTAATGAAGAAGGAATGTTTAAAACGTTTAGTGTTGAGCGTTAACGAAGTTTATAAAAATGTTTGTCGGAAGTGAGTATATGTTAAAAATGTTTTCTTCATAATATTATTTTATTGGTTTCCTAGACTTTTTGCATTGCACTATATCATTCATGTTTAAAGGGTTACACCACTTTAAAATTTTTAAAAAATTAAAAAAAATTTTTGTAAGTATGCTTTATAGGCACCAAAATGCTATGTAATTGCTTATACAGTGGACTCCGCTTATAACTAACTTCAAGGGACCGTTGAAATTTGCTCGTTATAGCCGAAGTTTGCTATAAGCGAAGTTGAATTTGTGTTTGGAAATTTGCATGAATATATATTATTTTATTTATTTAGTGCTAGGTTGGTCCATTAGGCAATAGTAAATACTGTTAACACATGAAAAAACTCAAATAGACTGGCCAATAAAGTCAAAAATCTAATATGTTCGTTATAATTGACTTTATTTCGCCACAAATGTTCATAAATTTTGCTCGTTATATAACCGAGTTACTCGCAATATCCGTCTGTCTATTTCGCTTATTAATCGGTATTAATAACAATGAATCCAACCAAATTTTTGAACTGTTTAACCAGTGTCGCGCGTAAACGTTTCCTTTGTAATGAAAACTTTAAGGTAGTACGCTCGCAACAGTCACTCTCAAAAGTAAATTTTAAGAAAATGCTATAGTATGGTGCAGTTACTGTAGCATTTTTTTGCCTAACTGTACTGTATATTATATTATATCTTTTTAATAAAACGGTTAATATTGTTATATATTTTTGTTCTAAATTTCTCAAATATTTTTTTTATAAGATATTAGTTTTTGAAAACAACCTTTAGAAAATTTTAGAAGTTATTAGAAGAAATGTGCCGTTTACATACACTCTTTATAGATTAACCATGTAAAATAACAAATTTTGAAATTAAATATCTTGTTTTAGAAACTGTCCACTGTTTTAAAATTGTGCAAATGCGTAGATCTTGTTATCAGCTGTTCATATTTTTAATTTCATAGCATTTTATAGAAAAGTGCGATCGCGAGCGTACCACCTTAAACGCGTTTTTCTCTCAAAACGTACAGATTTTTCGAAATATTAATATTTAAATTTTCTATTCAACTTCAAGTAACGAAATTTAGGCAAAAATATGAATTTTTTCCTTCAATTCAATGCTTTTTTACTTTTTTGTCTAGCTCAACTCTGAACCGAGTTTTAGTGTCTACCGCATGGTTTCTTTGTAATTTCTAAAAAATTCCGATTCAAAATATTTGTTTCTTTTGAAATGAGATGTCTATTACGAAACGGCTATTTTTTCCTGTATGTCTTTGATTGGATTTAGTTAAAATTTTAAGTTACACTTATACTTTAAAGTCTGTCAAGTTTCATTTTAATCTGTCAAGCTATTTTTGACTCATGTCTGGTCAAAATAATTCAACGAAGTTGAAGTCCACAACGTTGATGAACAAAAATGGTTTTTTAATTTATCCGAATATTATATTTTTGTAAAATATACAAGAATTATTATTAAAACACAAGTAAAAATCTACCTTTATAATAAATTTTTCTGACAGTATTGTTGCTTTATCCTTTTTTCTCTATATTAACACTTATTGAAAAACATTTTTCGTTGATAAACGTTGTGGACTTCAACTTGGTATAAATCAGACGGGTATACATTGACAAACATAATTCCATTCATGGACTTTTTATAATTTTTACTATTCAAAACAAAAACATTAAACATTAATTGATCATTAATAGTGAAGTTAATTTTAATTTAACTTAAGTTTTTAATTCAGAATATTATCTTTTATAACACATTAGATTCAGGGTAAATGGTAAAGTAGTAAGTTTAGAATGGAATAGTATGAAGCAAGTAATGTTAAGATTAAGAAGAAAAAATGGATATGGCCAGCCGAAAGATTTGAATGATTTATCAAAATTGATAAAAAGAAAAAATAATTTACAAAAGATGGTAGTAAAAAAAGTAAAAGCAGGAAATGAATTTGCTCTCATTTTTACAAGCAACACGTTGTTGAATAAATTAAACAAACAAAGTGAATTGTTCATGGACGGGACTTTCGATGTAATTTTTTTAACGTTATTTTATTTTAGATAAATACAGAGAGAAACTGAGAGTGGTTATGTTCTTATTAAACTGATAATTACTCAACTTTTTTAAATTTTCTTCATTATCATTGTTACGTCATAGATATAATCCATCTGATTTCAGTGATGCACACAGACACAATCTTCGCGTGAATTATCGTAGTGATTAGCGAAACTTCGGTTATAGTCGAAAATCGCCGAAGAATAAATTGCGTAGTAAGTTAGAGAAAATTCCAATTTCATGTGTTCGAAATCATTTATCAATTATATATTAATGAAAATTAGATTGAATATAATTTTTAAAAATAGAATGTTTAATAAATTAAAGTTCTATTGAGTTGTAGTCTGATTGAAATTTGGATAAGATTTAATTCTCAAAAATAAAAAAGTTTGATTTCATAAAAATTATATAATGTATAGTTTTAAATAATTAAATAAAGTTATTTAGCATTTTTTATCAGATTTAATGATCAATCAGTTATTTGATTTGTTTTAATAAATTAAAGTTTAAATCATTTGGAATTTTAATGAATGGAAGTTCTTATAAATTAAATATTTAACTAATCCGAGTCGAAATTTAAGCACTATTTTAAGTCTAAATTTTCAGGGCTTGTTTACTTTTTGGAGTAGTAAAGGAGGTCCTATTAAGCCGTATTTTGGGATAAGTAAAAGTATAATTTTATGTGTTTCAACACATCAGTATTTGCCAATTAGGAGTATTTTTGCATTTGCAATGTTTCAAGCAATGCATTAAAAAATAATTTTAATTTGTAACGTCTAGGAGCATGAAAGTAGGGTATAAAAAGCTTTGAAATGGAGGGTGTAGGAGAATGAATGTAGGGTCTACTGATTTCAATTAGAGCCTACTTTAGTTTCCCAAATGGAAGATTGGCAAATTTCAGCTACTTTCGGGACTCAAAGTAGGGCCTAATTGCATTAAAGTTAGAACCTCCTTTATTGCTCCCAAAATTCATTAAACCTTGAAAATTCAGGCTTAAAGTAGGACTAAAATTTCGACTCGGGGAGTATTTATTGTTTTTTTCTATACATTACATTATTATAGTTTTTAAGTTATAAAGTTACAAAAGTATCTACTTAAAACTTTTATGTAAACGTCTTTTACAAGCTGAATACATTGTGATGAACTTAGTTCTTTTTATGGTCTTGGATTTATTTGTCACACAATAGAATCAACAATTTAAATTACCTAGTAATGAATCATTATATACCATAATGTATTTTATTATCTATCCAATATTTTTATTCACAAATCAAATGGTATTGTCATATGCAGATGACTGAATTTCGACGTTTGTTAGGAAAAAAAATACAATCGAGATGCTCCCGATGAAAATATAACAAAAAATCCTGTTTTTATTTTAAGTTTTCTGCAAAAATAGAATAGTATTTCTTAATTTTCTGCTTTCTGGGTTGTTCTGTTGATTAAAATGTAGAGCTTCGTTTTTAATTAAGCTCTACACTGCTCTACTCCACTATACTCTTTTGAATTAATACTGTATAGCCTTTATACCATATTTCTGATAGCTTTTTGTGAATTAGTCTGGTTATTATCTTTTTATAAATTTAATCCTTTCTTCAAATGTTGAAGAATTTGACATTGCATAGCAATGACTTTAAAAAAGTAATTTTTGTTCTTGTTTTTTAAGTTTCACTTTTACTGGGATACTTACGTTGTTTTAAAAAGTATTCATTTTCCTATAAGCATTTTTTATTAATGCGCTTCGACATTCTTAGCATTAAAATTTCCGAAGAACATGGCTAGTAATTACTAACACGAAATAATTTATCGCATTATTTTTATAAAAGCACAGTTCTTCGTTAAAAATTACCGAGTCCGATGGTCTTTGAAATTTCTAGATTACATTCGACAAAATGCTATCACACAATAAATACGGCTCTGCCTGGTTAGAATGACGTTGAATTGTTAAAAAATTATTTTCGAACGAGTTTTTCTCTGCACAGAAGCACTTTTTGCAAAATCTGAATCCGAACCATCGACACAAATCTTCTTAATTACCTAAATCTGAATGATTTTTTCAACCTATGCAGAAATGCGGTTGCAAAATGGGAATCATAAAAGTAATTGTAGGAACAGGCGACAAGAAGTGTGTTATACCAGCCATTTGCTGTTAGAGGGCAGAAGCATGCAGCGAGTGTAAAGGCTCAGCTGTCAATGATAATTTTCAGGGTTTTTTTACTTTTAGAAGTAGTAAAAGTGGTTTTATTTTTAATGCAATTTAGGCCCTACTTTGAGTTCCAAAATCACTTGAAATTTCTAAATATTCAATTTGGAGAACTAAATGAGAGTTTAATTCGAAGAAACCTATACCTTCACGGAAAAAAATATAACTGAAATGGAGAAATTTTTTGCCATAACTTTTAAACATTTCATAAAAAACGAGCTACCAATATTGGCATTATCGCCACAACCGCGATATTAAATTTTATTTTAAAGACAAGCTAACCCTAATATGATAAATACAATTAAAATTGTGTGAAAAGAAAAATTAAATGCGCATTTTAAATTTTTCTCAATCGTCCCGAGTCGAAATTTAAGCCCTACTTAAAGCCTAAATTTTCAGGGTTTAATGACTTGTAGGGGTAGTAAAGGAGGTTTTATTAGGCCCTACTTTGAGTCTTGAAACTAGCTGACATTTCCCAATCTTTCATTTGGGGAACGAAAGTAGGCTCTAATTCTAAGAAACCAATACCTTACTTTATGAATCTCGTAGACCCTACTTTCATACTCCTATAGTCTACATCTAGAAGAATAAAAATTTGATAATTTGCTTAGATTGCAAAGAAGGACTTGGGATGGGTAAAAGTGAAATTTTATGTGTTTTATAGTGTCTATATACACGTAGTGTATATAGGCACTATAAAAACATCAGTATTTGTCAATTAGGAGTACTTTTCGCATTTACCGTGTTCCAAGTGATGCATTAAATAATAATTTAAAATAATACTTCAGAATGTAGGCTCTAGGAGCATGAAAATTGGGTCTACGAGGTTTAAAAGTAAAGTTTACGAAGTTCGAATTAGATCCTACTTTAGTTCCCCAAATGGAAGATTGGTAAATTTTAGTTAGTTTCGGGACTTAAAGTAGGGCCTAATTGCATTAAAGCTGTTATAACCTCCTTTACTGCTCCTAAAAGTCATTAAACACTGAAAATTCAGGTTTAAAGTAGGGCTTAAATTTCAACTCTGGGAATATTTTAAATGACGACCATTTGAAAATAAATTATTGAAATTAATACTTTTTAAAAACTGAAAAAATACAGAAGTTAATATTTATGCTGTTAGAAAAATTTCTTGGTAAGAGCGGTATTTTTCCATTATTTCGGCTGACAAATTCCACTCAACCAAAGCTCACTTTCACTAAATTGGTTAAACATTCGGCAAATGTACACTAAGAGAAATTTCTGCATAAAATAGTATGAACTGTAGTCATACTTTATTTACATGTACATGACATACGCCATTGGTGAGAACATCACACTCATTTCGTAAGCATAATGCTCTTTTGTTATGATTGCTCAACGAATAACGCTTTTTTGGTTTGATTTCTGAGCGAATTCACTATGTTTTCATACCAAAAATTCACGACAGAGGGCATGCGAAGCACATTAAATATTTTAATACCATTTAATGGAGAAATTTCTCTCAGTGTAGTGAAGCTTAATTTACAGCATTGGTTGTGCTGTTCTGTGTGTAGTTGTGCTGTTCATTTAATTATATTCCAAATATTGCTCGTCCGCGTTGTGGAATTTTTTTCCGTGTTACTTTATAAATCTCATAGACCCTATAACAAGATGAAGAAAAATTTGAAAATTTACTCAGTTTGCATTGAAGCACTTGGGATGGGTAAAAGTGGAATTTTATGTTTTATAGCGTCTATATACACGAATTGTACACAGGCGCTATAAGACTCATCAGTATTTGTCAATAAGAGTAGCGGAAAGGTGTACGAGATGATCCCCCTAAGGGAGAATGACCATTATTTAAAAAAATCAACATTTTAGAGTTTTTTTTTGTACGAACTAGTAGATAATGAATCTAACTAACTTTCCTGATTAGAAATATATGCAGCTAATTAATATTTTAGAAGTAAATTTAATTTTTCTAAAACCTTACAAAAAGGATCATCTTGGACATCGGGGTGTCCAAGATGATCCACCTGGTATGGGCAAGATGATCCGTAGCCCAATTATTGGAAAAGGAGACTAAATTGAAGTAATAACATGTATCAATATTATATTTGCATTATTTAAGCCATAAATACTTTTGAACACTCACCACGATTCTTTTTTCTATTTTATAATTACGTGTCATTTTCTACATCGAGAAAATTAATATAATAGATGTAGATTTTAACTTTTTGTATTAAATAAGTTAGTTTTCATAACAAAAACATATAAGAAACGAGAAAAATTGAATTTTTTATTAATACTAAAAAATTCAGTTTGAGGTGAAATAAAATACATGGGAATCAGGGGGGATCATCTTGCCCCAAATGATACTTATTTTTAATTTGTTCATACCTTAACCTACAAGCTTTAGTAGTCCAAAGTAACAATCAGAACACTTAAGGGGAGATTCCACTGATTTTTTTTTTGAATACCGAATTTTTTTTTTAATTTTTGGTTAGTATGATTATCTAAAAATACGGGAAAAATAGTCTGAAGCGATAAGAATAGACTCGCTAGCAGGAGAGTAGGAATAACATCACCTTTCCACCTCGAAAATTCATGTTTTTTCATTAATTACCTAACTGCATTTTGTTTATTTTTAAATTTACATTTTTTCTTTTCGCACCGCTTGAAAGAGTAGTTCTTAAGTAATAAGAAATGTCTACTGTTACATATCAAAGGTTATGTATATAACTTTAAGTTAAATTTTGTATATTTGGTCCTTCAAACTTTAAACACGTTTTTCTCGAAACTTCACATTTTCAACTTATTTACTTATTTTTACAATTTCTAACGAAATAACTTGCAATTTGGACAGCATGCTCCTTGAATGTGTAGTTTCCGTGTAAACTAGGATATTTAAGATCCATTAATATTTATAAAAGTTATAAACAATTTAAGTTGCAAAATTATGGTCGAAAAATTAAAAAGTCTGTCATTTGGTTATTTTTCAATAAATTTTTTTTGTTCTAGTTTACACGATAGCCATAATGGTATAGATTAAGAAAATTTTTGACTTTTTTAGTTCAGATTAATTGTCGCAGAGAAAAAATGTAAACAACTTTTAGAGGGGACCACTTTCAGCAGCCATTTTCTAAGACTCCATTAAAAAAATAAATAAATAAATAATGGTTTTTATTACTGTAACACAAGTATTTCATTGTAAAAAAAGTTTAACTAAGAAATATTTATTTTACTACCTATAAAAATTTTTTTTAAAAAAACCTTAATTTCTGTGGAATCTCCCCTTAATTGAAGGTATACTGAAGATATCAGTACAAGAAACTTTAAATTCTAGTTTCTACAACAAAAGTTACCTCAGTTCAAAGTTTAGCTTTCCTTAGATCAAAACTATGAAATTTTAATTTCTTCCAATAAAATTTTTTTAACGACGTGTGTTATCATGACAGTTTGACTGATTCATAGGTATGTCATTGGCAACGTATTACCGTTTTTAAGTGAACGATAACGCTAATAGGCTCTCCAAAGTTCGAAAGGATCATTTTGCTCCAGGGGATCATCTCGTACACCTTTCCCCTACTTTTTGAATTTTCAGTGTTTTAAGTAATGCATTAAAAAATAATTCAAAAGTAAGCTTCCGAATGTAGGATCTAGGATTATGAAAGTAGGGTTTACGAGGCTTATAAAGTATGGTATTCAAAGTTCGAACTAGACCTCTCTTACTTTTTCAAATGGAAGATTAAGAAATTTTAACTGATTTTGGGATTCACCTCCTTTACTATTTGTAAAAGTCAACTATTTTTACAGAAGGGTTAAAATTAAATCATTCACGTTGTCGGATTTGTGGAAAAAGACATTCTATGGAATCCTGATTTATCATTTCACATGTTAGCTCAAAGTTTAGAAATTTTTCTCTGATTTTTTTATTCATCTCAATAAATTCTTTTAAGGTAATTTTAAATGTGGGTTCTGTATTCAATTTTGAAGACTATTCTAGAAATTCGTTTAACGTTTTCTCCAATTTACGATTTTTCGAAGATAGAGGCTTCATTCACGATTCTCCATACCTTAAATGGTAGGCATTACTGCCGTCCTTTTTAAAAAAGGCACTATCTACATTTTAACTCGAACCGAGATATTTAACTAAACGCGATTGCATTTATATCTCTTAACAAAAATAAAATTTTGTTAATCAATCTATTGTTCTTAACTAAATCGGACCCGCTCTTTTCATTGGTGCAAAAATAAAATTATAATTTTAAATAATAATATGCAAAACAGTAGATAGTGCAAAATTTTAAACTAAAAATTGAAGGAAATACATATGGCGGCGGCCTATGTACATAGTGCACATTTTTGGCGGCTAAAAAATCAGTATTTTACAATCAGATGGGAATGTTTTCCTTTTAAAAGCATCACTATCTACAACAAAAATGGATAATTAGCTAATTTTTACAATTAAAATCTAATTTACATTTTAACTAATTAAAATTTATAATTTTCGATTGCTCAGATAATTTTTGAATTTTGTAACGAATCTAGCCATATAAAAAACTCATTTTTCTTAAAAAATGTAGATAGTGCCTTTTTTAAAAAGGACGGTAGATTACCTAAATTAATTTACTGTATCCAATTTTTGTGCGAAATTAGCTTAATGAGTCTAGGTTGATATTTTCAAATTATTAGGATCATTTCTTTTTGTTCTAAATGTATCAGCAAATCTCCTACTGAAAACTTTTATTAGTCGCAAGACATTCATACTTTCAAACTCGTTTGGATTTAGATGAGTGATGTTTTTGATGTAACAGCGATGATGCAGAAACCTAACAATTTTTTGTTTTTATCGAGTTTATACAGACATCGTGTCACTCAGCGACCTCCGCGACTATATTATTGTTGAAAGGAAAGTGGAGCGAAGGAGTCAGTAGTTTTCCGAATCAGAAATATTTTATCTGATAGAATGAGTTTATTTTTCCACAAAGGTTTTGAATTAACTGACTTATTAAAGAAAATGATGAAGGTACGTAGAATGATTCACGTTGCCAAATATATTGAATTAAAAGGAAAAGTTGTTGCCATATATCCAAAATATTTTCAACAGCTATAATGGACATAACCAGTCTCAGTTTTTTTTGGTAAATGTTTTAATTATTAATCTTTAAAGCGCACCGTGGGTGTGCGACACCAATATTCTTAATTTCTAATATAATATTTCGTTTATATTCGTAAATATTAAACGTGTCGCTATTGGACAGTACATTTTGTATTTAACTTTATGTTCCATGTTTCCTGTATGTTTCCAGTCTCTCAAGTGTCAAACTTACTTTGAATTTAGCCTTAAATTAAAGCAGGAATGAAAAATAAGTTACTATGACTATCATAAAGTAAGTTTCTTATATCTTATAACACTTCAAAACAAAATTATCCACAAAAGGTCTAAGAACAATTGAGTCTTGTAAGGGATATATAATATTTATATACATTTTGAGGTTAGAATCAGTTGTCCCAAGTCGAAATTTAAGCCTTACTTTAAGCCTGAATTTTCAGGGTTTAATGACTTAGAAGCAGTAAAGGAGGTTCTAACTTTAATACCATTAGGCCCTATTTTAAGTCTCGAAACTAGCTGAAATTTCTCAATTTTCCATTTGGGGAATTAGAGCCTACTTTCGTCCCCCAAATGGAAGATTGGGAAATTTGAGCTAGTTTTGGGACTCAAAGTAGGGCCTAATAAAGCCTCCTTTACTACCTCTAACAGTCATTAAACCCTGGAAATTTAGGCTTAAAGTAGGGCTTAAATTTCGACTCGGACGTGTTTAAACTTTAAAACAGATAACGTCAAATTGTATTATCAACACTAGCTAACTTTTAGCCACTGCACGGAACTTATTTTAATGCTTTTGACTTGACACTAACTTTCATGCAGAATGTACTGGCTCACAACACACCTTAAATTCCGTAAGATTGGGCGACTACATTTATAAGTAACTCGTTTTCTTGTGTATATGGTCAATATCGCGGAAAACGAAACTTTTGTATCGTAAAAGTCTTTTTAAAGTTCATAAGTTTTAAATAATAAATTCCAAAAATGTTATGTTCATAAGCAATATTGATAATAAAATTATATTTTGAAATGCGTATAAATACATTTATGGATGTCTTGCTATTTTAAAGTTATGGATAAAATAAAGACTGATACGTTCCTTGCTTCGCGATTTTGATCATATAATATCTTATTTTAGCTTAGAGAACAAACTTTAAAGTCTCTTGTTGTCGTACACCCAGTGTACTGTTTGAGGATGAATTCGTAAGTGTGCGCTTTGAGGGTTAACGCATTAGTTATATGTCAGTCAATTTTTTGTGTTCATTTTGAAAAATGTTTTAAGATCTGAAATATGTGATCTGGTAAGTTAAAATGGATCTTGATCAAAAAAATCAATTTTTACTTTTCGATGATTTTTATACGAAAAGATGTTTTCGGAGTCGTTAATTACGATCTGGGTATTAGACTGTTAGAATTGAAAGTGCACTGAGAAAACAAATTATTTTATTCAAATAAATTTAGTTTAAATCAAACTTAAAATATCTTCGCTATGCGGTCAAGCATATTTAAGTTTAATTCAAACCTATTTTCTGGTTCATTTTAAGAGATTATATATTTAAATCAAGCATAAATTGTTATTGATTTTAAATTATCTGTAATCAATTTTTAAGTTCGATTCAAACATAAAATTTAGTAGATCCATTATTGCCGACATTAAAATTAAAAATATACTTTTTTAGTTTAAAACGAAAATAAAATAATTAAATAAAATAAATTAAAGTTGGTGACTTTTTATAAAAATTAGTACATGACGATTAATGAAATCACTAATTATAAATCTGACATCACATTTTGAATTTTTTAAATCTGATGATAGATTTGTAAACAAGAACACTAAAAATCCCTGTATATTGAATTTTAATCAAATTAGAAAAAATTTATTTTGTCCTCTATTTCGAATTTTTAAAATCTGATCTTAAATTCAAGCTATTTTAATGTATAGCAGCATGAATATTGACTTCTTATCATTAAAAACATTTTCCTTAAACATTTGATTTTAGTCGTAAAGTCTCTTTTAACTTACTTGGTCACAAATAATTTAGTAACTAAATTTTCGTTTAAAAATATTTTTACAGTTTTTAAGAATTGTTTAAAATTATATATTTTTTTTCATTAAAAGGTCACTCCAAAAGTAAAAAATGTAGGCCAACTGTACATTATAGTCATGCGTATTATGAATAAGGTATATATACTATCAAAATGTTTTGTTTATATTTGTAATGAATGTGAATGAAATAAACTTTGCCGGAAACAACTCGTCGGATCAGGGTTCGTAAAAAAAAGTAAATCCACAAAACACTACAAATTGAACTTTCGAGTTTTTATTAATTATTGACAAATTGACATTTATTTCAATATGATGAGTATACAAGTGATCGTAAAAAAAACAGAAAAATGTACGGGATGTTTATCGTCGACGAGATGAGTATAAATGCGCAACGAAATGATTGTAAAATTTAACGCGAGAAATTAGTACCGCAAAAATTCCCCGACGTTCTCTCACGCTAGTGTTCGAGTACAAAAATCGCCAAGGTCAGTCGGAAGAATAAGCGAATCTCGTTTCTCGAAAAAACGTAGAGATCTCCGACGTCTCTCTACGTTGCAAAAAAAGGAAAGAAGATAAAAAAAACCAAACCCCTGTGGGGGTCAAAGCTGCCCGTCGAGATGAATTTCTTTCGAGGGTAAAACCGCTCGTCGAGGTGAGTCCTTACGAGGGTAAAACCGCTCGTCGAGATGAATTTTTACGAGGGTAAAACCGCTCGTCGATTGCCTGGTACTGTCTGCGTCGAAGATCGTTGCGTCGGAGTTTCGGTCCTTTGAGGGTAAAACCGCTCGTTATGTCGTCGTACCGAGGGTCATACCGCTCGTCGAGATTTCGTCGCGTCAGAGTTGTCGAGAGCAGGACTCTTCCAGGGTAAGACCGCTGGAACGCTGACGGAGTGAATGCCTCGTGACTGCGGGGGAGCCCTATATTTATACTCACGCGGGAAAGACTGCTGCTCCGCGATTGGCGAATCACAAGAGGGAAGGGGTATCCGATGCTGAGACTCGTTACGGCGTGGAGGAGATACCGATATACTCTCATGACCATCTTCTTTCGTGAGCAGTTTCATCGCTTTATGCGCAGGCGCGTCTCTGAATGTTCGTCCGATGCTGTTTTTCGCGAATGCGTCCTTGAACGGCTACCTCGCGAATACATCTTCTAAACTTTCTCGTCTTTTCCTTTATTCTTTGATTTGATTACACATTCTTTTTCTTTATTATTTTTTTTCGTTTTTCTTACATTTTGTTTTGTTTTTGTCTCGCGATCATTACACTCCCCTTTCGTCGAGGAAGGAAACTTTCGCTCTAAGTTTTCTTTCGCTTATGATTGCTTCGCTATGATCGAAGATATAACAAAATAAAAAAATACGTATTTGACAACTTAATAAAAAAAATATAATATTTCGTTAAATAAAAGAAGAACAATAATGAGTGACATACAAAAGAGATCGACCAAAAAATTTTTTTTTTTTTTTTTAGTTTTACAGTGGCAAAAAAACGCATCCAAAGTAAATATATCGAATGAATCTATGGATTTCAGTTACTCTTCTTTTCTGGTTTCTCCCACGCCGAAATAGTGCCGTCTTTGGATATTTGGAATTGCATGCAGCGTCCGTCAACATATTTTATGAACTTCTGTCGTTTATAGTTTCTCGTGATTTCCATAAGTCCACGTGCCGCCAAATGATCCGTCTTCTTATTGTCCTCATTCCCTGGTGACATACATTGGTAGTTTACACTAATCTTTTCCGACCGCGGCTTATGAGTAATGTCTCGTCTATACGGGTTATGTCTTTGTTCCTTTTCTTGTTGGACTGGTGTTCTTGTCGCGTTGTCTCGATCTTTTATGCTGGCCCTCCTCGGATGTTGTGGCCTGATAATGACGTATCTAAAATCGGGACTGACTTTCTTTCCTTCTTGCTTCTTAATTGATAGACGTCGGAACTCGAGGTCAGCTTTGGGTGTTGGTCGATAAGGAATCTCTATAGGTCTAAGTTCCCACTTCGGTGGTGCGTCATAAAACGAGATTCCTTCGATCAACGGAACGTTTGAAAACTTGGGCTGATACTCGTCGTCTTTCCGTGGCAGTGGATCTTTCTGACTCTTGAGTTCCGGGAAACATACGTCGCGGGGTATGGTTGATACATCGAAAGTTGCATAGACATCCTCGAACTCTTGACGTTCACTTTCATATACCGCTCCTAAATTTGGAACTTGGGCGAGTTTGAAATGTTGTGGTGACCATTTTTCTTCGATAGGTATAATTTCGATCGACCGGATCACAGGACCTTTAACTTCCTTTGCTGCATCGTTTTTGGTTAGGACGTTGGGCATCGCATTTAACACTTCGTCGATTTGTTCTAACACTACTGACTCTGATAGATCTCCAATGGGCGAAGTAGGCTTGTTCTTTTCTGTGTGGTGGAAAGTCTCTTCCTCTTCTTCGCTGTCCGTGCCGCAAAGTTGTCTATGGCAGAAGACAAAGGGCGCTCTTTCTTCGCGACAGTATCTCCGATCGCGGGTAACCAATCTTTACGGCGTCGATTGTAATGCGAACTCTGTTGCGTGAAAGCACGCGCCAAATTCACGCGCACGAGCTCTTGAGTTTCTTTTAATTTTTCGACGGATAGAATTTTACGAGGAAACTCTTTCTCTAAATTTGTTTTCAGGGAGAACGGCGTTTGCGGTGTTCTTTGGAAATTTAAATACGCTGGTGAGAATTGAGTCGATTCGTGCCTGGCCGTGTTATAAGCGAATTGTAACTCGGGCAACCAATTGTCCCAAGACTTTTGATTTTTCTCCACAAACTGCGCGATCATAATTTTTATAGCTTTGTTGGTCCTTTCGACAGGGTTGCATTGTGGGGAGTAAGGAGGGGTTCTTTGTTGCAAGATATTGAGATCATTAACGAATTTCTCGAAATCTTTCGCGCGAAACTGAGAACCGTTATCTGTTATTAAAATTCGTGGACAACCGAAACGAAGGATTACATTATCCTTTAATACTTGGACGATAGGCTTAGATTTTTGCTCTCTAATCGGGTGTAACTAGACCCACTTCGTGAACTTATCCTTTAAAACAACAAGATATTTATTTCCACGGGATGAACGCACTAATGGACCGACGATGTCCATAGAGACATACTCCCATGGTTGAGAGGCATTACAGGTGCCCATTTTACCGTGAACTGCGTTTTGTGACGTCTTATATTCCTGGCATGAAACGCAATTCCGCACGTATCGCGAAATATCGCCGTTCATGCCGGGCCAATAATAATTTTCCGTTATACGGGCGATCGTCTTTGCGATTCCAAAGTGGCCTGCTGTCGGTATGTCATGATTTTCGTGCAGAACCTTTCGTCGCAATGGTTCCGGCACGCATAATTTCCAAGCCTTATCTCTATCCGCGAAGTTAAGACTATGATGTAAATGTCGGTAAAGCAGTCCGTCTTTTTCAGAAAAATCGGGATAACGGTCTGGATTTGCTTTGACTGCTTTCAATAAATTACGATACCAATCGCATTGGTCAGTTACGTCTATAAAGAACGCCGTTTCGTCAGTAAACTCTTTGTTATGAGTCTCGTTCGTATTTGGGTCACGTGATAAGGCGTCGGCTACAAGGTTGGATTTACCCTTTCGAAATTTTATCGTAAAATCGTATTGTTGCAGATACACGTTCCATCGTGCTTGCCGGCCAGTAGGACTCGATATCGTTTGCAACCAACGGAGCGACGCGTGGTCGGTTACGACCGTAAACGAATATCTTTCGAGATAATATCTCATTTTTGAGATTCCCCATATTATTGCCAGACATTCCTTCTCTGTGACGGAATAATTTTGTTCTGACTTATTTAAAGTGCGGCTCGCGTACGCGATAACAACCTCCCGATCGTTTTGTGTTTGTGTCAAGACAACTCCGAGACCGTACTGACTCGCGTCGGTCTGGAGACAAAATGAGACGGAAAAATCGGGGGGGGCGAGAATTGGGGCGGACGATAACATTTTCTTGAGCGTTTCGAAAACTTCGTCTTGCTCCGGTCCCCATTTCCATCGATGCCTTTTTTGGAGGAGACAAGTCAGAGGTTGCGTTACTGTTGAGCAATTTGGGATAAATCGTCGGCACCATGATATGATTCCCATGAACCGTCTTAATTCTGTTACATTTTTGTGCGTTTGAAAGGCCATAATAGATTCGACTTTTGCCGGATCGGTATGAATTCCAGTTTCGTCGATCATATGTCCGAGATAATATACTTTTCTTTTAAAAAATTCTGACTTTTCCGGGTTTACTTTTAAATTGGCGTCTCGCAAACGTTTAAGAATACGCCTAACGTTCTGTAAATGATTTTCGACGGTTTTACCGAGAACGATAACGTCATCCAAATACACGAATGCGTAGACGCCTAATTCTGGTCCTAAAACTTTTTCTATAATTCGCTGAAATGTTGCCGACGCTGAATGCAAACCGAAAGGCATTACCTTAAATTGAAATAGACCACGTCCGGGCACGACGAAAGCAGTGATCGGTCGGCTTTCCTCGGCCAAAGGAATATTCCAATATCCGTTCCTCAAATCAATTTTTGAAAAAAATTTGGAATTGCGTAATTTATCTAACGTCGAATTGATTTGGGGTATCGGATATGCGTCTTTTTCGGATATCGCGTTAATTTTTCGAAAATCGATGCAGAATCGATAACTTCCATCCTTGCGCTTAGTAATGACAATTGGAGAGCACCAAGGACCGCTTGAAGGCTCAATTACATCTTGCGCAAGCATGTCGTCAACTTCGTCGTACATTATTTTCTGCATCGCCGGGTTTCGCGGTGAATAACTTTGATTAATTGGTTCGAAACTTTTGAGCTTTATGGTGTGTTTACCGACCGTAGTGGGACCTTTTATTTCGTTGAACGATTTTAACTGCTCGGGAATTTCTCGAATCGCTTCTTCGATATCGTTTTCTTCGGGTTTCCAAGTTATTCCGTCCGTCGAGGCAACTTTGTCATAATTGAATTGGTAACCGACCACACCTAAAATATTGAGACCAAATATCATGTCTAGATCAAGGTCGGGCAATACGCGAAAAGTGACATGTAGCATTCTACCATGAAAGAAAATTTGGAGGTCAACTGTTCCTAAAAGTTCTGCACTTCGACCGTCAGCAAACCTAGCCATTATATTTATCGGCTGTAAATCGGCGAGCTTATGTGTACAAATTTCATCATAAACCTTCTTTCCGATAAAAGAACGACTCGCTCCTGTATCCAACAAAGCACAGAAAATTTTTTCCTTAAATTTAATTGGTTCGTAGATACGAGCGTCTTTGGGTACGTTACTTATATTTACATTTTGTGGTGTCCGGCTTTGAAAATCTCGCTGACGGGCCGCGTCTCCGCCGGTTTCTCGTCGGCCTGTGAGAAGTTTTCCTGTTTCTTACAGTCACAGTCGCGGAAAAATATCCCGTCTCTACCGCACCAAGAGCAGAATATTTTCGGTTCGCCTTTACACTGACCTCGACGGTGACCGCGTCTCTTACACCGCCAACAATGGTCTTGCCGATTATAATTTTGAACACTCGATACATTTTCTTTCGTTCGTTTTGGTTGGTTTGTTTCGGATCGCGAAGGACAATTAAAATTTTGTTGAGGGGGAGAAGGTTTATATGCCTTTTCCGCGACAACGATTAATTCATACTCATTTGTTAGGCGTATTAAATCAGAAACACTATTGATTTCTTAACGTCTAATATAACGCCTGTATTCGGGTCGAAGATTTCGGTATAATCGTTCGATTTCGTTCTCGAGACTCATTGTACCGTATCTACGTATCAACGTTTGTAGGGCGGTAATAAAATTATGTGCGCTCTCCTTAGGCCCTTGCGTTCTATTACGTATATCTTCCTCTAATTGTCGATTAATATTCACTGGCAAAAAGAATTGTTTGATATCGCGCTCGAATTCTTCCCAGTATCGCCAATTCCTCCGATTATTCCTATACCAGAAAATTGCCTTTCCTTTCAAAAGCATAGGAAGACAGTGGATTAGATTGTCCAATTGGATCTCGTAGGTGAAACTTAATTCCTCTACGTGCTCCAAGAAGTCAATAAGGTCGCGTGTGCCATCAAAAGAAACGCCCCACTTACGTACTTTTTCCGCGAGACTCTCTCGAGGTCTATCGTTTTCGTTATTGTAATTAATGTAATCGCGATTTATATCTTCGAAATTATTCATAAATGGACGTGGATAATTTCTATCTATGTTATTTCCGTGGATCAAATTTTGTCGCTCCGGTCTAAAGTCTCTTTGTAGATTGGGAGCTTCGTCGCGGGCTCTGACATTAGCGCGTCGGGTTTCGTTTTGTTCGATTACATAGCGTCTTAGTGGAGGTATAGATTCGGTAACGTTACTGCCAACACTATTCGGCCTACTCGGTTCCATCCTGATTTCACAACGCCATTCCCTACTACGTGGTCGTTCGTTACCATGACCGGGATTTACGAAAGCTAACTGATCGTTCTGTCCTCTATCAACTATATGTTCGTTGGGAGGGTCATTGTTTAGTCTGTTTCGATCATCGTTATGTACACTACGATCGTCACTTACGTGAGAACTTTGATAAGAAATAGTATCTTCGTTTCCGTCATTACCGTCCAAATTTAAAGCGTTATTTTGTCCGTCGTTGTCGCCCGCGTTATTAGTCCTTTGTTCGTGTCCTAAAAGATGTAATAAATTTCTCAATTGCTCACGATTCGCATCAACGGGGAAAGGTACGTTTCTTTCACGCAACTCATTTTCTAAAGCTACTTTGTTCATAGTCCAAACCGCGGAACGAGTGAGCGGAACTCTTCCTTCTGCCATAATTATTTATTTAACTTTATATTAAAATCAGAAGAGTCCCTGTTCGGGCGCCAGAAAAATCTGTAATGAATGTGAATGAAATAAACTTTGCCGGAAACAACTCGTAGGATCAGGGTTCGTAAAAAAAAGTAAATCCACAAAACACTACAAATTGAACTTTCGAGTTTTTATTAATTATTGACAAATTGACATTTATTTCAATATGATGAGTATACAAGTGATCGTAAAAAAAAACAGAAAAATGTACGGGATGTTTATCCGTCGTCGACGAGATGAGTATAAATGCGCAACGAAATGATTGTAAAATTTAACGCGAGAAATTAGTACCGCGAAAATTCCCCGACGTTCTCTCACGCTAGTGTTCGAGTACAAAAATCGCCAAGGTCAGTCGGAAGAATAAGCGAATCTCGTTTCTCGAAAAAACGTAGAGATCTCCGACGTCTCTCTACGTTGCAAAAAAAAGGAAAGAAGATAAAAAAAACCAAACCCCTGTGGGGGTCAAAGCTGCCCGTCGAGATGAATTTCTTTCGAGGGTAAAACCGCTCGTCGAGGTGAGTCCTTACGAGGGTAAAACCGCTCGTCGAGATGAATTTTTACGAGGGTAAAACCGCTCGTCGATTGCCTGGTACTGTCTGCGTCGAAGATCGTTGCGTCGGAGTTTCGGTCCTTTGAGGGTAAAACCGCTCGTTATGTCGTCGTACCGAGGGTCATACCGCTCGTCGAGATTTCGTCGCGTCAGAGTTGTCGAGAGCAGGACTCTTCCAGGGTAAGACCGCTGGAACGCTGACGGAGTGAATGCCTCGTGACTGCGCGGGAGCCCTATATTTATACTCACGCGGGAAAGACTGCTGCTCCGCGATTGGCGAATCACAAGAGGGAAGGGGTATCCGATGCTGAGACTCGTTACGGCGTGGAGGGGATACCGATATACTCTCATGACCATCTTCTTTCGTGAGCAGTTTCATCGCTTTATGCGCAGGCGCGTCTCTGAATGTTCGTCCGATGCTGTTTTTCGCGAATGCGTCCTTGAACGGCTACCTCGCGAATACATCTTCTAAACTTTCTCGTCTTTTCCTTTATTCTTGGATTTGATTACACATTCTTTTTCTTTATTATTTTTTTTCGTTTTTCTTACATTTTGTTTTGTTTTTGTCTCGCGATCATTACATATTTGTGAGTTTACATGTGCATATGTTTTGTGAATATGTATGAGTGTTGATGTGTATGTGTTTTGTGAAAATGTGTGATTGAAATAGTTGAATATATTATATCTGTCACACTGCTACCTGACTGATATTACCCCTTTGAGTAACACGCCTCGGCGAGTTCTTCTTCCCAACCACTCATATATTTAAACCTATTTTCTAGGCAGTATGGTTACTTTCGGTTGAATAGAGAAGAATGAACAATAATATTGTTTAGATTCATATCTATTTGCCTAGGCAGTAAGTTTACCGCTTAGGAAGTAGACCTACTGTTTGATGCGGGTTCGGCATTTAGACGACTCGTATCAGCATCCACGATATGTTCAAAAAATGGTTATGAAAAGTAAAAAATGGTTAATAATATTAAATATTGTAGAGTGTCGGAGCTGTTTTTGTTCTGATGACAAAACGTACAATTGAATTGTATACAGCTTTATTGTTAAAATTGCAAGAGCTTTGTAAATCTTTAAAATTTGGTTTGAAGAAAGTAATGGCTGACTGTGAAACGGCTGTTCATTCTAGTATTGGACGCTTATTTCCAAAATGCGAATCATATTTTTGTTGGTTTCATTCAAAAAAGGTAAAAGTCTAAAAGTCATTAAATTGATATATTGTTAAGATTTCTATATATCTGGAAGTGTTATCTATTCTTTTTTTCTGTGTAGTATAATTGAATAAAATTTCATCCATTTGACTTTCGGATATATATACTTAAATTTATCCTACTAATAATATTCTAAAAAATATAAATGTTCACTTCAATATTGTTACATGTGTATGATTATGTTGTACATTTAGAAGCATAATCACAATAACAATATAATAACTACAATAATTGTATAGTGATCTAATGTAAAAATAAATGTTTCTTTGAAGAGTAAACGCAAGAAGTGGACTAAATTGGGGCTAAATGAGTTGGAAAGTGAAATCCGCGATTTCGCTTGCTGTTTAGCATTAGCTTCAGCAGATCGTTTTGATGAAGGTGTGGAAATTTTAGAAAAGAAAATACGTGATCACGATTTTTGTTATCAACGAAGATTGCATGAATTTGTGACTTATATAAAAGATTATTGGGGCAAAAGAAAAGACAGACTATGTGTTGGACATTTGCCTCAACGGACAAATAATTTATGTGAATCCCTGAATAGTAGATTAACTACTAGATTGGGTGGTCGACATCCCAGAATTTGGAAATTTGTTTGTAGGTGTATTTAAATTTATTACAATTATGATATTAAACAAGCTTAACTAAAGTGAAGTTTATATATCAAATAATATGGATGATTTTCAAATAATTGTGATTTTTGCATGTCCCAAAAGATAAATAACAATTAAGGGTTCACGTGTAATAAGGGGATAGCCTGTGCGTCCCCTTATTGCACGTTAACCCTTAATTAAAGTTATTTTTTTGACAATTGTTTTTAACTAACTGACCATAATGTCAGTTAGTCTATTTTGGAGGTTAAATTTAAGGTAGTATAAACAGGGTCAGACTTCTTTTTCTTGTGCTTACATAATAATATTAAATGATAGTGAAACGTTAAATAGGTAAAATTTGAAGCTCTAAATAAAGAAGAATGAAATGCAACAATCCGATTTTGTCATCATTTTTACAAAACCTAAATCTTATTGAAGTCAATTGTTGTTTTAATTAAAAAAATTAATTATTTGAAAATCACCCATAGGGTAAAGTGCGGATAGATTGTCCCCCAATTCGAAAATTACATCTAAATTCAATAAATCGACGCCTCCCGTTCATATAATGCTTATTGAAAAACGAATGCAAGATGATTCTTATTCATTTTTTGGTGCAAGACAATGCTTATTCGATTTTCCGTGCAATAAAATGCTTATTCAAAATTGTGTGCAAAACAATTGCCACTGACAGAACAATAAATGTAACCCTAAATCTTCTTATTGATATTAAATGGCAATTAAATATCTGAGAATTTCAGTACGTGTCTATTGTTATAAGAAACTTTAAACACGGATCCTATCACACGTATTAAGAAATATTTTTTAAGCCATTGCAATTATAAATTATACTGTATTAAAAATTTTATAAAATTCATAGAATAAGCTAATTTCAGAATGTACATTTTCGCATAGAATTTTGAATAAGCATTTTATTGCACGGAAAATCGAATAAGCATTGTCTTGCACCAAAAAGTAAATAAGAATCATCTTGCATTTGTTTTTCAATAAGCATTATATGAACGGGAAGCGTCGAAATATTGATATTTTTAAATGACTATTCGATTTTTCTACATTATTACTATGTATCATTAACATATGTAAAAACCAAATACCTACACTGAGATACCTTTGACCATTCTGTTAATGCGCTACAGGACTATACTTTTGTGTTGCTGCGGTACAAGTTTGGGCGCGTGACAGTCCAAAATGTTGGCGAGCAGCGCACTAAAGTAGTGGAGATGTCGCCTTTGGTTTGTAGCTAAATAACTTTTGGACTGTCTCGCGCCCAAAAATGTACCGCAGCAGCCCAAAAGTATAGTGGAGTTTCTTTCAAATGCACCTTTTTGCAGCACTCCCAAAGGTTTCTCAGTATAGAATAAATAATAAATGAATCAGAACGAAAATACAAAAGGTCTGCATTTGACCATATATCCCTCCTGCTGTAAGTTATTATTTATTTTAACAATTATAAAAAATGTGAAACACGGACCTAATATGTTTCTCTGATTAATTTGAGACAAGAAAATAAATGCAAATATTCTTTTACGTGTTAAATAACCTTGATTCTTGTAATGAAAAATTTTGTCCAGTGATTGAAAATTTTTTGACACTTTTAGCAATCTGAAATTTTCACATTATTGTAACTAATAACGTCGACGTGCCAGCGGGCTGGCACATTGCAGAAAAATTGTTATGACCGATAGGTATAAAAAGGACTAATAATACATAAATATAGTTTCTTTCATATTGAAGATCTCAGAAAGGGGGCATCTATCCTCACTTTACCCTGTACTAACGCTAGTGGCTAAACTTTCTTTTTCGCCTTTATGGAGCGTTCAGGCTTCAGCAGGTTGCCATGGTAACGTACGAGAGTAAGAGAGTCAAGAAATTAAAATTTATTACACCTTTACCCTTACTTTTATTATTTCTGGTTGCGTAGACAGACAACCTGCAGAGGTTTGAATGCTCCTTTACGTTTTTAATGTGTTTGAACTTTTTAAATTTGAAATTGTTAATGGGATATTTGCGAAGGAAATATAAGTGTCAAGAAATGTCTCAATATTCCCGGGAATTTTGAGGGAACTATAATTTGTAGCTACTACCGGTAACTACTGCCGGAATTTTTTATCGCTAATTAAATTTTACTTTTGGTAAGTTCGTTTTATCGTACAATTATGCATCGTCGTCTTGTCATTTAGATTAAATGTAGTTGTTTAACCTTTACACAGTCGGGGTTTGATCAATTTTCAGTTCCTTATAAATTCCTAAAATAATGTTTCTGAATCTTAAATATATTACATAAAAAATTCTAATCACACTTACAGCCTATATTTGTAAAGTAAAGTGTAAATGTTAAAGTATTATATACAATTTAAAATTAATTTATTATTTATTGTTAAAAACTGTGGAGGTAAAGTACAGTTTAACTCTTAAAATGGCTTCTTCTGAGAGGGATCTTGAAATTTACATTCTAAAAAGAGTTACGAGTGTAACTCGTGTAGATATACTGTGTACGTTACGTTGTTAATAACGTGATCAACGAGAAAAATAAATGACTTTCTCGTGAATAATGTTCTTTAATGAAGGTCAGTCAAAATTCTTACAAAGTTTGCGAGAGGACTTAAGTCCTCGAATTTATATCTCTCGAATTTACTTCTGATTTTTTCAGGAGCTTTGTAAAACACGAAGCCAAGGTAGCAACGTCTGCACCTAATTGATTTTAAGATAATACTGGAAAGATATTTTTTAGACTCGTTGGTCCCATGACGGATTTTATTTTCATGTTAAATTTAGCTGAAAACAAAGTATTGCAATTTGTTGAAGCTTGATACTTTTCGGCCTATTGCTTTTTAAGATTATTTATTAAGATTTCCATTTTTACAATTGGGATGTCGTTTTTTTAAATAACTGTGGATTAGAATCGAGCAACTGGTATAACTACATTTGATCTAGAGAGCACGCGACGAAATAGTATAATTTGAGTTTAGCAAATTTAAAAAATGCATCTCATTTGTCATTTCTTGATACGATAAGTGTTTCCTATTAAAAAAAAATTTCGAAACATTTCAGTTTTACTTCAAAACGTAATTCTGGATGAGGAAATTCGTCTAGAAAACCTGGAAAAGGGAATGAATATTGGAGAGTTACCGAGAAAACGAGATTTGGAGAGAGATACAATTATACAATTAGCTAGGAATGAATTAGAATTTGGCGGGTTGGTAATAAAAATATTTAAAAAAAGGGTTAATTGTCTTGGTAGGACATGTATAATTGAAATTACAATTTAGTTATGCCACATAATATATAGGGCATTTTATTTCAAAAGAAATTAATTATTTATCTTATTCATTGAAGGTTCACACACTGAAAGAAATTTTTTCGGTATTCTAAGAATTTGATTATGTTCAAAAATTTTTGTTAAATTTTGAAAAACTATAAATATTGTTTTTACCACAATAGTTATGTTAAATTAAAGATTTAAAAATAAGGATCAAAGATCCTTATTAGGATCTTATTAGGATCTCCCCAAGATTAAAAATAAGGATGTCTGTGAGGCTGCTTATTTCAGTAATACAATATGGGTGATATAACATAAATTATTTCTGTTTCTTCTATTTTTTTCTTTCAGTACAGGGAATGAAATTAGAATTTTTAAGCTTTATTTTAATAAATAGGAGAAATAATTATTTAAAAATTACTTTACAATGGCAATTGTTTATAAGGAGGGTGGTTTTGAAATGAAATGTTCTATATTATTTATTAAAGGTTTTTGAGGTCACTGAATTAGAATATCACGTGATTTAAAAAATTAAAAATAGAAGAATCAATATAACAATTACTGGATCCATCGATCTGTAATTTGGTATAGTGCTTGTTCAAATAACTTCTCATTTTTTCGGCACGAAAGATAATCTGATCGGGAGATTTATACATCCAAAACTGGGCATTGATAATACGACTGTACTCAGATGAGGTTTTTTATAGTATTCCTTAACAATGGTTAGAAAGGGGAATTTGTCGGAATAAAAGTATTATGAGGGATAATGGGGTTAATGGATTCAAGATGAGTCTCATCAATAGGTTCAGCCGGTACACCATATATGTACGGAACCCTAATTTGCCTAAAAATTAAAACATTAATATTTATTTAATTAATTTTTTATATATAAAAAAGGATAAAAATGTACAACAAAGAAATATCCTGGATAACAATCTTGCCTCGCAAATTAGTAAACCGATGGACTGTGGACTACGATCAAGCTTTTGTCTTGGCTATGCGTGAGGGAATGGGTCCGAGGACCATTGAGGATCTGGATTCGTACATAAAATTAAACATTTTTCCTTTGGAACTTCATCTGTATAATTAATTGTTTCTGAGATATTCCGTTTGTAGCAACTGCTCAGCATAACAACCACACCTACTCTCCTCTACTTCTAGCTTTTTACTTTGTTCACTATATTTCATGCTATTTTGATGTTCTCTAGTAAGATTTTTAAAATATTTTTATAATTTATCCTTTATTCGTAATCAGCTACCCTGAAAACCTCTATATAGAAACTTTTATTGAAATTCAAAGAAAGTTTTTATTTTGGCAGTAGGGTTTAATTGTAATTTCAATTATTCATTCAAGTCCAATACAGTCAATTTTCAGTCTGACGAATTTTTTTCATACATTCTATTTTTCCTTTCCTTTTAACACTGTCGTGAAGAACTAAATGTGCGTATGCTGATTTTGTATTTTAAATTCGGAATGGCAAAATCAATATGAAGCTTGTTCTTGTTTTGCCGGTAACACATTTATTAGTGTTAAAAGTTCTTTGTAGTGCTAAAATTAAAAAATTCGTCATATATTAAAGGTTTCTTGTATAATTTTGAATTTAATGAAAATAACTTTTAGGCATCTGGAAATATTTTTACGCACATGTTCAAAAGCTTAGATTGAAATTAATAAGGTATTAATATAACACATTTATCTTAAAAAACTTTGTTAAGTATAAATTTTTTTTCAAGTTTTTAAAATAATTATTTAAAAAATAGTCTTTTATATAATAAACAATAATACATTTAAAAAAGTTATGTGTTACAACTGTTGTGCATGGTTTGTATAAAATGACTTACAATATTTAACTTTTATTTCTAGGGTTATATAAATGAAAAATTTCCAATTTTTAATAAACATACATTTAACCTTTTAAGGGTTAAAAAAATTCCTTACGTCTTGGATATCGCTTTTTCAAAATTTGAATTTAGTTTTTTAAAATTCAGAATGTCGGATTCAATATACAAATCTGAATTTATTATTTTAGCATTTAAAAAGGCTGATTGGAATTATTTTTAAATTGTAATCATTTGATAGACTTAAAATACATTTTATAGAAATTATCGACAAAAATTGATATTGTTCGGTTGTAGTCTAACTGAGCCTCAACAATTAGTGCTGGCGCAGTAGAGAATTCTTCATTTACTAAAGCTCAGACAAGCCTCGAGAGTAAGTACTGGCTGAGTATAGAAAAATTGTTCACAACCCTCTTTGCCAATATTGCTTTATTGACATAAATTTCAAAGTTTATTAAAATTAAAATACAAAAAAAGGATCTACTATCAATATTTATTATTAATGTTTAAGTTTTCATTACAAATAAATTATTTAATAAGCACTGATTTTAATTTGCAATACGTAAAAAGAAACTTTCAATCAACAAAAAAGTAACACTAACATAACATTAAATATTTGTTAATTACATTATTTAATGGTGCATATACTCATTATAAATTACATTCTTAAACATATACAATACAGGAAAAGTATAATAAACGCAAACCTAAAAATAAACAAAATCTGACACACTCGGGATTTGAACCTACGAACAACGATACTAACGCCTAACAACTTTTTTTATTTACTTTTTGTAACAAGAATTAAATACATATAATATACATAAATAACACAATACACAAATTTACAAAATTCTTTAAAAATTATTTGACTATTTTATTAAAAATTGTTTAAATTAATTTTCAGTCATGAATAAAATGAAAAAAAAAGAGAGAGAAGAAAATGTGTGTAATACAGCTGTCGAATTTTTTGAACAATTAGAAAACTTGGAGAGTTACAAAAAAACTATAAATCGAGGAATAGTTTTACTGCAATTTAAAAATTATTCAAAGGTCAATTCGTTACATATAGACGCAGGAATAAAGGTTTATATAAATAATTATTATTAATTTTTTACGCTATAGACATGACAAAGTGTCTTTTTGGGACTTGTTTTGGGCAAATAAAGTAGCATTTTGTAAGGCAGCTCTGGACAACTGCCATAAAAAGACTTTTTATGGCAGTTCACTACAGTAAAAAGTCTTTTTATCGCAGTTGATGTTTGATAATTTTTTTTGGTTTTTTATTCATTTATTAATATATTATAATTCCGATCGGAATTCTCATAAGAATTCCAATTAAAATTCCGATTTTTGACGGAATTCCCTCAAAATTCTTAAAGAAATTCCAATAAAAATCCCGATTTTCGACGTAATTCACTTTTTCATATCTATGGCGGAAAAAATAGCGTATGCGGCTCGCACGTAGCAATTTTTAGGTTCGGATCCTTTCAATACTCGCCGTCTGTGCGACTTCAGCTCGACTTCGACTCGCTCACGGCTTCACTACAGCTCACCTGCGGCTCGTTTGCGTTTCGCCTTCATCTCGTCATCGTCTCGCCGTCGTTTCACCTATGTTGCACTAACGATGGCTTGTACTGAAAATTTCATCCTCACCTGAAAAGTATTGCTTTACGTGCTTGCCACATAATATACTATTTTCAGTAAACACGTGCTGCACAAAGCACATTGTGCCGTACTTGTTGCACAATATACTATTATTGTAAGAGGCATTACCATCCGTTGTTGGACACGTATTAGGCCAGTATTAAAGTCAATACTAGTTGTTATTTTTCTTCTCTGAACCACTAATATGTAGGGTGTGCAAAAAGCCCGAAAATTCGGGTTGGGTCGAGTTTTCTCGATGTATCGGGTACCCGAATTCATTCAGGTTCTCGAAACTTTCGAGTAACCCGGAATTCTCAGGTGCCCGAATTCATTCGGGCAACAAATTTTCGGGAAAATTTTGAGAACTGCAACGAATTTGAGTACACAAATCTTTGAAAATTTGTCGAATATATATAGTTATGCATTTTCTCAAATGTTTTATTACTAAATTAAGAACTTGAATACTTCCAAGTTATATAAATTTGAGAATTCGAACTTTTAAGGTTTAGAGTATACCCGAAAATTTAGAGAATCCGAATGTAGTCGGGTGCTCGAAAATTTTGAGAACCCGATTGCAGTCGGTTACCCGAAAATTTCGAGAAGTCGACTCGAATTCAGTCGGGTACCCGAAAGATTTCGGGTATTTAAACAAGCTTGACCCGGTCCTAACCCGACTCGAACTGTTTAAGCTCTACCCGACCCAAAAAGTAAAAAGCTCGAAATTACCCGGCCGGGTTTCGGGCTTTTTGCACACCTCTACTAATATGCCTATCTTCGATTTCTACCTGCGGATCTAAAGCATTATCAGTTGCTTGGCGTGTTTTAGAATTAATTATTTATTCTTTTGATTCGTTCTTTTATAGTCATGATGCTTCGCTTCTTGAACTCACATGCGTGATCAACTAATTATTACCATATAAGGAAAAATAATGTTGTAAACATTAATTTTTTTACTATTAATTTATTTTCCTCAATATTGTTAATTGTATTTTTCAGATGAACTTTCCTGAATTCGCAACATATTTAACTTTCTTCGTTGCAGAAAATGAAGGAATGGTATGAGTATTTATAAACATACACATCTTTTTATTAAAATTACTATTACATTCGAGCCGACGACAGCAAATTTGAACATTCTAAATTTTATTTTTATTAGAAAGGCAGAATTGGTCATGAGCGGTAGAATTGGCGGTGAGTTTCTGCCTATAGGTTTTCGAATGAAAACCAAATTAAGGACATTCTTCCAATCGTGCTTGCTCACTGTCAATTCTGTCCTCTTAATTCTTTCTATTTCACGTTTATTTGTTCAACTTGAGCGTGTATTGTTGATTTATTACCACATAATTTGGGGAGCTTTCGACGTTCGAGCTATTTATAATATAAATATATTAAAAATTATTTATAATATAAATATATTATAAATTATTTATAATATAAATATATTATAAATTATTTACAACATAAATATATTATAAATTATTTATAATATATTTCTTACTAAATTTTCAATGAGTTCTAGCAATATTATTTATTGTTTTATTAAACCCTATTTTAATTATTTAAACTGTCAGTTCGAAATTTTGTTGAATAAAAACTATTTTTTCTTTTTAGTTTAATAAAACAAATTTATTTGTAGGCAAATCTTGCATATTGTTGCATTTCACATTGTAAAATAGAGGAAAATATATTAAAAGCTATTTTAAATGAACCTGGGTTTAATAATCTCGAATACGTTAGTGGTCCATTAGACGACGACATCTTTCAAACATGTAAAAAATTGAAATTGAAATATACAACGTCCTGGTTCCATCTAAGACAAGTATGAATATAATGCTGATCATAAATTCCTGCAATGCATCATAAGTTTCTGCAATAAAATGTAGTATATTTACTCATTACACTGATCAAGTAGCACGTTGAGAAGGGATGAGTGAATTTGTTCATTTCTTTTCTGAGTTCATAGGAGTACAACATTCAATACAAGTCACGATTTCGCTTACATTTCGAATAGAGTGGTTATTAATTTGTGAAATTTTTAGTTTCTTACTCACTTAATTAATATTAACCCGTGCCTATATAGGGTTAAAAGTTAATTGGGAATTAACATAGGTTTAGTGCATTTCTTTAGCATTTATATTCTAACTTTTGATATTATTGATTTTCTTTATAACTTTACAAACTTCTAGTTTAACATGTGGTAAACACGAATTTATGAACGAAACATAATTTTTACAACTGTCATCTGTTTAAATTTAATTTTAACTATAGATTCGTGTTTAACACATCAGCACACCAGAGTTAAAAAAATCAATAATAACTGTTTTAGAATAGTGCTGCAATGGATCAGGAAGTAGAAGAGGAACAACATTTTTACTAAACTCAATTTATTTCTATTACTTTAATGAACGTACATCTATCGTCTAACACAATCGTTTTTCTACTGACTCCGAAAACGTCGAGTTAGTCCGAAGACCCTGCCCCAACTGAAGCAGGAGGATATGCGCTCTTACTCTCGCCGAATCCATTGGTGAATCAACAATACTATCGACGCATATGTAATTTTTTTTCTAAAGACGTTCCCATTTTTTGAAGTAGGTGCTCTTTTATCAAGTTAGCGTCCGAGAAAGAATCCAGAAGAGCTTGTACTGTCATACACTAATGCTATGGGCATCATGGATAGTCAGGACTGTCTCGTAGATGTACCAGCTGGCGTTTTAAATGAGTTTGTGGATAATTTGCCACGATTTAATTCAAGCGATTTGAGAGTCTGGTATCTTCGTTGTAAAAAGGCTGATATAGTTATGTGAAAGTGGGGTAGGCTTCGGTTGTTGTCTCTGCTTCTGAGGATGGCCGTTGTAGTTCTTCCTCCCAATCTCAATGAATGACAGAGTCCATAGCGTCGGTAGTGATCGAAATGAACCAGACGTCCCAGTAATCAATTGGGTGACCGAGTGCTATAGTAACTCTGCCGTCCTAATTTAAAAACATCATATCTACACTTTTTATCAAAAATTAGTTTTTTATACCGTTGGATTCGTAAAAAAAGACGAATTTTTCTATTGTATATCACTTTTGGAACTGAATGAGAGGGTGGAATAAAAGAAACTACAAAATTTCATAAATTAACGACCACTCTCACATCGAACCTCACTAACTCTCTTTTTATCTTTATAAAATTAAAATAATTCAATGTTAACCTTCTTCTATACATTTTTATTTTCTGACAAATAATTAAAAAAATATATTTTAAAATATTATTTAGATAGCTAAAGCCGCCTGGCTAAGCAATAGATTAAACGACAAAGGTAATAAAGCTATCCTACAGGCTGCCATTTCCATACCACTTATACCTGTCGGAAAAATGATCGAAATTTGTACATTTATCTCAGGGAAGGCAAAAAGTGATCAAGAAAATAGGTTTTGCAATGAAATCATGGGACTTACTGCCGTTTTATCTAAACAAATATCTATTCTCGACAAAGAGAAAATTCATTATTTAAATATTCTGGAAAAGGTTGAAGAACAATTTGCAGTGTTAAAGAAATCGAAAACACCATCCAATTTAATTGGTAATACTTATAAAAAAATCAATTACTTTCATCATACAGTCAGTTCTCGCGAATCATTCAATTCTTAACGCGTAAATTACGCCTACAGGTACATTTTAGGGATATGTGAAGCATATTTATCGCCTCGAAAAAAACAATATTAAATGACTTTGGTCCGTTTAAATTGTACAGCACTGAACACTAGCGCGCGCATACTAGAAATTGAACTACTCGTAAATCGAATACTGTTCAGCTGTTAAACGACTCGTGAGTTGAACACTGAAAGAAATGCTTTCTAGAATTCAGCCATAAAGTTCTGGTTAAAACTTTTGGTTAAACTAGTCATACAATCTATCAAATTAGCTCATAAGTTGGATTATGTTAAACATGTAAAGGCTAATTTACACTTACTGTTATCTAATTCTGACATCCCGAGTCAAAATTTAGACCCTCTTTTGACCCTCTCTTTTTAAACCTCTTTTGAACATGAAAATGATGCGGAAAAAATTCATATTCCGATGTTAGCAGGTTTAAAAGAGGATTTAAAATTTGTAGGAAAATAACATTTTTTAAATTTCTATCTATCCTAATAGATTTATTGAAATTACTCAAAATAGTACATTGTGTAGCAAGAGCGGAAAGTTGTCAATTCCTGACCGAGTTGGAAAATTGCCGCACGAGCGAAGCGAGGGCGGCAATCGTACGAGGTCAGAATTGACATTTCCGCCCGAGTTGCACACAATATTTGTTGTCCAATTGCGCGATAAACAAGACGCATCCGTAAATTCAAAACTGAATATGCACTTATTACTGAATTTGTATGAATTATTTTTATTAAGCTTAAGACGAATCTGAATATTTTTGATAAATTTAACAATAAAATTTTACTTAAAAACTTTATAGGTTCTGAAACACCGATAAAATGCTAATTTTGTAATAACTTAAATAATATATCGTAATATTAAACATTTTAATTACAAATAATAATCTTAATAAAAACACATTAAATAGTGACGTGATAAAATTACAACAGAATAAGTAATAGAAATTAATAATATAATAATTAGTAGTATTTATTTAATAGTGCTAAAGAAGCGGGCGAAAAAAGCTTACTTTCCACCCGCTATATATTAACGGAAAGTCGAGTTTATCGCGCATGTAGGACAAAAACTCATTTTTGTATCTCCTACAGGGCAATTGAAATATAACTTTGTAAAAAAAATTCGCATTTTCGTTTTCGAAAAATTAAAAAAAAAATGAACCTCTTTTAAGCCTCGTAAGCTTTCCCTTTCAACCTCTCTTGAACCTATATATATATATATATATATATATATATATATATGGAATTTCTGCAAATATTCCATTATATATTTTGGAGAGTTTAAGAATAAATGTTTAAAAACTGTTACTACCTCTTATAACAATTAAACAGTTTTTTAATAAACAATGATTTTATCCGTGCAAAATTAATTTCAAAAATTTTGAATTTAAAAAATGAAAAATTGAGTTTTTGTTATATTTTTATCGGGAGTGTTTTTTTCGTAACATTCGTCGATATTGTTAACACAATTAGTGAAACAATTTTGCATATTGTTGTATTCTTAAATTAAAGTATGCTTTTGTCTACAAAAACCGAAAGTGGGCGCGCAGCGCGCGCTGTTTTGTTCTAGTTACTATAATATTGACAGTTAATTAAAAAATCTATTCATTTTTATTTTAATAAAGAGTTATAATATGTATTATTATTAACCTTCACAGGACTGAGAAAAAAACACCTTCTATGAACGGTTATGGATATTATTTAATTATAGTAACTGAATTACATATTTTATAAACAAATTAGTGCAGTACTATAAAAATTGTTTAATGAAATATTTCAAAATTATTTAATAAAAATTTTAACATCTATTTACCTGAAATGTATAGAGGTACTCGGGTACCTTGACCGCGTTTTACGGGTGACGAAATATTGTTTATTATTTCTGAATAAATAAATAAAAAAGTTACATTACAAATAATATTAAAACACTTTGTACGGATAGATTTTAGTTGTCAAAAAACCTTATCCCGATACGATTTTCGAAATATAATACTAATTATATTTTCGTAAATAAACAAAGTACATTATAAATAATATAAAAACACTTTGTATCGATAAATTATGTAAAATATGAAAAAAGTATCTTTTAAAGTGCAAAAGTTACCCCGGTACCTCGTCAGTCCCATAAAAAAATTAATATATAAATTACAAGAAATGAAACATGACGGGATTATTTTATTAAAATTTAAAAATAATAGATTTTTCTTAATATAATAAGCAAACCAATACGTTTGGGGGTGTTAGTTGAATATTTTGTTATTTTTTATCAATACCGCAAGTATTAGACAAAAAGTGATAATTGTTCGTTAAAAACAATTGTTCTAAGCTCAAAAATTGATTTTCAAATATTTTTTACAACTATTGTTGAAAAAGATATACCAAAAAAATAAAAACTTCAAAAATTTACTTTCTAGTGTCAAAATCACTTTTTCTATCATATTTTCTACAATAATGAATGAATACTAATGAAACTTGGTATAAACTTACAGTACACCAAGTACATTATTTTTATCAGAGACCAAAATTACTCTGACATAGCAGTAATGACGAAAAATTTCTTTCAATGAACGACTCACGAGAACTGATTGTATTTAAGAAATACTACTGAAAGTTAAAAAAATAAATGTAATCATTTAATAATTATGTAGCTTCTAAAATATATTTTAAACTAAGGATATAAAATTTTTAGTTCATTATGTATTATAGTACTAGCTATCGTATCCGTCTACGGCGAGTTATATTTCTTAAATAGTCAATTTCGTAACTTTGTCTATAAAAATCGTATTGAAAATCCCTACATGGGATCCTATGTAAAAATCAATAAATTATCGTATTTTTTCCACTACAAAAATTTTTACTCAAAAAGCATTATAAACATTTCAATTGAAAATGTTGAATCCTTATTAATAAAATCACATGTCTGTCTGTACATTGCTTAAAATTAAAAAATTTTATCATAAATAGTTGTTATTGACCTCAAAAATTCTAGAAATAATCGTAAAAATTTCAATTTATGTATGTATGTTTGTATATACATATGTATGTCTGTCACAGAAGTTTTGTACCCTAATAACTCAAAAATGCTTTTACCGATTTGAACCAAATTTGACAGGGTGTTAGATATTGGGCGAAGGAAGGTTTATCAATTTACAGATTTAAAAAATATTACTTAGAACGAAAAATATCTAATTTTTTCAAATTTTCAAAAAATCGAAAATTTAAAAATTTTACATTTTTTATGGATTGCTTTTAAACGTTCTATACTTGATTATTACATGTTATTTAGTCAAATTTTAGCATAATTTTGCAAAAAATATTAGGTTATAATTAAAATGGTATTGTGGAGGATGTCAAGAATTGTAAGTCACCTGTGATACAGTCCAAGCGTTATGCTACTAAGTAAAAACTTAGATGTTAAAAATTATTGTTATTTTAATTGTAGATTTCACTTTTAGAGATGTTTTAAGCAATGTAAAGACAAAAGTTATAATACAGGGTGTGTACCGACCGGAAAGACGAGAAATATTCGAGAAGTAAAAAATTTTTTTATTATATTAAATCATTTTTATAAAATTGCTTTTTACTTTAATTTTTATTGATGTAATATTTATGAAAACATACCTGAGTCACAGTTTAAGCTCTACTTTTACTCTGCAATATAGGTCCTATTTTAGATTTAAGCAGTTGTAACGTATAGGGTCTACTTGCGATACAATTATTTCGAATTAGACTCTACTATAACTCCATAAACTGATAGAAATTTTGGATTTATTTTTAACACATTAATTACTACAAAATAACAAATATTGTTCTCTGCTTTTGAATTAGTTAAAAATAATCAATTTGATAATAAAAAGTCAGTCGCTGATTCATGTAGTATTATTTTCCTACTGAAATAGTTAACGGTAACTAATTATTTTTTTCCGGTCAAAATAAATTTCCACTTATTTTCCGGTTTCCAGATTAGTAGACAAACTTTAATGTATTGGTAGAAACTAAAACCAGTCGAAGACGGGTACGACAGCTACCCGTGTAGAAATTTCGCTATGGCCCAGATCAGGGACAGATCGGGCCTTCCCTATTAGGGAATGAAACACACGGCCCGATATAGCCCTGATCAGGAAATCCACTTTTGAGTGTCACGCATATCTGGCCCAGGTCGGGCCGTGTGTTTCATCCCTAATATGGCCATAGTAGGGAAATTTCTACACGGATAGTACATGGTAAGCCTTAACTAGAATTAAATAAAAAGTTCTCTTACCTAGAAATAGGAATATTTAAAAAATAGGAAAATATTTAAAAAATAGGAAAATCAGTAGTGATTTTTAATTTACAATGTTCACAGAGAAAAAAAACTAAAATAATCTGTGAAGAGATTTTGAAATAAATCCACTTTGAACATTTTTGCGCACGAAGCACGATATTTTGGAAAATATGGTATTGTTTTATATGAATAGAAAGGAAAAAATTATAGTACAATTTTAAATTTTACAATTTAATTAAATAAATTAAATTTAATTAAATTTAATTTAATTTTTTTTACAATTTTTTTTAAATCAATTTTTAATTGATAATTCTATTAAACTTTTATTATTTTAACATTTTAGTACCAATAAAATTTAAAAATGTTACATAATTTACTTATAATTACATCAATTTAAACATGTGAAGCATTATATCTACAAACAGCGCTCAAAAGGTGTTTAGGATAATGCGGGTGATTCTCAGCAACCTTATTCATTTCCCAGGAAGACTTTAAGAAATAAAAATGTACGGACTCCATCGCCTGCTCCTCCAAAAATGCTAATCCTTCGCCGTATTTATCACAGAATTGTTCTATGTGAAAAAAAATGCATGAACCTTTGGTGTAACGCTGAGACCTAAGTCCATGTAGGTTTTTTTGAAAGCTTCTACATATGCTTTGCAATTTTGGTCAAGATTTTTTGCAAAGCATGCAGAAAGTACTTTTTTGAAGTCGGCAAATACTTTAACATACTTAGGTATTGCTAGATTTTCAAACACTCTTTCAACATATGCGTGAAAACAGTGTTAACAACACCAAGCATAAGGTATAATTCTGGCGGTGGAATAATGTCTAGAAATGTTTTGCCTTTAACAGTTGTAATTAGCGGTGGATGAATGCAGTTGAAATAATCTTTTGCTTTTTTTGAACCTTTTCCTTCAGTCAGCCATTTTGTATAATACGATGAAACATTTTCGGGAGATCTAAATTCGCCACAGCTGCTTAGCCCATCTTTCTTGGCATAGCAATAAGTATACAGGTATGCACTACTGTGCATCATAATACCTAACAAGATATTCGCTAGCTTCAAATCGGTCGCAATTGTGCCGTCGGAAGGACTTATATTCAACGTTGACAAGAGTTGATCTACATTATTATAATTTTCTTGTGCACTTGGAACGTCCTGCTAGAATAAATAGTCGTTTAACACCAGAATCCTTAAATTTCCTTGCTGCTATTCCCTCATCATACTTAGCACGCTTACCGCTACACTCAAACTGCAACTCATTCGATAGAACAGAAAGACATATTTTTATAAATCCGCCTTCTCCATCAATACTCATTTTCAAGTGAACATACAGTACATCTCGTTTATTTTTCACATACTGAACAAAAGCAGGAACATCTTTGCAGTAAACTCCAAACGCAGGAGCATCCGAGACTTCATCGCCTTTTACACAAACAAAAGGAAATTTCTTAAAATTGAAATAATCGTCGACAGAATGAGCTATGTTCTTAAGTTTTAATTTTAATCCTGGTTCAATTGCTTTTCTACTTCTTGTACACACATAAATGGAAGCTGTCATTTTTAAAGTTGCAGGATCACTTAAATTCAAATCGCTTTTGATTTTCAACATATCATCCACAGATACTGTAGATGAGTTTTTTGTGGAAAGGTTTTCTTTATTATTACCTACAGCGATTTGAAGTGGTTTGCCGTGGATTTGTGACAACCGCAAAACTGAAGGCTCTTGATAACCTTAGAATCTTCTTTTACTTTTTCTTTAATCACAAGTGAAATAATTTGATCATTCGCTTTTAAAGATCCATCTGTTATTTGATTTGATATATTTAGTACTCGAGATTTCATACCTCATTTATGTAGTTTGCCTTTTCCTATCTCACTGAAGCACACGTCGCACCGTTTTGTCGCAGACAGTTGTTTAGACACGAGCAATGGGCATACGCTTACGCGGCACCGTGTATCGAAAAATATTTTTCTTTATAAGTGCAGGCATAACCTTGTTTGGTAATCACTTGCAGTAGTTCAAAATGTCCGATCGCCTTACAGTGCGAAAAAACGCTGCGCAAAATATTTTGCTCACCGCTTTACTGTGAGCAAAATGTTTTGCGCATCGGTTGATCGGACTGTAGGAAATCGGCCATTTTGGAGTGCTGCCAGTGGTTACCAAACGAGGGTTTTGCATGTACGTATAAAGAAAACATATATTTTACACTTTGAAAACTTACCTGGAACTTTTTTTGCAACTCTGCCACAAATTTTAGCGGGTATTTCGCGTGTAATTTCACAAATTTGTCATTCGCATTTTGATCACGTAGCCTGCACTGACTTAACAAAGACAAATCTGTAGATGCTAACTTCTTTTTTTAGTCTTTGCTTGAAACACTTTTCTTCTGCACGTACAACACACAGCAGCCAGCAATCTGCGCTCGTCATCATAGTTGTCAACGTGATTTTTCATGTCAATTTTTAACTGATTCTCTATAATATACATTTGCTTTTGTTTTCGAAAACACAGGAAAATACTTTTCCCCGATTTTGATAGTGAGTCAAAGCTTTAGACGACATCTTTCACTGAACAATTCTGAGACACGTTTCAACAGTTTTTTAACCAATTAATTGATAGATAATTCGCTCTGCGACACAAGGTTAAACGTTTTTTGTTTTGTTTTAGTAGTTTTATTTACATAGCGCTTGTATCGCTAAAGTTTATTTAAATTTGTATTATTTCTGTTTTTTAAATTATAGTTAATAGACAATAGTTAATAAACTACTAACAATTATAAAAATTATTAAAAACGGTTCATTTAAACATTTAATACAAAATTATTTTGGTTTTTTTTATTTATAAGTAAAAAAATGATGACACATTTTCCAAAATATCGAGCTTTGTGCGCAAAATATGTTCAAAGTGGATTTATTTCAAAATCTCTCCACATATTATTTTAGTTTTTTGTTTTTTCTCATCTGTGAGCATTGTAAATTATGAATCTCTTCTAATTTTCTAAGTGTAAGAAATTTTTATTTAATTCTAGTTAAGGCGCACCGTGAGTATTAAATAATACAAAAATTTTTCAATCAGAGAGAATAAAAAATTATTCAAGGAAAAATTAAAGAATTTTAAAAATAAAGTTTTACGGTCACCCTCTACACATATTTATTTTTAACGTTACAGAAAATCTGAAAAATGTTTCGCAACAGAAATTAAAACCAGTCAAAGCTTTATCAGAAATTGTGAAAAAAATTCAAACAGTAATTGAAAACAGTCATGGTCCAAAAAAGTTAGTCAAATAATTCCTACATACACTTAAAAAAAGATTTGTTTGAAATAAAGAAATTATTTTTTCTTAACCCTTTAAGTGTCAGGTGAAAATACAAAAAATTGACCACGCATGTTAAAATTAAATTTTCTAAAAAAAAAGAAATTCGTTTGGCGAGTTTTACATCCGTTACTTAAACAACATATAATTAATATAATCAATTTATTATATTATTTAATATAATATTATAAATTTTAATTAATTTAATTTATTATTATTACCTATATATATAATTTAATAATATAATTACATATAATTTATTCCTTACAACAAATAGAAATTCGTTTCAACAGTTGCATTGACAATTTTTAAAACAAAGAAAAAGCTTATGCAATCAAAAAAATGGGTTTCATGTTTTTATTTTAAGAAAAAATAGTACATTGTGCAATGACTGGAGAACAAGAGCTTTTTGTCGCGAGTTTGGTGTTGCGTTCTCCATGAATTGTACACGATACAATGTCTAACAACTAGAAAACATTTTATTTATGTTAAATTTAATTTACTGCTTTTTTGCGTTCATATTATGCACAATTTTTGTCAGTGTGAATATTTGAGCAATTGGCGAAAATGGATATTTTAATTATTTTTGCACTTGAAACACTTCTAGTTAGTTGTCAATTTCGTCGCAATAATAATTGGAAGATTCAAACTCTATTTGCAAAAGTGTGTCCCTGATGCCTAGCGTACAATAGTTCAATCCTATTGCAAGCGCTGGATAATAGTATACTGAGCAATAAGGATTAGTATTGGCGCGATAATGACGAGAAATGACAAAAGTGTCACGAGAAACGAGAATTTTCAACAAACATTTGATGAATTTAAAAAACAATTTTGTTAATTATCAAAGTATTTTTTATTTTCTAATAAGTAGGGGAAAGTCCTACAGTACCGACCAGTTGCTATTTCTAAGAAACAATAGCAAATGACGCCGATATTGAATGATTTACCCCTAACGCGGATAATCTTCCTCGGCCTGACAACTGTCTGTGGAAAGATTACTGATTTGCGTAGGAAACGCAACTAACACAACTAATGGTTCTTGTGTAATTTCTAAAGTTTGCGGCCGAATCCTTCTATTATATTAAGTTAGAGAACAACCGATCGACTCACACCTCTTTTTATTCCGTCTAACAATCTGTTAGACACACATGTCTAAAAACGCATACCCATGTATGTTACACAAATACATAAAACACATGTTTACTAACACATATACACAAAGTACATACACATGTATACTCACACATATACACACAATAGATACACATGTATACTCACACATATACACACAACACATACACATGTATACTGAACATATAAATAGAACACATACACCTATACTCACACATATACCCAATCCACTTACACATGTATGGTCACACATATATACAAAGTATATACTCACTCATACTCACACAAATATATAGAACACATACACATGTATACTCACACATATACATAGAACACATACACATCTATACTCACACACAAACCCAAATCACTAACCATGTATATTCACACATATAGACAAAGTACATACACACCTATACTCACTAATATATACACAATACCCAGGTGGAAAAGTTAACGTTAGCTAATGCTACTAACGTTAGACTAATATTTGACTAACGTTACAATCTAACATTAGTTACAAAATAGTCAATGTTTGTTTTTGTGGATTTTACTGCAATGAGAAAAATGAACATAACTGTGTACTATCTAACAGGAATAGTCCCTGTCCAAAAAAAAATTTTCACTCTAAATTTGAGTTACCGAAATTTCACTGTTTCACAGAGACAAGTATATAACTAATTACAAAAAGCGTATATATACTCTAATTAGAATCATTTGTATACTGCTTTTTGTATACTCGCCTTCTGGACAGAAACCATTACAATCAGTAATATTTAAAACATTAATAAAACAGACATCATTCAAGAGCCTCATCAAAGGTTAGAATAATGTAGATGAAACGGTTGTTATTTTATTGTAAGATATAAAAGTAAAATATATCGCTGGTTTTGTGAATAATAAGCACATTGTTTTTTAGTTATATTAAAGGAGGTTAAGATTTGTTTCGCCTAAAAAAGACCATTTTTCATGAATTTTTTTTTTATAAAAAACTATTACTGTCGATTTATTTTACATATTATTATATGATAGTACAACATTTAGAGAATATTTAAAAAAAATTGTTAAAAAATAGTTAGAAATATCCAAGTAGGCTAGTCACCGACGAAGCACTTTTTAGGCACCTGCGGAGATCTGCAATAACTTCGATATTTCTAACTATTTTTTAACAAAAATTTTTTTTAATATTCTCTTAATGTTGCACTATTATATAATAATATGTAAAATAAATCGACAGCAATCGTTTTTTTTTAAATTCATGAAAAATGGTCTTTTTAAACGAAACAAACCTTACCCCCCCCCTAAAGCGGACCCTTGAAAATAATTTTTTCAAGCAAGTTTGGTTACTATATTATTTTTCTTTACATTAACTTACTAAATTTATAATAATAAATAAATTCTACAGAATAGTAAATAAAAAATGTTGAGAAATTTCAACATTCGTTTCGTTTATTGTTATAAAGCGATGTTTAGAGAATTTATAAAATCCTTTGTAATAAAATATAATCTTTGCCCCGATTATTTATTTATTTACTCAAAATCGTTGTTCCTATAAGACTAATAAGCCTAGCGAGAAATTTTTATGAAACGCATTCTTAAGGGTAATTAACTTTTTTTATCGTTCTCTATCGTCTTCTATAATTTGCACACAGAAAAAATACGTAAAATTTTTATTGACTCGTTGCTTAACTTTTGTATAATAATTAAAGTTATAAAAATTTTACTCTTTGAATCTAAATTAGGAGAAATTTTAAATTTTCAATTAGTAGCTTAATATTTTACTAATGAATTAGTAGAATGCCTATGCAATGCCTATAACTAATTCAAATTAGTTAAAATTTTTACTATTTGAATAAGTAGTATTTACTAATTCAATTTGTAAAATAGCTATATGACGCAGAATATAGCGCTCCTCGTGTTCACTTTGAGTACATACCAAACGCAGTGGAGGATGTCCAATTGTATGAGACTATAACTATAGTTCTAGGTAAAAGGTGCAGATGTCGCCGTCATAGAATCTAAACGAATTAACGGTTAAGCGAATGCGTTAATTTTGGTTTCTTTTGTGAAAAATAACTTTAATATTAAATTTTTTTTAATTATTTAAATCACATAAACAATAGGAAAATATTTTTAATATAACAATTATTATACACTCGGATCACAAAGTTTCAGCACATAATTGATTGATTAATTGATTGATTCAAATATTTCTTTAAAAATTGTCGTAAAAACTACCAAAATAAATTTTCTTGCGCTAAATTATTTCAAATAATATAAGTTGCAAATTCTTCGTTTCTATTATTTATTTGTTTTATCAATTAACTATATTTTCATATTTATATTAATAAGTTGATTATATATTATATTAAATTTAGAATGAAATGGGCCGATTTGATTTTAACCTAAAAATAATTCTGAAATTTTGCGATCTAAGTGTATTATTGAAGTCAGAAACAATAAAAATATATTTACATTTTGTTGTGGTGTTAATAATCCAAATTAAAAAAATAAAACGCATTATAAATTCTATTAATTGATTATATGTACTACTATTTATTTGGTTTAAGAGTCTTTTATGGTCTATGAAATTTTTAGTAGGTTATGTTCGACAAACAGTCGAACAGACAACCCATCAAATACGGCACTGACCGGTTTAAATGACGTGAAATTGGTAAACATTCATTTTCTAACAAATTTTTCTCTGTTCACAGGCACTTTTTACAAAATCAAACAACGTACAGTCGTTCCAAATGTTTTAAACTCTCTGAATTGAAAAGATTTTCTTAATCCATGCAAAAACGCGGTTGCAGAATTGGAATTACAATAGCAATGTAATGCGAATTATTTTGACAGCTGAGCCTTTTCACTCGCTGCATGTTTCTGCCCTCTAATGGCAAAATCGCTGCAACATACGTCTTTCCGCCTGACATTACATTACTTTTATATTTCCAATCCTGCAACCGCGTTTCTGCATGAATTGAGAAAATTTTTTCAATTCAGAACATTAAAAACATTGACGATTGTACGTTGTCGGTTTTTGTAAAAAGTGTCTGAGTGCATGGAAAAGCTCGTTTGAAAAAGGTTGTTTACTAATTTCACGTCATTTCAAGCAAGCAGTGCCGTTTTTCTTGGGCGATAACTTTATGTCCCACATAACCTAAAAATTTCAGAGACCGTCGAACACTCTTAAATGAATTTAATAAAAATACTTCAAGTATGATTATTTTTTGTAAGTGTTAAGTGCTAGAAAAGAATTATTGTGTTAAATCTGTTAAGATCGTTTAGATTTTGGTGATATTTAGTAAAATTTTCATTTCTTAAAAAACTATGGAAGTGCTAATAATACAATTTTGATAGTGTTGCCTGTGTGTAATTGTGACAATAATTGTGATTATTTCTTAATCAATTTTAAATTGAACACGGAAAAAAAATTTTACTATGGGGAACGCTAATTTCGAAAATAAATAATATAAAGAATCTATGCAACTAATTCAGTGAATTATTTCCAATGCAGTAGTCAAACTATTTCACTGATCTAGAGAAAATGAATATAACTGATCAGCCATATATTGGAAATATTTTACATTTTACCGTTTTCATAGAAATTTCTCTAAAATCACAAATGTCAAATTTACATTTCTTACTTCTAAATGCGTATTAATTTACTAATCTTATATTTTATTAATCATAATATAAAAGATAAAATTAATTGAATTTGAATATATGCTATGAACATTAATTTAAAAATGTTTTCATTCAAGTGTTATTTTGAGTTTGTGTTGTGTTGTGTTGATGGAGGCAAATCAGCGAAACTTAAAGCTATTATAGTGATTGTTGTCTCTACTTTAGTAGAACTTTTTTTTAGCGTGAACTACATTTTCTTTTAATATTTAATTTTATCAATTTGTTCTTTATTTTGTTCGTGTAAATTAATGTGTCTTTAAAAAATAATTAATTCTAAATATTGTTTGAAATTGCTAATAATAAACATTTTACTAATTCATTTAGTAAGAACTAATGGCGTCTAAATATGCACATGCGCACACCTGCACCTTTTGCATTTATCCTTTTACAAATTCAATTAGTAATGACGTAATGACTATTTGAATTAGTAGTTTTCTATTAATTCTTAGTGGACGGCTTTTCCCCATTTCAATTAGTAATATTTTACTTAGAATTAGTAGATTTTTACTAATTCAGATTTAAAGAGTAATATTTTAAATAGGTAGTATTTAAGAGACAGTACTATAAAAATCCTAGCATATAATAGTTTCAAAAACAGTCAATGAATATTCCATGTACCTATAGCTTTCAAAAGAATAGTAGATTTCTATAAAAAGTAATTTCCATTTGATAAGATTTCTAAAATTCATATATTTAATCGCAAATGGTAATTAAAGGTTTCGTATATTTTGATGAGTGAAAAATTTGCTTATTAAAATAAAAATTGATTACTATATTCTATTAAAAATTTACAAGTGTAATTAAATTTAAATTAACACGTGTAGATTATTATTATTACGTGTAATTTGTACTTTGATATTTTTTTTAAATTTCAATAATTGTTTCACTTGTAATTACACGTGTATTTTAAACTTTCATATTTTTTCCAACTTTTCCAGAATTATTACACGTGTATTTTAAACTTTAATATTTTTCCAACATTACTAGAATTATTACACGTGTAATTACACGTGTAACTGTCCGCGTCACCGGCAAATGCTATAAGCTGCCTCTACAATAAGGAAAAAAATTGAGAAACGCGCGACGCAGACGCAAAACGCGAGAAATTGACATGTATTTTTCTCGCGTTTCGCGTCTGCGTCGAGCGTTTATCAATTTTTTTCCTAATTGTAGAGGCAGCTATAGAGTGCTACCTTCTTACGTAACATGATACCCATGGGCAGAGCGCCCGTAAGAACGCACAGCGCGCTCCCGGAGACCGTCGCGTAGGCTTTTTTTACTGTTAGCAGTGATTGTCTCTGTGCTGTCCGTAGCTTCTGTATGTCTCTGCCTGTATTATAAAAAAATTTTCTTTTAGTCAATAAAAAATTCATACACTCAGCCAAATTTGGGCTTCTTGTTCACGAAATTTAAATTAGAACTTTCACTAAAATAAAGAAGAGATAAACTACTACTGCAAATGCAACTGTTCGACCAAAATTCTCTCAGTGCAGTAATGAAATAATTTCCTTAAAACAAAGAAATTGCCCTTTGACCCTATAACAATGAAAATATTTCTTTATAACAAAGAACTCTTTTTTGGGTACACTTTTATAAAGTATTTAACTATATTTTAAACTAATAATGAAAGCTGTTTTTTTCTCCTTATAATAACATAATTTAACTCTAGAATCTCTGCGAAAAAAGCTCTCAAGAAACATATGGAAAATATATTAAAACTTGCATCATTTCCAAAATGTAAGTTTCCTTTAAATTTTATACTAAAAATTTGATTATAAAAACAAATAGTTTCTAAATACTTTACCTATTCTTATAACCATCAGAATTCTATAAAAATCATACTCATTTGTAATTAAATAAAAATTTATCATAAAGAGTTATAAACTAAATATTTCAAGCATACTCTCTAAATTTAAATTAATTATTTAAATTTAAAAGTTATGTTGGATTTTCCTTGACTAACAGAATATAATATTATTTAATATTAACTGATTCATTAGTTACAATTAAATGACCTTATTGAATTTGAAAGCAGCAAATGTCGACAATAAATTTATGACTTTAAGTGAAGAAACTTCTCACCGTGCGACTGACCGCGTTTACTCGATTTAATTTATCATTAATTTTCTATTTAAATAATTAACAGAAATTGAATAATATTTGTCTTATGACTCTTAATATAATATAAATATATTTTTTATTAAAAAGTACATATTTTTCATTATAAATACAGTATAATTCAATTTAAAAAAACATATTTTATTTAGTGTATCACACTTTCGAATATCCGCAATTAAAAAAATCATCAAAATTGAAGAAATTGGACGTTTTCCTAAAGAAACCAGGTAATTCATGTGCAATATATTACTTAAAATCTGCATTAAAGAAAATTCAAAAAATCCCACATACACGTACACAGAAACAAATGTACGGGTTGTTATATCCACGAAATGAAACATATTATTCTAGTAGTTAAATACATTTTTTATTTTAGGGGTTTGACTAGAATTCCTATAGCCAAAACTCCTAATTTTTCTCGATTCATCGATTCGACTCGGTTTCTCTGCCCATGACCACATTAGAGGTTATGAAAAATATCCAATACCCCATAAAATTAACATTTAAATTTCTTTACAGACCGACAAGCATCTTTTGAAAAACGATATGAATCAACTTAAGCCATTTTTCGCACAAACAGTTTAAATGACTAGGTGCAGTTGTTACAAATAAAATATCTCAGACACAGTTAATTATAGAGATGTGGTCATTTCTTTTGAAATGTAAACTATTTCTTCAAAAATGTAATCACACTCATTTTTATGAAAAATTTAATGATTTTTCTAAATTCGGCTTCAAAATTAAAAAAAAATTTAAGTTTCTTCATTTCGAAAGAGTATTAGAGCTGTCATCTTTATGCGACTGTCACGTATTATTTACGTCGAGACAAAAATTATGAATAATTAATAAAAATTGTTATAAAAAATTATTCGTCTTCAATTTAGAGACGTCGTAGATGGTTTTCAGTATTGTAACGACCGACATTCACTTTGTACAATTGTTACAATTTACACACTGTCACTCAAATACTTCTTGTAAATTACCCAGTAATAAGGGGTGAATCCAATTAAATTCTTTGTAACCACGTGACCAAAATATGAATTCACATTAATGCCCTTTAAAGAATTCAAGTTAATTAAAAGGAATTAACTCCGCAACTAATAATTTCCTTAAACGGCATTAAAGTGAAATAACGATTCTATGGTCACGTAGTTGCAGAGAATTGAATTCTCTCAACGATCGTAACTAAACGAATGAATCTCAAAATGTCGGACGCTATGATCAGCTGAAAAAGCTAACGTCAATGATGCCAACTTTTATGCGTTTTATAATTCTGCTTTTAATATAGCATTTCAAATTTTTAAGATATTTTATTCAGATATGTAATAAAATAAATATAAATAATATTATTGGGAAATGGAATATATGCATATAATATATATTTTTTTAAAGGACAATAACAAATTATTTCTTAAATATTTGGTGTAATAATTTAGGTGAATTGAGTTGTCAAATACCGTTGAGTATTGTTATATAATATAATTCAACCACATGGTTCAATTAATTGACTTATATAGAAATTAATATAGTTTAGAAAATTTTCCAATATTTTTATATAACTGATATAAATTTTAGTTTGCAAGTTATATATGTTATTCGATTGAATAACCATTAGAAACAATCATAATAGATAGATTTGGATACCATAATGTTTGAAAGTCAAAGATATATTTAGTTCCACACTACTATGATTAAATAAAATTAGCCTATTTCCAATTAGAAAATTTAATATAAAGATTAAAAAAAATTAAAGAACAAAAAATAAGAATGCACGAAGAAAATAGTTTGAGATTTACAATTCCAGAGATTTATATAGATATTATAGGTGTGCAAAAAGCCTGAACAGCCGGGTCGGGTCGAATTTTTTTCGGGTCGGGTCGGGCTCGAGTTTTCTCGATGTATCGGGTAGCGGAATTTATTCGGGTTCTCGAAAAATTCGGGTACCCGAAAATTCTGAGAACCCCAAGGAATTTGAGTATACAAATCTTTGAAAATTAGTCAAATATTTGTAGTTATGCATTTTGTCAAATGTTTTATTACTAAATTAAGAACTTGAATACTTCCAAGTTATATAAATTCGAGAATTCGAACTTTTTAAAGTTTAGAGTGTACCAGAGAATTTCGAGAACTTGAATATAGTCGGGTGCCAGAAAATTTTGAGTATTTAAACAAGCTTGACTCGGACCGAACTGACTAAGCCCGACCCGACCGGAAAGTGAAAAGCCCGAAATTACCCAGTCGGGATTCGGGTTTCAGACTTTTTACACACCTCTAATAGATATAAAACTCTAATTAGATCATGAGATAGAAAATATTGAAGATTATTTAAAATAGCTTATGTTTGATACAAAATATGATTAAGAAAGATTGGTTTCCTCTTCGATTGAAGCAGGTAAAGAAATGATAGATTAAGATAAAATTAAAGTGATTCGTTTGGATGTGAGATATAATGGATAAATGTAGGGATAACAAGATATTAACGAAGAAAAAACCTGAACAAATTTGGATAGAAAAGTTAAGATAAATAGTGATTGATTAAATTTTTAATTAAGAATGTATTAATAAGGATTGAATAGATAGTGTTATGATTGGTTTGGATAACATTCTTGAGATTTATTTGTATACAAATTTATGTGGATGAAAAAAGGATACATATGGATTGTCATGGATAACTATAGAACAAAACAGGAATGACACGAATAAAATAAGATAGAAATAATCTATCTTTATTAATCTTTTGGATTAAAATATATTAAATTGGATAGAATTTGTATCCATATACTTCCAATAGGGAATATACCTTTGATTTAATTATATGAGCAAACGAGTTTGAGTGAAACTCATCACTGTAACTAATTTTATCAAAATTGTAACAACTACATCTAATCTCTACTACCTCGAAAATTTTTAAGTTTAATTTTGAGGTTACTTCCATCTCTTCACCTATCCTATGGCCTATAATCTTCGACCTGATTACTGTAGTCATTTGTGGCCAACTTCAAGGCACGATTTTAATTTTGAGGTTATGTTTGCCCTGTATGCTTGTAACCTAACTTTGAGGTTATGTTTATCCTCTGAACTTGGCTGCATATGACCTTGAAAACTAATTTTGAGGTTATGTTTGTCTATAACAGGAAGTTGTGTTAAATATACTATAGCCATTTGTAGCCAACGTTAAAGTCCTGAAACAGCGGCGGCAGCGATATCTTGTTATGAGATAAACAAATATATCGAATTATTTAGTAAATATATTATATTTAAAAATTATAATAACTTACATCTATTTTTATTTATAAAAAAAGTACTAAAATGCACATCTTTTTAGAAATTACAGATACTTTTTAAACTTCATTTTTATTATTTATTAATATTGTAAAAAAATTTAATATTTTAGATTCGGTTTCCTCAATTTTGAAAAAAAGAAAAGGAAAGTCGACCACCACAAAAAATCGTAAATATTTCATAAATTAATTACATATTTCATACACATTAATATAAAGAAATGTTTTGCTTGTTACTTTTCCTCTCATATACCTAACAATACTTAACAAGGATTGAAATATTCAATAAAAAAGCTCGTGAAAGATTAACAAGATATTTAAATGCCCCAATTTTAGTAAATATTAAAATTTAAGATCGCAAAAAAATTACAAATATTATCAAGTCATAATTAACTCGCATTGTTCAAAAAATATTATATCAATATTATTGTTTATAAAAATTAATTATTTAAACAAATTAAAACAATAAAAAATTATATTAAAAATATAAATCACTGTGAAATTGAGCCAATTAATATGTTCCAGTTACTGCGATGAAAATAACGTAAATTTAAAAGTTATGTTGCTCCCAGTTACTAAAGTACATACATTCAATGGAAATCTGTCAGTTACTGTTATAAGTAATTTTTGTTCTTAAATATTTAAATTAATAATAGTTTAAATGTGTTTATTTACGTACGAGAGTATTGAGTATGATTGAAAATAATTATTTCAAATATTATACGATTCTATAATAGTAAATATGTAATAGTATATTTTTCAAAAAATTTCAGTAATTGGAGCAATCGCAGGAATTGGCACATTTACTTTATTTTTATATTTTTAATCTTCTAGAGTATTTTAAAATAATTGTGCTTTCAATTTCAGATGTGTACTCTACTCATGTAGTCTCAGTTTCATTGCTAAAACAGGACCGTTTTGGCGACTGAAAAAAATATTGAGACAAACGTTCCAATACGGTTTTTACTCAGATCCGTATTGGTTCAGAGCTTGTCTCAATTCCTAAACGATACACGAAATACTTTTTTTACTAGGAAATAACATTATAGTATATATTTAAATTAACTAGCATTCTGGTTAATCTAACCAAAAAATCTAATTAGAGCATATTTAACATGAAATTCTAATTAAAAACAAGTTTTCTGGTAATTCCAACCAAAACTTTTTTCCGGTGTACCACAGATTAATATTCTAATAACTCCTCTAACTTGCACGACCTTTACCATTGAATATTTCTATAAAAATCATTCCTTTCATTCATAATGACAACATGGGTCAATAAAAGTGCAAATTCAAATATTTCATGTATACATATGAGACGTTCCATGTCAACCGGATCAGTGCTCTATGTATAATTCTATGGACTCATTTATAACAGAAAAGATTTTAAAATCTGGCCTTTTTAAAAATCCAAAGTGGCGGACAAGTTATGACACATTATATGGCTGCCCCATAGCACAACATTTTTTCAGAAAGTTTACAGCAAGTCTGAGGTACAAACTTTAAATCGGGCGGACATTTTTATACATCTATAAACTTTGCTGCAAACTTTCTGAAAATTGTTGTGCTATGTGGGTGAAAAGTAGACAATGTCTAATTGAAATATCATTTAAGAAAAACAAACGTTCTAATTGGCATTACATTGATCAACAACAGTGCTAGAGGTTTAAAAAATCAAAATATGTTGAAACTTTTCAAAAATTCAAAATGGCAAATCCAATATGGAGGACTATATTTTTAAAAATTTACCAGCTTACTCGAAACTAGTTACTCGGGAGTTTTTTGGGTCGCTGATTACGAATCTGAACTCAGTTTTCAAAAATACAAAATGACGGATCAAATATGGCGGATTATTTTTTTTAAATTCCCCAATTTACTTAACTTTTTGAAAAATGTTGTGCTATGTGGGCAACCATATAATGTGTCATAACTTGTCCGCCACTTTGGATTTTTAAAAAGGCCAGGTCGTAAATGGTACTTCAAGACGAACATTTTAAGACCTAATACGTTGTAATTGAGCCCATAGAATTGTGCACAGAGCACTGATCCGGTTGACATGATTTTAATAATTTAATAATTAAAAATATGAAGAAGACGAAGAAAACAATGATGACGACAGTGATGAAAATAATATTAGTAGTGACGACGAAGAAGATAATGATGATGATTTTATTGTGATTGATGATAAAGAAGATAAGGATAATATGAGCGAAATGGAAGACGAAGAAGAAGAAGGCAAAGACAACGAAGAAACCGATAATGATGAAAGCGAAAAAGAACAAACTGAAAGTGAAGAAAGTGCATCAGAAAGCGAAGAAGAAGAAACCGGAAAAAGAAGAACCAAAAGAATTAAATCTTTGAAAAAAGGTAACAAAGTTATAAATGTTTAATTATTAATTTAAAAAAAGGAAATGAAAATTACTTCATTATTTATTACTTAAATTTATTTCATTCTATTTCATTTACAATTTGGGCAAGTACAATACACTATAATAATTTTAATAAAATGTATTTGAATTGAGCAATTCAATCGCCATAAACAAACAACACACTTTTCCTAAAAAAGATGACCCACAATTCCCAAAATGATTTCTTTCTTAACCTTCATGGGACTGAGGAATTCACCATCTATGAACAGATGAGGTACCTGGGTATACCTATGTTTAATTTGACGTTTTCGTATGAATATTATATAATTATAGTATCTGAATTACATATTTTATAAAAAATTATGTAGGGGAGAATGGGGAGTTATGAAGCACGCTTTGTTTATGAATTGTAACTTCAAAAAGAAATTTTTATTTCAAATTTTCTCCACTTGAATCTCTAGAGGGTCTTTAAATATGCTTACTGGTTGAAGAATTTGCATGAAATAAAATAAAATCGACAATTTTTTTCAGTTTGACTAAAAAGCTGCTTTTTCAAGTTTTTAAAAATCATGGGGAGTTGTGAAGCACTACTAAAAATCGCTAAAAATTATATTTTTTGGTAAATATTCTTTATTGCGATTTTGCATAAATCGTTTTAAATTTCGAGAACCTAATCATTGCTGGGTATTATATGGGTGAACTTATCTTTTTGATTTGTTCGCGAATTTTGTAAGAATTCTGCAAAATGGAGCACACAAAAAAACTTTATAAACGAAAAATTGAACACATTGTCTTGAAAGATATGCAAAATATCTTCTATTGGAATGAATCCAATTACAAAACGAAGATATTAGGTGAAAAAATATTCAGAGTAAGTGACATCTATCAAAACAATTACTATGCGAGATCTATGGCCGTGCTTCACAACTCCCCATGCTTCATAACTCCCCATTCTCCCCTACAGTACTATAAAAATTGTTTAATGAAATATTTCATAATTTTTTATTATAAATTTTAACACTATTTAGGGGAGAGCGGGGTTGAAAGTGCCGATTTCGACAAAATGAAATCAAATAAGAGTAAAATAACAACTATTTGTTTTTATTTATGAACTATTTGGTGTAGAATTTTGTGTAGTTTTTGAATTTATTTATACTTTTTAACGATTTTGCATAGTTATAAATAAAAATGTGATTTTTTGCATCGCAACGATGCGTCCCATCGACCCTCGCAGCGGGATCTGTTGTGCCGACGCTGGGGTAGATTGTGCCGCGTGGAATTTTAACTTGTTTAAATTACATCAAATGATTTTACGCATAAGAAAGAATATAATAATTGACACATATTGTATCGCGAAGTGTTAAAATAAAACTATAATAAATTAAAATAATCTGCAACATTTTAATCCAAATTTTTTAGTTACGAATTCAAAATTTTCGTTTTTGAATGTAAGCCTCCCGTGTGGAAATTGCCCGACTTTGCCTTATTTGAAGGGCACTGATGAGGATGTAGTGAGGCCAACCACCCCATTATTGTCTAGATAGGTGATAATAGGGCACTGACAAGAATGCCTTCTTTTTCTAAATAAGGAAATCTAGCTGGATCTATTTATGCCCCTATTAAATATTTCAATCAGGCTCTGACTAGAATATCCTTTTTTTCTAAACAGGAAAATCTATCTGGTACCTATATATGCCACTATTAGGTATTGTAATTAATGTTCAATTTCATTGACAATTCACAATTTCTAAATAATAATTAATGAAATTAATCAGAAAAATAGTTCTAAACGCATATTAAAATACTATTTAAATATAAAAAGTATTGGAGCAAAAATTATTTCTATTTTTAAATTTCAAAATATTGCACTTTTTCTCACAAACGGTAAAGAAATGTTCTGCTTAGTATATAAGGACGATAAAAAAGTAGATTCATAGCGTGCGAGTTAGTGTTAGGTATGCGTTAGTGTTAGTGTTAAGTTAGTGATTGGTTGAAACAGTGTCGTTTACATGTGTGTTTGTTCAGTGACTTGTTCAGTATTACTGGCGCAATATTACGCCTGTCGTAAATTTTTGCTTCAGATATTTAGAAAAACTAATGAGGCGCTAAAGAGGCCCTCTAGTTAAATCCCCACATTATGCTTTTCTATTCAGGCAGTGACAAGGCAATCTAGTTAGAACCTCTCTATCTTTCCACACCATCACATGATATCTTAAGCGTGACGAAATTAGATGGGTCCTGACTAATTTTCCTAGTTTGCGCCTCAATAAACAAAAGGGCGTCTACTTTAGGTCTTAATAAGTCCTACTTTCAATTTCTACACGGGCTATTTTTAAGGGGGCAATCGCAATTGTAACGCCACAAAATAGACATTTTTTCAAAAAAATTTTTCTCGCAAACCATTAAATTTTTTTAAAATACGGATTTATTATCTAAAAGTACATTATTTAAATTGAGGGCTCGGATCAAAGAACCGACGCTTGTAAACGCACAGAACATTGCGCAGCGTCGGTTCTTCGATCCGAGCCCTCAATTTAAATTTAAAAAAAAAGTTAAAAATATTAAGTTGTTACAAAGTTATGTCCCGTCAAAGTGATGTCCTTTGAAAAAAACAGGGTTTTGCGGTGACCAACACTTTTGAAATATGGTTCGTCCGAAATCAAAAATCTAAAAATATTTACATTTGTTGAAAGATTATCTAGTCCTTAATCGAAGGATTTAAAAAAATATATATATTTAACAAAATGATAATAAATCCATATTTTAAAAAATTTAATGGTTTGCGAGAAAAAAATTCTTGAAAAAATGTCTATTTTGAGGCGTTATAACTGCGATTGCCCTCTTAATATAAAATAACTCGAAAAATATTGTTTGTTTTCAATCTTTTACAAGACAAGAATAGTTTTGATTTTCTCTCTACTTTTAAATAATATGTTAACAAAATTTTCTCCATTTTATACTAAAAAATAGTTTTTTATAAACAAATTAAGTTTTTTTAACTGAAGATATGATAAAAAAATTTTTTGTTTGAAACGTATCTGAAAATATTAAGAGCAACTAAGATGTTGCCAAAAATTTATTATTATTTTTATTTTTTTCACTTTTTATTGAATATGAAAAAACCAGTTGGTTAAACAGTTAAATATAATATATTATTTAATTCCTAATGAAATATGAATCATTTTAGTAAAAAAAATCGCATTGATAGCTTCAACAATTTAAAAAATAGACCAAAAGTTGCACACTTGAAAATTTATACTTACAAAGCGTCAAAGCACCAATATACTAATAGCTGCTTATTTTGCGCAACAAATGAAATGAAAATGCTTGTCAAAGGTGCGCAGGCGCAAAATAATAAATCTCTCATTTTTATTTTTTAGAAATCTTTTTTGTTTTCGAGATATAATTAAAGGCACAACCTACCCCCAGTACTTTCAACCCCGCTCTCCCCTACCTGAAATGTATAGAAGTACCCAAGTACATTGTCCGTCTTTTACGTGTGACGAAATTTTGTTTATTATTTCCAAATAAATAAAAAGTTAGATTACAAATAATATAAAGACACTTTGTATGGATATAAATTTTAGATACCGACGGAATAGCTCAGTTGGTTGGAGCTCCGGCTTTGCGGGTGGTGCGAGCGAGGTTCGCGCCCTCCGTTAGCCGGGGATTTTTCCGACAGGTGAGATATTCCGAGCGAGAGGTTTGACGTCTAGGTGCGACGGTATGCATTGTCGATTATTGTCCGATTCCTACCGCCGAAACTAGACTGTCGATAAACCGGTTGTACCTCATCAGTTCCATAAATATCATTTGTAAATGCAGGGGGCGAGGAGGTGAAAGGGAGTTTTAAAGTTGTGGCAGTACTGCATACATTTAAGACCCTCTGGGCCCTTAAAAAGCCGACCGTGGATTGAGCTTCCAGTGTACCAATGACTCACAATATTTAAACAAATATTTTCCTTTAATATTTCTTGAAATTCAAATTTACCTCTTTTCATCCCTTCTTTTATTATATCTATTCTTTTAATCTCCTACCTTGACAATTCCTTCATTCCTTATTCAACTCTCTATTTTTTACTTTCATTCAGCACATCTTCATCTATCTACACCCTCCACTCTGGCTAAAACTGCAGAAGTAAAATCGAAATTGCAAAAAAAAGAAAAGAAAAAAGATGGAAGAAAATCTAAAACTCACGGTAATTAAAAAACCACATTACAAAACAAATTTAAACTTCAGTGTTTCATATATCAAAAAATGTATAAAATACTATTGAGTATTACTGTACATATTTAGGGATCATAACGCTTTACACAGCTCAAAATTAAAACAACAACATAGCATCTTGGGCAGTTTCCTTTATAAAATCATTTGCAAGATCTTGCATTAACAATCTGGAAGTAAAAAACTCAGCTTAAAATCCCCGTACAGGATCCTGTCAGGTTCCGATGCAGGAACTTTAGCTATTAAATGTTTCTGCAAGGGTAATAAAATAGAGGAACACTTTCAGGATCATCTACAGGAATCTTTTTAATTTTTTAAATGTTAAGTTTTAAATGTTTTTTTTTTTTATTTTAAGCAACATTTGACGGACACAAAATTTATAGTTAAATATGTTAGGCCCGTATAACAATGTTGGACAGAAAAATGGTTTGCGCATTCGAGAAACTCATAGAAAACTACTGCGCAGAAGTTAAAAATATAAATATATTAATTGAAAAAACCGTGTAGGATCTTTTACGGGTCCCTTACAGGATCCTTTACACTTAAGTACCTGCAGTTTACAAAACTGCAAAGACTCTCTACAGGAACCTCTACAAAGTTTCCTTTACATGTTCCTGCAAGTGTTCCGGTTAAGAATCTTTTACAGGAACCTTTAATAGGATCCCAAGAGGATCCTGTACGGGGATTTTAAGCTGAGTTTTTTACTTCTACATTGATAATGCAAAATCTACAAATGATTTTACAAAGGAAACGATCCAGGATACTATGTTGTTGTTTGTTTAAGTACAAAGGATAATACGCTTGATCTTATAAGGTTTCACTAGAGAACCTGGGTATATAAGAACGCTACCGCGTTCTTATGTATGAACTTGCAAAGGATCTTACGAATATTCCTAGAACAGGATCCTGTATAAGATCCTTCGTAAAAATTTTTAACAGAGTTATGTGTACTCTTGAAGGGTTACACAATGCTAGGTAAATTTTTATATTTTAATATGCATATAATACAAATCTTTTAATAGATAAAGGCAAACCAAGAATGAGGTCTATAGAGAAAGTTAACATTAACCTCAACTTTCGCAAAGGTGAGAATAGAGACAATCTTTTACTAAACTATATTGTATACTGAAACTCCCAAATTTTAACTGCTTGGTATGGTATATCTAAAGATTGAAGTGGACACCTTGACACAAAAAATATAATACTCAATAATATTTTTAAAAAAAAAATTTCTTTATCAACTTACTCATATATTTTTTTCTTTATAATTCATTATTTTTGCTTCCTTGTGGAGAAAGCTTTGCAATCGTTTAATTTACAAAATATTAAAAAATTCTTTAAACAAATTTTCTCCTTTATAGAACTATATTATTTAAGACCCTGAACAATTGTCGGGATGTATGTATGTATGTGGATCTCATATAATTATAAAGAATATATTTATTGGAATTTATAGAATTAATTTCAATTAAAGTTAAAAAATTCATCTTGTTACTGTATTTTTTTCATTTAGCATTATATTATTGTACAAAAAACCAATGAACTTGATGTTATATATGTTAGATTGTGTTAGAAATTACTTAAAAATTTAATATAATTTTTCTTAATGCTTCCTCCATAAAAAGGAAGCAAAATTTTCATGTAATGAATGTCTTAATTTACAACTTGTTTACAATACCAAATGCAACGCACTGTCATTTTCAAATAATTTTTTAATTTTTTCATCCCAAAAATTAAACCATAAAAACAATATCAATTTACGCTACTACTGCTAATCTAAAATACACCATTAAATTCATAATTTAATACTTAATTGATTTAATTCTTTACATTTTTTTAAATTTAATTTAATTTTTCTTTGACTTGATGTCAAAATAGTCTAATTTTCAGAAATAGAAAGTTCGGGTGTTTAAGTATACAATAAAACCTCGATTATCCGAGATAATATGAGGAAGAAGCACCTCGGATAATCAAAAACTCTGTTTACAAGAACAAATGAAATTTTAAAAAATTTAAATTATTTTTCACGATTTAATCAAATTATTCCGCATTACGTAAGCATGTTCAGTGCCTCAGATAACGCGGAGCATCGGATAACCAAAGTTCTACTATAGCAATAAATTCACAAAAACAAAAAAATCTACATTGTTATTTAATAAAAAACAGAGATACTAAAAATACAAGTTATTATAAGAAGTGTTCTCTAAAAGTCAAGATGACCACCCGAGTCGGTTCTAACTTTATTACAATTAGGCCCTACTTTGAGTCCCGAAAGTAGCTGAAATTTGTCAATCTTCCATTTGGGGAACTAAAGTAGGCTCTAATTGAAATCAGTAGACCCTACATTCATTCTCCTACACCCTACATTTTAAAACTTTTTATACCCTACTTTCATGCTCCTAGACCTTACAAATTAAAATTATTTTTTAATGCATTACTTGAAACACTGCAAATGCATAAAATACTCCTAATTGGAAAATACTGATGTGTTAAAACCAGGGACTTACACGAACACGAAAAAACACGAAAATTCGTGCACGAGACATGGGCACGGCACGAATTTTCATGTTTTTTCGTGTTCGTGTAAGTCCCTGGTTAAAACACATAAAATTACAATTTCACTCATCCCAAGTGCTTCAATGCAATCTAAGCAAATTTTCAAATTTTTCTTCTTTTAGTTGTAGGCTCTAGGAGTATGAAAGTAGGGTATAAAAACATTAAAATGTAGGCTGTAGGAGAATGAATGAAGGGTCTGCCGAATTCGAATTAAAGCCTCCTTTAGTTCTCAAAATGGAAGATTGTCAAATTTCAACTAGTTTCGGGACTTAAAATACGGCCTAATAGGACCTCCTTTACTACTCCAAAAAGTAAACAAACCCTGAAAATTCAGACTTAAAATAGTGCTTAAATTTCGACCCGGGCGCAAAGCGAAATAATATATTATGTGAATTCAAACACATATTGAAATAAATCTAACAAATAGAATCCCGTGTAGAAATTTCCCTACTATGACCATATTAGGGAGTGAAACGTCAGTCCCAATCTGAACAAAATCGGGACGACGATCAAATGTGTATTTACTGATAAGGGCCATATCCAGTAGCCATTCCCGAGTCGAAATTTAAGCCCTACTTTAAGTCTAAATTTTCAGGGTTTGTTAACTTTTAGTGATGGTAAGCTATACGAAGTTCGAATTAGAGACTAGTTTACTTTTCCAAATGGAAGATTGACGAATTTCAGCTACTTTCGGGACTCAAAATAGGGCTTAACTGCATTAAAGTTAGAACCTCCTTTACTACTCCTAAAAGTGTATAAAACCTGAACATTCAGGCTTAAATTAGGGCTTAAATTTCGACTAGAAATTTTCTGCCATCTCAAAAATTAAAATTCCGTACAATATGTAATCATATTTTATTACATTACTAATAATGTGTACATTTAAACATAAGATATTACAAAGAAACTCTTACAAAACATCTATGTGTATTCACAAAAGATAGCTTAAAGAAAAATTATATGTGGACGTCCATAATAATAGAGCCCATTCCAAAAATAGTGAATTTATTTACATAGACGAATTCCTTAGAAAAATTAAAAAATTCTTAGTTATCTTAAAAAAAATTAAAAAATATCACTTCGAGAAAAACGAAATTGTATATTTCTGGTTTTTGGAAAGTTATTCAAATAAGAATTGTTTCCAAATTAGAAAAACTTGTAGATGAAAAATAAAAAAGTTTTGAATCCTCCATTTTAGATTTCTAAACTACTGAATACTTTTTCTAAAGACAAAGAATACGGATAAATTAACTCAACCTGGAAAAAATATATAGATTAATAATAGAAATAAAAAAAATTTACATTTTCCCTAAAAATTATCAATTAGCGATTGTCTAGAAAATTGGAACTAACAAACTGGGCCTTTTAATATGGACACCCACATATAATTGAATACAGCACTTAAACATAAAGATGTATTTAAGATATCTTTTAAAAGGATTTTAATGTTATAAGTATTTCCTAATGTAATCCTAAAGAAATTAATTATCTTATTTTTAATTAAATTATATAAAGTGAATGAACACTTTTAAAAAATAATAAACAATACAAAATATTTTAATAACAAATTATATTTATAAGATGAAGCTGACCCGACATTGAATTGTAATAAAAAAGACAGATTGTTTAATCTCGATGAAGAAACTGACTTTCCGGATTTACATAAACAATTATGGGACAATGGTAATATATACAAAATTATTTTTTGAAACATAGTGAAAATATAAATCCTTTCTACTGGCACAAAACATTTTAAACTCATTTTTTTACATTTCCATTATTATTCCATATGTCAAAAGAATACTTTCTATAATTTTTAAACTTAAGGTGGTACGCTCGCAATCGCACTTTTCTATAGAATGCCATGAAATTAAAAAACTAAACAACTAATAACAAGATCTACGCATTTGCACAATTTTAAAAAGCTGACCGTTTTTAAAACAAAAAATATTTAAGTTCAAAATTTGTTATTTTACATGGTTAACCTATAAAAAGTGCATGTAAACGGCACATTTCTTCTAATAACTTCTAAAACTTTCTATTGATTGTTTTCAAAAACAGGTATCTTATAAAATATTATTTGAAAAATTTTGAAAAAATGTATAACAATATTAACCGTTTTATTTAAAACATACAAAATAATATAATATTCAAACCTTACTTATATACGTATGTGTTAGTGTGTCTGTACCTTCGGATGGCTATATGAATTCAGTACAGTCAGACAAAAAAATGCTACAGTAACTACACCAAACTACAACATTTTCTCAAAATTTACTTTTGAGAGTGACTGTCGCGAGCGTACAACCTCAATTTTCTGTTTAATATTTAATCATACTTTGTTGCATTACTAATATTGTGTACATTCGAACATAAGATATTCCAAGAGAATTGTTAGAACATTTATGCACAGAAAGAAGGTTTCACATATATGCACGGCGTATTCTAACTGAAAGGTTAGAACAAAGTGTATAGCACCAAGAAAGGACGTGTAGGCACGGAATTTTTCGGTGCATGCATAGAAAATATCTCATGCGTAACCCATTAGAGATCGGTAAAAGGCATGGAAAAAGATACTGACAATCTTAGTACACTATTTCTATATTCATAACCGTAGAAATAAGATGCTTGCACCGTTTTTATAGGTAAAACCTTCTTTCCGTGTATATATACATAAAAGATACCTTAAAGACAAATTATATGTAGATGTCCATAACCAAAGGGCCTGTTTCAACACGAGTGAACATATTTACATGTACGAATTCCTCACAAAAACTGGAAAAATCTTAGTTATTTTATAACAATTTGAATGTAAAAAAGTATAAGTTATATAACATCAAAAATTAAAAAAAAATCTCACTTCGCGAAAAACGGAATGAAAATTGTGATAAAATTTTAGAGTTATATTTCTGGTTTTTGGAAAGTTATTCAAATAAGAATTGTTTCCAAATTAGAAAAACTTGTAGATGAAATATAAAAAAGTTAAAAAAAAAGTTTGAATCCTCCCTTTAAGATTTCTAAACTACTGAATACTTTTTCTAAAGATAAAGAATACGGATAAATTAACTCGACCTGGCAAAATATATAGATTAATAATAGAAATAAAAAATTTACATTTTCCTTAAAAATTATCAATTGGCGATTGTCTAGAAAATTTGAACCAACAAACTGGGCCTTTTAAAAATGGACACTCACATATAATTGAATACATCAGTTGAACATAAAGATGTTTTTAAGATATCTTTTAAAAGGATTTTGATGTAATAAGTATTTCCTAACTAAATCTTTAAGAAATTAATTATTTCATTTTTAATTAAATTAAATGAAGGAAATGAACAATTTAAAAAAATAATAAACAATACAAAATATTTTAATAACAAGTTATATTTATAAGATGAAACTATCGAGACTTCCATCCAAACAAAAGAGACCTCCAGTGAGGCAGGAGAAGGTATCTTCAATCTAAATTTGAAGCCACATTCAAATGATACCAGTATTCAATTTAAGGGTCGTGGTAATATATACAAAATTATTTTTTTAAATATAGTCAAAATTCATATCCTTTTTACTGTCACAAAAAAATCTTAAACTCATTTTTCTACATTTTAAACTTTACTCCATATGTCAAAAGAATAGTTTCTACAATTTTCCAATTTAATTTTCTGTCTAATATTTAATCATACTTTATTACATTACTAATATAGTGTACATTTGAACATAAGATATTCCAAGATAATTCTTAGAACATCTATGCACGGAAAGAAGGTTTCACCTATATTCACGGCGTACTAACTGACAGTTTAAAACACATTGTATAGCACACGGAGTAATAATAAGGAGACTGTACTACCGTTGAGATACCGTGCCAAATGGTACGGTATCTTGGTTCACTCAGTAGAAAAGAATTCTCAAAAATAACGCACATGCGCAGTTTGCAACTATCTTCGTCACTCTTAAAAGAACGATGAGAGATCATTATTTTGACGTGTGAGTTAGAAAGTGTGGTTATGTTCTATTGTTGACAATATATATGATACTAATAAATAATGTTAATAAATTGTAATATAGGAAATATGTGAGTATGTATTAATTATATTAGCATTATAACATTATATTATATTGTATTCATTTACTTTATTATACAAAGAAACAAATTACTCCGGTTCGACAAAAATAATCTTTTTATTAATATCTATTCACATCTATATTACAAATTATTAATATTATATTATATTGTAATTACTATTCTCTTTGCAGTTTGTTATTTAATATTTTTTTTAAATCTTGATTTTTCCGTATAGTTGCGTCAAAATAATGATCTCTCTCATCGTTCTTTCAAGAGTGACGAAGGTAGTTGCAAACTGCGCATGCGCGTTACTTTTGAGAAGTCTTTACTACTCAGTAAATCAAGACAGACATTTGGCACGGTATCTCACTGATAGTACAGTCTCCTTATTATTATTCTGCAAAATCCATGCTGATTTTTAATGGATTCGAGCAACTGTGACACAAGCAGGCACAAACCAACATGTTTCGTGCGTTATTCGTCACACATTTCTCTATGTGTAGGCAAGAGATTTTTCTGTGAACGCACTGAAGATTTAAATGCATGGATGGTAAATATCTCATGTGTACACCATCATAGAGCAGTTAAAAAGCACGTAAAAAGATACTGACAATCTAAGCACACTATTTCTATATTCATAACCGTAGAAATAAGATGCTTGCACCGTTTTTATAGGTAAAACCTTTCCGTGCATTTATACATAAAAGATACCTTAAAGACAGATTATATGTAGATGTCCATAAGCAAAGGGCCCATTCCAACACGAGTGAACATATTTACATGTACGAATTCCTTACAAAAACTGAAACATTCTTAGTGATTTTATAACAATTTGAATGTAAAAAACGATGAGTTATATATCATCAAAAATCACAAAAAAATCTCACTTCGCGAAAAACAGAATTGAAAATTGTGATAAAATTTTAGAGTTATATTTCTGGTTTTTGGAAAGTTATTCAAATAAGAATTGTTTCCAAATTAGAAAAACTTGTAGATGAAAAATAAAAAAGTTTTGAATCCTCCATTTTAGATTTCTAAACTACTGAATACTTTTTCAAAAGACAAGGAAAACTGATAAATTAATTTCACTTGGCAAAATATATAGATTAATAGAAATAAAAAAATTACGTTTTCCCGAAAAATTATCAATTGTCGATTGTCTAGAAAATTGGAACCAACAAACTGGGCCTTTTTAATATGGACACCCACATATAATTGAATACATCAGTTGAACATAAAGATGTTTTTAAGATATCTTTTAAAAGGATTTTGATGTTATAAGTATTTCCTAACTAAATCCTTAAGAAATAAATTATTTCATTTTTAATTAAATTGTATAAAGTGAATGAACATTTTTAAAAAATAATAAATAATACAAATTATTTTAATAACAAGTTATATTTATAAGATGAAACTATCGAGACTTCCATCCAATCAAAAGAGACCTCCAATGAGGAAGGAGACGGAATCTTTAATCTAAATTTGAATCTACATTCAATTGATACCAGTAATCAATTAAAGGGTCGTGGTAATATATACAAACTTATTTTTTGAAATATAGTCAAAATTCATATCCTTTTTACTGTCACAAAAAAATCTGAAACTCATTTTTCTACATTTCAAACTTTACTCTACATGTCAAAAGAATAGTTTCTATTATTCTTATTATTAAGGTGGTACGCTCGCAATCGCACTTTTCTATACAATGCCATGAAATTATAAATCTAAACAACTAATAACAAGATCTACGCATTTGCACAATTTTAAAAAAGCTGACCGTTTTTAAAACAAAAAATATTTAAGTTCAAAATTTGTTATTTTACATGCTTTAACTACACGGAAAAAAGTAGTCGAGGAAATATTTCTCGAATTTGTAGAAGACTTTCGGATGTTGTGGAAAGTGTTGTAAAAATCCTATTGACAGTTTTTAAAGAAATAGACTACAGTTGAAAAACTTTCCGCGATAGTGGAAGAAATTACTTAAAATTTTTTAATGTATATATTAAAATCGACACAATAAATAATAAAAATAATAATGATTTGAAATCTTGTCAATCAATTGTCATAAATTGTACATTGCAAAAAGTTTAAAAAAAGGTTTATTGCTTTTAACGCGCGCACCATTTTTGCGCACCATTTTGCTCGACTCGTCGATGAAACCGTCCAATGCAGTGTTACAATAATTACGTGAGTCTTTTCCGCTACTAGGTTTAGATAAATTCCTCTACTTTTTTAGAATCATTTCTGCTAAAATCGTAAAATATTTCCAAAAGTCCGTAAAAGATTTGTTCATATCCTAGAGTCTTCGATTAATCGCTGAAAATTTCTGCAACCAATTTTCTCCGTGTATAAAAAGAACATAAAAACGGCACATTTCTTGTAATAAATTCTGAAATTTTATATAGATTGTTTTTAAAAACTGATATCTTATCAAATAATTTTTGAAAAATTTTGAACAAAAATATATAACAATATTAACCGTTTCATTTAAAAGATACAAAATAATATAATATTCTAACCTTACTTAAATACGTATGTGTTAGTTTGTCTGTACATTCGGATGGCTATATGAATTCAGTACAGTCAGACAAAAAAATGCTACAGTAACTACACCAAACTACAACATTTTCTCAAAATTTACTTTCACAGGAAAAAAGAAGTGTTATTTTAACACTAAAAGTAGTGTTAAAACTACACGCAACATTTTTAACCGACGCTGTGTGGTTTTAACACTTCATTGATGTTAAAATAACAATAGACACTGATAAATTGACACTAGAGGCTATTAAATTAATATACATTAAAAAATGGGTTTAAAATAACATAATAAACAGGGTTAAAATAACACCAAAATTGTGTTAAAACAACATAATCTGAAAACTACACGCAACACATTTAACACATATTTTTTTCTGTGTTTGAGAGTGACTGTCGCGAGCGTACTACTTCAATTTTCTGTCTAATATTTAATCATATTTTGTTGCATTACTAATATTGTGTACATTCGAACATAAGATATTTCAACAGAATTGTTCCAACATTTATGGACGGAAAGAAGGTTTCACATATATACACGGCGTACTAATTGAAAGGTTAGAACAAAGTGTATAGCACCAAGAAAGGACATGTAGGCACGGAATTTTTCGGTGCATGCATAGAAAATATCTCATGCGTAACCCATTAGAGATCAGTAAAAGGCATGGAAAAAGATACTGACAATCTTAGTACACCATTTCTATATTCATAACCGTAGAAATAAGATGCTTGCACCGTTTTTATAGGTAAAACCTTCTTTCCGTGCATTTATACATAAAAGATACCTTAAAGACAGATTATATGTAGATGTCCATAAGCAAAGGGCCCATTCCAACACGAGTGAACATATTTACATGTACGAATTCCTTACAAAAACTGAAAAATTCTTAGTGATTTTATAACAATTTGAATGTAAAAAACGATGATTTATATGTCATCAAAAATTACAAAAAAATCTCACTTCGCGAAAAACGGAATTGAATATTGTGATAAAATTTTAGAGTTATATTTCTGGTTTTTTTGGAGTTATTCAAATAAGAATTGTTTCCAAATTAGAAAAACTTGTAGATGAAAAATAAAAAAGTTTTGAATCCTCCCCCCTTAGATTTCTAAGCTACTGAATACTTTTTCAAAAGACAAGGAAAACTGATAAATTAATTTCACTTGGCAAAATATATAGATTAATAATAGAATTAAAAAAATTACGTTTTCCCGAAAAATTATCAATTGTCGATTGTCTAGAAAACTGGAACCAACAAACTGGGCCTTTTTAATATGGACACCTACATATAATTGAATACATCAGTTGAACATAAAGATGTTTTTAAGATATCTTTTAAAAGGATTTTGATGTTATAAGTATTTCCTAACTAAATCCTTAAGAAATTAATTATCTCACTTTTAATTAAATTATATAATGTGAATGAACACTTTTAAAAAATAACAAACAATACAAAATATGATAATTATGCAGAAGAAGGACTTTTCCCAATTTTAAATATTTTTGGTTAATTTTTCTTGGAATGTCTTTCATTTGGCTAGTAATTAAAGAATCCGGTTGGGGAAGATAAAAAAGTTAGTCACATAACTTTTGACTTTTCTAGTTGGTACTAGAAGGTACTTTGAACACAGAACCAATGCTCCTTACAACAAAAAAAAGAAATACCCTTTTTCCAAAAGCCCCCGAACGAGACAACTCGGAGGCGGGCGAAGCCCGTCGCACCTACATCTGCTCCACTATCTATTTTTTATATTAAACAGTAGATTGACCATAGGTGCTGCGGGCTTCGCCCGCCTCCGAGTTGTCTCGTTGAGGGGCATTTGAAAAAGGGTATTTCTTTTTTTGTTGTTGTAAGGGGCATTGGTTCTGTGTTCAAAGTATCTTCTAGTACCAACTAGAAATATCAATTTGACTCCTTTTCTGTGACTAATACTTCATGGACCGAACCTACATCCCTGCAAATATCGATATACTGCTTAGCAACCCATCCTTAGGGAACTTGTAAAACAGACTTTATATATTTATATATTCAAGATCCCATCTCTGCAGGTATCGATATATTTCTATAACAAATTTGCGAAATAGACTTAATATAGTTAAATAATCAATAACGCATCCATGCAAATATCAATATATTTCTTTGCAGCTCATCTTTAGCAAACTTGTGAAACAGACTTAATATATTTAAATATTCAACATCCCATCCCTGCATGTATAGATATATTTCTTTAACAAATTTGTGAAATAGACTTAATATAGTTAAATAATTAACAACCTATCCCTACAAATATTGAAATATTGCTTAGCAACCCATCCGTAGGAAACTTGTGAAACAAATTTTATACATTTAAATATTCAAGATCCCATCCCTGCAGGTATCGATATATTTCTATAACAAATTTGCGAAATAGACTTAATATAGTTAAATAATCAATAACCCATCCATGCAAGTATCAATATATTTCTTTGCAACTCATCTTTAGCAAACTTGCACTGAAAAAATTAAAAGCACGCTGCTGTCTTTGTAGAGATAGATGCTTTCTTTTTTGCAGGACAGCAGCACACTCTATCAGAAAAGAACGCAGTTAACCGCAAAAAGCGAGCAGTTACTCTTTCAGGGGTAACTGCTGCCCCCGAAAAAGAGAGATGCTCGCTTTTTGAGGTTAACTGCTATCCCTTATGACAAAGCGCGCTGCTGTCTCGCATTGAAGTCAGCAGTGCGCTTTAAATTTTTTCAGTGTGTGAAACGGACTTAATATATTTGAATAATCAAATATATTCAAGTTTCTTCAGAAGCACATTGTAATTGCAAAAGAGGTAACGTGTTCTGAGTGTGGGGAAGCAGCAACTTTTCATCAAGAAAATATGAATTGGCGATGCCAAAAAGCTCACAAGCTTAAAAAAGGAAAGAAAATTGTCAATAAAAGGTGCAACTTTAAGATTTCGGTCAAGAAAGACACTTGGTTTAAAAATTCTCACATTTCCATACAAGAAGCTTGTGAATTTATCGCTTATTATATTTTCTTGCGACCGCCGCGAATTGAAATTCTGAAAAACAAACATGGTTTCAACAATCACACAGTCATTGACTGGGGCAATTTTATTAGAGAAGCTATATTTTTTTGGTATATTGACAATACATCAAATAAAATTGGCGGACCTAATAAAATAGTTGAAATCGATGAAGCCAAATTTGGAAAGCGGAAATATCATCATGGACGTTCTATTAATGGACAATGGTTGTTTGGTGGATATGACCGAGAAACGACAGACATTTTCATTGTTGCAGTCCCTGATCGCTCTACTTCTTCATTACTTAAAGTAATAAAGGAGAAGATCGTTAAGTGCTCAACAATGATGTCCGACTGTTGGAAAGCTTATGATTGTTATAATCGAGAAGGTTTCCAACATCTTCAAGTCAACCACACATACAATTTTGTGGTTCCAAAAACTGGAGCTCACGCGCAACACATAGAGAGGACATAGCGTGACACTTGGGACCATATTCCACGTTACGGACGAACGACTGAACATATGGACGGATACATTGCTGAGTTTCTTTTTAAATGAAAATTTCCAAATCACACTGAACGTTACCACAGAGTGTTTGAAGCAATTCAAGGAATGGCAAAAGCTCCATCTACAGAAGCTTCTGAAGCTATTGAAGTTTAATCTTCATAAAAACATCCAGGTTTAAAACAACCATTTCAATCGGCCTTTTTCAGGGCCAACAATTATTTTTACAAAGAATAATTTCAAATTGGACAATTTATTTTTCCTAAAAAAATTAAAAAATGCAAACACTAAGAAGGTTTTCTCGACCCAACAATTTTTTTAATTTTGTCTGAAGTAATATTAATTTTATCATCTTATCCGATGTATATTTTCATTTTCTAGAAAAATAAGACGATTTTTAGGTTATTTTTAGTTTTTTGAATTTTTCTCGAAAAATAATCAATTTAAGAAAAATATTGATAAGTACAAAAAAGTGTATTTTAACGAGATCTACAACTTTTGTGTACAAAATTTTTTAATAATTTTAATATTTCAAAAGTTACAAGCAAAAAACAAAAAAATTTGATTTTGTTTCCCATCCCTAGCGTTCTGTGAATACCTTTTCATCCTCCCCCACCGGATTCTTTAATTACTAGCCAAATGAAAGACATTCCAAAAAAATTAATCATTTTTCTCAAAAATTGGGACCAGTCCTTCTTCTGCATAACTACCCAAAATATTTAAATAACAAGTTATATTTATAAGATGAAACTATCGAGACTTCCATCCAAACAAAAGAGACCTCCAGTGAGGCAGGAGAAGGTATCTTCAATCTAAATTTGAAGCCACATTCAAATGATACCAGTATTCAATTTAAGGGTCGTGGTAATATATACAAAATTATTTTTTTAAATATAGTCAAAATTCATATCCTTTTTACTGTCACAAAAAAATCTTAAACTCATTTTTCTACATTTTAAACTTTACTCCATATGTCAAAAGAATAGTTTCTACAATTTTCCAATTTAATTTTCTGTCTAATATTTAATCATACTTTATTACATTACTAATATAGTGTACATTTGAACATAAGATATTCCAAGATAATTCTTAGAACATCTATGCACGGAAAGAAGGTTTCACCTATATTCACGGCGTACTAACTGACAGTTTAGAACACATTGTATAGCACACGGAGTAATAATAAGGAGACTGTACTACCGTTGAGATACCGTGCCAAATGGTACGGTATCTTGGTTCACTCAGTAGTATAGACTTCTCAAAAATAAAGCTCATACGCAGTTTGCAACTACCTTCGCCAGTCTTAAAAGAACGATGACAGACATCATTATTTTGACGTGTGAGTTAGAAAGTGTGGTTATGTTTTATTGTTGACAATATATATGATACTATTAAATAATGTTAATAAATTGTAATATAGGAAATATGTGAATATATAATAATTATATTGACATTATAAAATTATATTATATTGTATTCATTGACTTTATCATACAAAGAAAAGAATTTATCCGGTTCAACAAAAATAATTTTTTTATTAATATCTATTCACACCTATATTACAAATTATTGATATTATAGTATATTGTATTTACTCTTCTCTTTGCATTTTGTTAATTAATAATTTTTTTAAATCTTGATTTTCTCGTATAGTTGATGTTGTCAACAATAAAACTTAATCACACTTTCTAACTCGCGCGTAAAAATAATAATCTCTCTCATCGTTCTTTCAAGAGTGACGAAGGTAGTTGCAAACTGCGCGTGAGCGTTATTTTTGAGAAGTCTTTTCTACTCAATGAACCGAGGCAAACATTTGGCACGGTATCTCAATGATAGTACAGTCTCTTTTATTATTATTCCGCAAAATCCATGCTGATTTTTCATGGATTCGAGCAACTGTGACACAAGCAGGCACAAACCAACATGTTTCGTCCGTTATTTGTTACACATTTCTTTATGTAAAGGAAAGAGATTTTTCTGTGCACGCACTGAAAATTTAGATGCATGGATGGTAAATATCTCATGTGTACACCATCATAGAGCAGTTAAAAAGCACGGAAAAAGATACTGACAATCTAAGCACACTATTTCTATATTCATAACCGTAGATATAAGATGCTTGCACCGTTTTTATAGGTAAAACCTTTCCGTGCATTTATACATAAAAGATACTTTAAAGACAAATTATATGTAGATGTCCATAAGCAAAGGGCCCATTCAAACACTAGTGAACTTATTTACATATAAGAATTCCTTACAAAAACTGAAAACTTCTCAGTGATTTTATAACAATTTAAATGTAAAAACAATGAGTTATATAACATCAAAAATTACAAAAAAAAATTTCACTTAGAGAAAAATTGTGTTAAAAATTTATGGTTAAATTTTTTGTTTATTGGAAAGTTATTCAAATAAGAAATGTTTACACATTAGAAAAACTTGTAGATGAAAAATAAAAAAGTTTTGAATCCTCCATTTTAGATTTCTAAACTACTGAATACTTTTTCTAAAGACAAAGAATACGGATAAATTAATTCAACCTGGCAAAATATATAGATTAATAAAACTGGGTTACAAAAAAATGGTCATGTTGGGTTTATTTCAAATTTTCTGTGTTTATTGAAAGTTTAGGTATCACTGAATAAGAATATACCAAAAAAAATTTTTTCTTTCGGTCATTACTATGAAAACCGAGTTCAAAGTGTCAAAAAATCGTATTTTAGCACTTTTTGAGACAGTGTAACAGGAAAACGTAACATGATAAAAATCTCTAAAAGAGCTCAAATAACATCTTAAATCTTCAACTTTAAAGCTCAGAACTGAAAATTACTTTAATAATCACTGAAAACCTTTAGTCGCTATTTAAAATTATCAAAAAGCTGGGTTAGGTAGCAGTTGGTAAAGCTCGATTTCCCAAACGGGATTCGGTTGCAACTTGTTACTGGAGATTTTTTTAATTTGCTTACGACGAATTGGAACTTAGATTAAAAAATTTTAAAATAACGGACTCAATTTTTGAAAATTGGAAACGTAAATTGTGAACAATTGATTAAATTCATTATCTTAAAGCCGACATTTTTTAATTTCTTAATGTAAGTTTTTTAATTCGTCATTAGCAACCTCAAAAAACCTTACGTAATAAGTTGCAACCGAATCCGATTAGGGAAATCGAATTTTAACCAATTGCTTCGTGTTCTAGCTTTTTTTGCCGATTTTAGGTAGCGACTGCTTGATTAAGGAGGTTTTCAATGACTATTTAAGTACTTTTCAGTTCTGAGCATTAAAGTTGAAGGTTTAAGATTTTAATTAAGCTCTTGAAGAGATTTTTATCATTTTGCGTTTTCTTGTTACGTTGCCTCAAAGAGTGCTAAAAATGCGTCATTTTGACACTTCAATCTCGTTTTTTTATGGAAATAACTGAATGAAATTTTTTTTCTTGTATATTTCTATTCAGTGACACCTGAACATTTAATAAACACAGAAAATTTTTAATAAATACGACATGACTATTTTTTTGTAACCCAGTGTAATAGAAATAAAAAAATTTACATTTTTCCGAAAAATTATCAATTGGCGATTGTCTAGAAAACTGAAACCAACAATCTGGCCCTTTTTAATATGGACACCCACATATAATTGAATACATCAGTTAAACATAAAGATGTTTTTAAGATATCTTTTAAAAGGATTTTGATGTTATAAGTATTTCCTAACTAAATCCTTAAGAAATAAATTATTTCATTTTTAATTAAATTGTATAAAGTGAATGAACACTTTAAAAAATAATAAACAATACAAAAATTTTAATGACAAGTTATATTTGTAAGCTGATACTTTCGAGACTTCCACCCAAACTTCCACGCAAACTTCCATCCAAACTATCACCTCCATTGATGAGGCAGGAGACGGTCCTCTGAATCTAAGTTTGAAGCCACAGTCAATTGATACCTATGATCAATTTAAGGGTCGTGGTAATATATACAAAATTATTTTTTAAAACATAGTCAAAATTCATATCTTTTTTACTGTCACAAAAAAATCTTAAACTCATTTTTCTACATTTTAAACTTTACTCTACATGTCAAAAGAATAGTTTCTATCATTTGTAAACTTAATTTCCTGTCTAACATTTAATCATACTTTGTTACAGTACTCACATTGTGTACATTTCATCATAAGATATTCCAATATAATTTTTAAGGCGCTTGCACACTTCCAAATTTTTCGGCAAGCAGCGAATTTTCACAGTTGTCAAAACTCACGTCACTACATATGATTGGTTCTGACAAAGGTTCATTTTCACACAGCTTTTTGCAGAACCAATCATATTTAGTGACGTGAGTTTTCACAACCGTGAAAATTCGCTGCTCGCAGAAAAATTTGGAAGTGTGCAAGCGCCTTTAGAACATCAATGCACGGAAAGAAGGTTTCATCTACATTCACGACGTACTAACTAATAGGTTAGAACACAGTGTACAGCACCAAGAAAAGACGTGTAAACACGGATTTTTTTGGTGCACGCACCGGAAATTTCGATGCATGCATTGTAAATATCTCATGCGTACACCATCAGAAAACAATAAAAAGCGCGGAAAAAGATACTCACAATCTTAGCACCCTATTTCTATATTCATAACCGTAGAATTAATGTGCTTGCACTTAAGTGAAACTTTCTCTTCGTGTGTAGATGCGTAAAAGATACCTTAAAGAACATAATTTTATGTAGATGTCCATAGGAAAAGGGCCCATTCCAACAATAGTGAACTTATTTACATATAAGAATTCCTTACAAAAACTAAAAATTTCTTAGTGATTTTATAACAATTTGAATCTAAAAACAATGAGTTATATAACATCAAAAATTACAAAAAAAAATTTCACTTAGAGAAAAATTGTGTTAAAAATTTATGGTTAAATTTTTTGTTTATTGGAAAGTTATTCAAATAAGAAATGTTTACACATTAGAAAAACTTGTAGATGAAAAATAAAAAAGTTTTGAATCCTCCCCTTTAGATTTCTAAACTACTGAATACTTTTTCAAAAGACAAGGAAAACTGATAAATTAATTTCACTTGGCAAAATATATAGATTAATAGAAATAAAAAAATTATGTTTTCACGAAAAATTATCAATTGTCGATTGTCTAAAAAACTGGAACTAACAAACTGGGCCTTTTTAATATGGACACCTACATATAATTGAATACATCAGTTGAACATAAAGATGTTTTTAAGATATCTTTTAAAAGGATTTTGATGTAATAAGTATTTCCTAACTAAATCTTTAAGAAATTAATTATTTCATTTTTAATTAAATTAAATGAAGGGAATGAACAATTTAAAAAAATAATAAACAATACAAAATATTTTAATAACAAATTATATTTATAAGCTGAAACTATCGAGACTTTTATCCAAACAAAAGAGACATCCAATGAGGCAGGAGACGGTCCTCTGAATCTATGTTTTAAGCCACAGTCAATTGATACCAACGATGAATTTAAAGATCGTGGTAATATATACAAAATTATTTTTTGTAATACAGTCAAAATTCATATCCTTTTTACTGTCACAAAAAAATCTTAAATTCATTTTTCTATATTTCAAACTTTACTCTACATGTCAATAGAATAGTTTCTATAATTTGTATACTTAACCCTCCGTCACACACGTTGGAAAAAATTACGACTTTGCACACGTTTAGAGGGAATCCCTCACCACATTGTAAAATAAGCGACATTATAACGTAAACAGAGAAATCAACAAAAATTTAATTTTAAAACAAACTTACAAATATGTAGTAAATTATTATAAATTGTAAAATTAATAAAATTAACTTTCGGCCTCAAAAATAAAAATTAGTTACACGAATGCACATCTTTAAAAGAATTACACTTTACATGTAAAAATAATGTAACATTAACAAATAAGCAAAAAAATCATTAAATAATTTATTTTAATTATATTTATAATATAATTTTGTCATTAACCAACAGTGGAACAAAAAATGTTTTGAAAACTTGACTTTTTTATTTAACATAACCTCACTTTTTCGTGTTTTTTCTGGCTTTGAAGCTTCATAATTAAATATTAATTATGTTCAAACTAAATGTTTTTTTAGAAATGTGTTGAGGAGTAAATTGTCGAAAGGTATAGAAACTGATTTTATTTTGCAATGAAAAAAACAAAAGTTATTTAAAAAATACTGAAACCATAGAGGGAATCCCTCCCTAGGTGTGTGACGGAGGGTTAATTTTCTGTCTAATATTTATTACAACTTTGTTACATTACTAATATTGTGTACATTTGAACATAAGATATTCCAAGATAATTCTTAAAACATCTATGCACGGAAAGAAGGTTTCATCTATATTCATGACGTACTCCCAATAACATATATGCTTTCCTTCCGGTTTAAACAACTTTTTGAAAAGTAGTGTGCCTTCTATATGAATGTTTTAAGTCTATGGCGTATCTCAATCATCATACGCCATAGACTTAAAACATTATTATAGAAAGAAACTACTTTTCAAAATGTTGTCTAAACCGAAAAGAAAGCATATATGATATTGGGTGTAGAAACTGATAGATTAGAACAGTGTATAACACCAAGAATGGACGTGTAGGCACGGATTTTTTCAGTGCATGCACCGAAAATTTCGATGCATGCATTGTAAATATGTCATACGTACACCATCAGAGAGCAGTAAAAGGCGCGGAAAAAGATACTCACAATCTTAGCACACTATTTTTATAATCATATAACCGTAGAAATAAAGTGCTTGCACTTAGGTGAAACCTTCTCTTCGTGTGTAGATGCATAGAAGATACCTTAAAGAACATAATTTTATGTAGATGTCCATAGGAAAAGGGCCCATTCCAACAATAGTGAACTTATTTATATATAAGAATTCCTTACAAACACTAAAAATTTTTTAGTGATTTTATAACAATTTGAATGTAAAAACAATGAGTTATATAACATCAAAAATTACAAAAAAGAATTTCACTTAGAGAAAAACTGTGATAAAAATTTATATTTACATTTCTTGTTTATTTAAAAGTTATTCAAATAAGAATTGTTTACACATTAGAAAAACTTGTAGATGAAAAATAAGAAAGTTTTGAATCCTCCCCTTTAGATTTCTAAACTACTGAATACTTTTTCAAAAGACAAGGAAAACTGATAAATTAATTTCACTTGGCAAAATATATAGATTAATAGAAATAAAAAAATTACGTTTTCCCGAAATATTATCAATTGGCGATTGTCTAGAAAATTGGAACCAACAAACTGGGCCTTTTTAACATGGACACCCACATATAATTGAATACATCACTTGAACATAAAGATGTTCAAAAGGATTTTGATGTTATAAGTGTTTCCTAACTAAATCTTTAAGAAATTAATTATTTCATTTTTAATTAAATTAAATGAAGGGAATGAACAATTTAAAAAAATAATAATCAATACAAAATATTTAATAACAAATTATATTTATAAGCTGAAACTATCAAGACTTCTATCCAAACATCGATACAAACAAAAGAGACCTCCAATGAGGCAGGAGACGGTCTTTTGAATCTATGTTTGAAGCCACAGTCAATTTATACCAACGATCAATTTAAGGATCGTGGTAATATATACAAAATTATTTTTTGTAATACAGTCAAAATTTATATCCTTTTTACTGTCACAAAAAAATCTTAAACTCATTTTTCTACATTTCAAACTTTACTCTACATGTCAAAAGAATAGTTTCTATAATTTGTATACCTTATTTTCTGTCTAATATTTAATACAACTTTGTTACATTACTAATATTGTGTACATTTGAACATAAGATATTCCAAGATAATTCTTAGAACATCTATGCACGGAATGAAGGTTTCATCTATATTCACGACGTACTCCCAATAACATATATGCTTTCCTTCCGGTTTAAACAACTTTTTGAAAAGTAGTGTGCCTTCTATATGAATGTTTTAAGTCTATGGCGTATTTCAATCATCATACGCCATAGACTTAAAACATTCTTATAGAAAGAAACTACTTTTCAAAATGTTGTCTAAACCGGAAAGAAAGCATATATGATATTGGGTGTAGTAACTGATAGATTAGAACAGTGTATAGCACCAAGAATGGACGTGTAAACACGGATTTTTTCGGTGCATGCATTGTAAATATATCATGCGTACACCATCAGAGAGCAGTAAAAGGCGCGGAAAAAGATACTCACAATCTTAGCACCCTATTTCTATATTCATAACCGTAGAATTAAAGTGCTTGCACTTAGGTGAAACCTTCTCTTCGTGTGTAGATGCATAGAAGATACCTTAAAGAACATAATTTTATGTAGATGTCCATAGGAAAAGGGCCCATTCCAACAATAGTGTACATATTTACATGTACGAATTCCTTACAAAAACTAAAAATTTCTTAGTGATTTTATAACAATTTAAATGTAAAAACAATGAGTTATATAACATCAAAAATTACAAAAAAGAATTTTACTTAGAGAAAAACTGTAATAAAAATTTATAGTTACATTTCTCGTTTATTGGAAAGTTATTCAAATAAGAATTGTTTACACATTAGAAAAACTTGTAGATGAAAAATAAAACAGTTTTGAATCATCCCCTTTAGATTTCTAAACTACTGAATACTTTTTCTAAAGACAAAGAATACGGATATATTAATTCGACCTGGCAAAATATATAGATTAATAATAGAAATAAAAAAATTAGTTTTTCCCGAAAAATTATCAATTGGCGATTGTCTAGAAAATTGGAACCAACAAACTGGGCCTTTTAATATGGACACCCACATATAATTGAATACATCAGTTGAACATAAAGATGTTTTTAAGATTTCTTTTAAAAGGATTTTGATTTTATAAGTATTTCCTAACTAAATCTTTAAGAAATTAATTATTTCATTTTTAATTAAATTAAATGAAGGGAATGAACAATTTAAAAAAATAATAAACAATACAAAATATTTTAATAACAAATTATATTTATAAGCTGAAACTATCGAGACTTCCATCGAGACATCGATCCAAACAGAAGAGACCTCCAATGAGGCAAGAGACGGTCCTCTGAATCTAATTTTGAAACCACAGTCAATTGATACCAATGATCAATTTAAGGATCGTGGTAATATATACAAAATTATTTTTTAAAACATAGTCAAAAATTGGTATCTTTTTTACTACCACAAAAAAATCTTAAACTCATTTTTCTACATTTTAAACTTTACTCCATATGTCAAAAGAATAGTTTCTACAATTTTCCAATTTAATTTTCTGTCTAATATTTAATCATACTTTATTACATTACTAATATAGTGTACATTTGAACATAAGATATTCTAAGATAATTCTTAGAACATCAATGCACGGAAAGAAGGTTTTATCGAAACATCGAATCGTCAAATTGTCGAATACTCAAAACGTCGAATCACCAAAAATTCGAAATATTTGTTTGATGCAAGTCAACATTAACTTAAACTAAGCAAATATTTCTAATTTTTGATGATTCGACATTTTGAGCATTCGACCATTCGATGTTTTTACGATTCGATTACGACGTACATTCACGACGTAACTAACTGATAGGTTAGAACACATTGTATAGCACACGGAGTAATAATAAGGAGACGTATGATTTTCCTCTGAACGCCAAGTGGTCGAATGCCAAGCATTCGAATCGTCAAAATGTCGAATTGTTAAATTGTCGAATGCTAAAATCGTCGAATGTTCAAAACGTCAAATGGTCGAATGTTCAAAACATCGAATCGACAAGTGGTCGAATGCTCAAAACGTCGAATCATCAGAAATTAAAAATATTTGCTTGGTTTACGTTAATGTTGTCTTGCATCAAACAAATATTTCGAATTTTTGGTGATTCGACGTTTTGAGCATTCGACCATTTGACGATTCGATGTTTTGAACATTCGACGTTTTGTCCATTCGATGTTTTTAGCATTCGACCAGTTAACGATTCGACTACTTGGTATTCGACCATTTGAATATTCGACCACTTGGCGTTTAGAGGAAAATCATGCGTCTCATAATAAGCTGACTGTACGGTAGTACAGTGTGTTCTCTTTACATTGAGGCTGCTTCTACAACAGCTTTTTTTCATCGAAATCAGTGTAAAAACCTTGCGCGCGCATCGTTTCACACTATTTTACATGTTGCATTTTGCTCTTGTCGATAAAAAAAGCTGTTGTAGAAAGCCCGTACCTAATTTGAGATACCGTACCTAATTTCTGTCATGCATCACTGGGTAGTATAGACTTCTCAAAAATAACGCTCATACGCAGTTTGCAACTTCCTTCGCCAGTCTTAAAAGAACGATGACAGAGATCATTATTTTGACGTGTGAGTTAGAAAGTGTGGTTATGTTTTATTGTTGACAATATATATGATACCATTAAATAATGTTAATAAATTGTAATATAGGAAATATGTGAGTATATAATAATTATATTGGCATTATAAAATTATATTATATTGTATTCATTCACTTTATCATACAAAGAAAAGAATTTATCCGGTTCAACAAAAATAATTTTTTTATTAATATCTATTCACACCTATATTACAAATTATTGATATTATAATATATTGTATTTACTCTTCTCTTAGCAGTTTGCTAATTAATAATTTTTTTAAATCTTGATTTTCTCGTATAGTTGATGTTGTCAACAATAAAACTTAATCACACTTTCTAACTCGCGCGTCAAAATAATAATCTCTCTTATCGTTCTTTCAAGAGTGACGAAGGTAGTTGCAAACTGCGCGTGAGCGTTATTTTTGAGAAGTCTTTACTACTCAATGAACCGAGGCAAACATTTGGCACGGTATCTCAATGATAGTACAGTCTCTTTTATTATTATTCCGCAAAATCCATGCTGATTTTTCATGGATTCGAGCAACTGTGACACAAATGGGCACAAAGCTGTGTAAACGCAGCACCGGCGTTTTCCAAATTAGGTACAAGCTCAGAAATAATGTTCTGGCACCGTTTTTATAGGTAAACCTTCTTTCCGTGTGTATATGAATAGAAGATACCTTAAAGACAAATTATATGTAGATGTCCATAAGCAAAGGGCCCATTCCAACACGAGTGAACATATTTACATGAACGAATTTCTTACAAAAACTGAAAAATTCTTTGTGATTTTATAACAATTTGAATGTAAAAACGATGAGTTCTATAACATCAAAAATTACAAAAAAATCTCACTTCGCGAAAACGGAATTGAAAATTGTGATAAAATTTTAGAGTTATATTTCTGGTTTGTTGGAAAGATATTCAAATAAGAATTGTTTCAAAATAAAAAAACTTATAGATGAAAAATAAAAAAGTTTTGAATCCTCTCGCCTTAGATTTCTAAACTACTGAATACTTTTTCTAAAGACAAAGAATACGGACAAATTAATTCGACCTCGCAAAATATATAGATTAATAATAGAAATAAAAAATTTACGTTTTCCCGAAAAATTATCAATCGGCGATTGTCTAGAAAAGTGAAACCAACAAACTGAGCCTTTTAAATATGGACACCCACATATAATTGAATACATCATTTGAACATAAAGATGTATTTAGGATATCTTTCAAAAGGAATTATATGTTATAATTATATCCTAACATAATCCTACAGAAATTAATTATTTCATTTTTAATTAAATAATATGAAAGGAATGAACACTTTAAGAAAATAATAAATCATATAAAAATTTTAATAACAAGTTATATTTATAAGCTGAAACTATCGAGACTTCCATCCAAAAATCGATACAAACTATCACCTCCAATGATGAGGCAGCAGACGGAATCATGAGTCTAAGTTTGAAGCCACATTCTATTGAGACCAATCGTCAATTGAAGGGTCGTGGTAATATATTCAAAATTATTTTTGAAATATAGTCAAAATTCATATCCTTTTTACTGTCACAAAAAAATCTTAAACTCATTTTTCTACATTTTAAACTTTACTTCATATGTCAAAAGAATAGTTTCTACAATTTTCCAATTTAATTTTCTGTCTAATATTTAATCATACTTTATTACATTACTAATATAGTGTACATTTGAACATAAGATATTCCAAGATAATTCTTAGAACATCTATGCACGGAAAGAAGGTTTCACCTATATTCACGGCGTACTAACTGACAGTTTAGAACACATTGTATAGCACACGGAGTAATAATAAGGAGACTGTACTAATGTAAAGATACCGTACCAAATGGTGTGGTATTTTGGTTCACTAAGTAGTAAAGACGTCTCAAAAATAACGCGCATGCGCAGTTTGTAACTATCTTCGTCGCTCTTTTAAGAACAATGAGAGAGATCATTATTTTGACGTGTAAGTTAGAAAGTGTGATTAAGTTTTATTGTTGACAACATCAACTATACGAGAAAATCAAGATTTAAAAAAATTATTAATTAACAAACTGCAAAGAGAAGAGTAAATACAATATACTATAATATCAATAATTTGTAATATAGGTGTGAATAGATATTAATAAAAAAATTATTTTTGTTGAACCGGATAAATTCTTTTCTTTGTATGATAAAGTGAATGAATACAATATAATATAATGTTATAATGCTAATATAATTAATATCTACTCACACGTTTTCTACATTACAATTTATTAATATTATTTAATAGTATAATATATATTGTCAACAATAAAACATAACCACACTTTCTAACTCACATGTAAAATAATGATCTCTCTCATCGTTCTTTCAAGACTGGCGAAGATAGTTGCAAACTGCGTATGAGCGTTATTTTTTAGAAGTCTTTGCTACTCAGTGAAGCAAGACAGACATTTGGCACCAGTTTGACCAGGGGATACGTTGGAGTACAATCTCCATATTATTACTCCGTTGTATAGCACTAAGAAAGGACATGTACACGGAGAGAAATCTGTTGCTCTTAGCGCATGAACAAAACGTACTAAAAACGCATACACACCACCATGCGTAAGTTGCATGGAATTCATGTAGATTTTTCATGGATTTGAGCAACTGTGACACAAGCAGGCACAAAACTGTGCAAAATTAGCACCGGCCTTTGCCAAATTCGGTACAGACGTCTATGCGAAAAGCGAACCAACATGTCTCTTGCGTTATTCGTCACACATTTCTAGAGTTGCCACGGACCTGAAAAACCTGGGAAACCTGGAATTGTAATGGATTTTTTTCATTCTTCGCGAGAAATCAATTATGTCTAAAAATTTATTTCAATTCTCGTCAAAATTTAAATTATCGTCAGAAATATAAAAATTCTTCTCCGAAATTCAATTATTTTCAAAAAATCTAAAACCCATTGTCAACATTTCACTTATCTTTATAAATAAATAACAAAATTCTTAGACAAAATTCAATTATTTTCAAAAATTTTAATAAAATTCATGAAAAAGTTTCAATTATTTTCATAATTAACAATATTTATCATACGAATTCAATAATTTTTTAAAGAAATAATATTAAATTATTTTCAAAAGTAATAAAATTCTTTTTAAGAATTCTATTATTTTCAATAGAATTTTAATCGAATTCCTCGAAAAAACTCTTATAAATTTTATTAAAATTCGTCCAAAGAATTTAATTATTTAAAAATTTGTTGGAAAAATTGTTAATTGGAATTGAATTCCAAGAAAAATTCAATTATGTAATAAATTATTTATTTCTGTATTTAAATAATTGAATTCAGATAGAATTTTCTTACAAACATTGATTTAAAAATAGATATCAGTTAAAACCTTAGATTACCAATAAAGGACGTGTAAGCACGGATTTTTTTAGTGCACGCACCGAAAATTTCGATGCATGCATTGTAAATATGTCATACGTACACCATCAGAGAGCAGTAAAAGGCGCGGAAAAAGATACTCACAATCTTAGCACCCTATTTCTATATTCATAACCGTAGAATTAAAGTGCTTGCACTTAGGTGAAACCTTCTCTTCGTGTGTAGATGCATAGAAGATACCTTAAAGAACATAATTTTATGTAGATGTCCATAGGAAAAGGGCCCATTCCAACAATAGTGAACTTATTTACATATAAGAATTCCTTACAAAAACTAAAAATTTCTTAGTGATTTTATAACAATTTGAATGTAAAAACAATGAGTTATATAACATCAAAAATTACAAAAAAGAATTTCACTTAGAGAAAAACTGTGATAAAAATTTATATTTACATTTCTTGTTTATTTAAAAGTTATTCAAATAAGAATTGTTTACACATTAGAAAAACTTGTAGATGAAAAATAAGAAAGTTTTGAATCCTCCCCTTTAGATTTCTAAACTACTGAATACTTTTTCAAAAGACAAGGAAAACTGATAAATTAATTTCACTTGGAAAAATATATAGATTAATAATAGAAATAAAAAAATTACGTTTTCCCGAAATATTATCAATTGGCGATTGTCTAGAAAATTGGAACCAACAAACTGGACCTTTTTAATATGGACACCCACATATAATTGAATACATCACTTGAACATAAAGATGTATTTAAGATATCTTTCAAAAAAATTTGATGTTATAAGAATTTCCTAACGAAGTGCAGAATAATTAGTTTGTTTATGCATACACGAACATTCAAATGACCACGAATTTAAAACAGCATTAGGGTCCCCTATTGATGGTATTATTTTTGCCATATTATTGATCATATTTGATCTTGTATTTGGAAAAAATACCATCAAAACCTTTAATATTAAAATACTGTTATTAATAGAATATTCTATTAATAAAATTTGTATGTAAATTATATGGTAATATATTTTTACATGTCATGAAATAAATACAATTTTTATATAATATAGAAAAAAGAGATCAAAGAGCAAAAATTTGGAAAAACTACTTAAAAGAATCAAAAAGGAAAAGAAGAGCTGAAAATAAAAACAAAGAATTAGAAAAAATAAAATTACGTAAATTAATTTAAAAATTATTACATTAATATTATAATATAAAATGTTTAAAAAATTATAAATATAAAAAATAAATAAATAAAAAACATTATATGAGTTGAATATTTTCAAAAAAATTATATAATTTTTAGTTAAAAAGAGTTTTTATACTTGCATTTTAATTATAAGATATTATTTTTGGCAAATTTATGCTAAAATTTAACTAAATAGCATATTATACAAATCGAGGTCTAACAATCTGCTAATTTTTATATTAAACGGTTTAGCCCTTTTTAAGTGATGCACGAATAAACTCGACATACATACATAAACAAAAATTTTTATTAGTATATTCGGAATCCTAGATGCTTAAAAAGAATAATTATATACAAAAAAAATTTGAAAACTTTTTTCTCGAACACTTGATATTACCAGCAATATTTTAAAAATTTTATTGAATTAGAGATAAATTTAAAATTTAAAAAGTTTAACAATTTTACAAAAATTTTATGACCCTAATGTTCTGAACGTTCAAATGAACGAAATTAATTAATTTCTTCTCAGAAATATATTTTTATTGCAATAATTTTATTTAACAATAGGGAAAAATTAATTACGAAGTTTCTAAATGTAAAATTTAAGTTTAAATTTTTATTGTAATTAGCAATTTATGAAAATATTTCGTTCTTTTGAACGTTTAAAATTTGTGAATCACATAATTTCCACAGTGTATGCAAAAACTTACTTCAATATAAACTATAATTTTTTATCATGTACATTTCATAAATTTTTATAAGTAATAAATTAATTAAAATATTTTTAGTTTAGGTGAGATGCTAAATTGGTTTGTAATAAAATTTAAATTATAAATTCAAATTTTATTATACCTCCTCGTGGTGCATCTTGGAAACAAATTACTTTGAAATTATATAAAATCACATAGATTTTTTTATTAAATTCTTAAATAAAATAAAAAATTTATCACATTTTCAAAGAATTTGGCTAAAAACCAATAATTATAATTTTTAAATATGTGACTCGACACGAGAAAAGGGACCTATCGCCTCAAAAGAGAATTTTACAGAAGGAGCGTTTAAAGTGACGCCATGAGCAAAAAACCCGTGTATTTACGCGGACACGTTAAACTTTCTGGCTTTATATTATTAAAATTATTTCAGATTTTTAACTTCTGATTTTTTTACGTGAAAGAGCCAATAAAAAGCTATTGAATAGCATCGTAATCTCAAAATGGATTTTTGTAACAGTAGGTCCCTTTTCTCGTGTCGCGTCACATATTATAAAATATTATTTAATATATAATTGAAAATTTTAATTATTCAAAAAAGCAGATAAAAAAGAAGAAATAAAAAGATGATTGGCAAATCCACTACCCTAGAATATATATGTCACACTCCGAAGAAAGATACCTAACAAGCAAAAAAATGTGAGGTTATGTTTTTAATTTTTTGAGTAAAAATCAATTATTAATTAACCTTTATGTGACTGAGGAAAAAATCACCTTCTGTGAACGGACGAGGTACCCGAGTACCTATGTTTAATTTGACGATTACTTATGAATATTATTATTTAATAATAGCAAATGAATTATATATTTTATAAACAAATTATATACGTTATTAATTAAATTATTTGCCTGAAATATATAGAGGTACCCGAGTATCTTGTCTGCCTTTTATGAGTGAAGAACTTTTGTTTATTATTTCCGAATAAATAAAAAAAAGTTACATTATAAATAATATAAAATAGATATTTTCGTAGCAAGGGCGTAAAATAGGTGGTTGCGTCGATGGCGAGATGAAGGGACCTAGGGGACACATTTCACGCCCGAGATGAAGCCGAGGAAGCGAAAGTATCCGCAAGGTCCCGAAATCTCGCCTGAGTTGTAATCACCTTTGTTCCCATGTTGCGAACGTAATTTTTTGTTCTATCTGCATAAAAAGTATGGCATTGAGGGCACGAGCGAAGCGGACACAAACGTATTATTGCGCCCGCTTCCCTAACCCCAGGCGAGAATCAGTTACTTCGCACCCGCCTCAAGTGCCTCTTACAATGTCTAATGTTTCCATAATCTGAATTAAACAATTTAGGAAATAGTACATACAATCAACACAAAAGAATGTATGACTGAAATTACATACACCCAAAAAATAGTTCATGCAGCATACTATGTGTTGGATACCCCAGCTATTTTAGATAGTGTATGGAGCGCGATCTATTTATTTGAACGAGACAACCAATTCAATTGGATTCTTCGATGTTAAATGTACTATCCAATTCTGATAACTAGGGGGACAATTTAATTGGTGAATTGACTATTTTTTTATCACTACTTTTAAGTTAGATAATGCAAATAATTTCTAATAGTGAAATAACCATTTATATCCTACATATTTAATTAAATTTACATATGAATATTTGTAAAATCATGTGTTTATTTAAATTTACATTTGTTATGTTACATTAATCTAAAATTGTTTACCACGTTAGGCATTGTTCATCGTAGATCGTCACTAAGAAATCAATAATCCAAATCATATTCTCTTTAAGAGATAATTCTTAAAAGAGCATGTGCATAGTAGGAATCGGTTCTTACACAGTTAGATGCTACATCCAACACGTTGAAAACCGTATCCAACTAATCATAAGTATAAATTAAAATTTGTCACTGGGACCAACGCCGTTCGTTCATATCCGATTTTAGTTAGATATAACAGCTAATTTTCTTCTATCAAAGAAAAATTAGATGTATATTATCCAACTACGTTTCAGGCTGAGGCGATGGAATTAGTCTATCACTGCGTAGAAAAATACTATACAGCGATGGACAAGAATCCACATGGCTACCCAGCGGGCACAAAGACAAAAAATGTTCTTTTAACGTCTGTAGAACGTTTAATGTCTGCCAATTTACGTTCTAAGAATGTCCGAACGTTCTGAAACATTTTTGGAACGTTCGGACGTTCTTAAAACTTAAATTGGCAGACATTAAACGTTCTACAGACGTTCAAAGAACGTTTTTTGTCTTTGTGCCCGCTGGGATAGTCAATATTTGTGACTAATACAGATAAGAAGGTACACTGGAGCTTCATTTATTTTAACCAAGTCTACACAAACTGATAGGTAGAGTCGCACTTATTTCCACTTTAAAACGCAGTATTCGATTTGATGTGATTAGTGTATTCTTAAACGTCAACACATGGGAATGCACAGAGAACCTTTTCAATGAAAATAAGTGAATCTAGAAATGGTGAAAATAATTACGACTGCCGATAAGTCAGAATGAAAATAAGTGAAGCTCCAGTAGGGTACAAATTTTTTTAAGAATAGGTTAACCAATGCTAAATCACATAGTAGTGTCACACACACTTTAGGTGGAAGTTTGTTGCAATTAATATTAACCCCATAATTATCTTCAAATTTGAACTTTCTTTTTCATGTGAAGTGGCGTAAGAAATAATTCACGAACACAATTTCAGTTGTCGTAAATTTATGCAAATAATAATAACAGGTACTATTAATTTAAAAAATTGAACATTAGTAAAGCCATTATTTATAAATATATGTCATTCTACTTGAATGATTCATTTAATGAAGTCTCTTTCCTTCAGGAAAGATAACTAGGCAATACTTGTGAATAAGTGACATAAATACTAATTTACCAATCCACTTACTATATTCGTAAATGTAGGCAAATAATCATTAGAAATACATAATTCAAGAAATTGGAAATTAGTAAACATGTCATTATTTATAAATATATGTCATTCTACTTGAATTATTCTTTTAATGAACCTTTCGTTCATTCTGTGAACATGGCTAGGCAATATTTGTGAATAAGTGGCATTAGTAATAATTTAGCAATGCAATTTCTGTTTTCGTAATATTAAGCAAATAATAATTAGAGGTATTATTTGCATTGTAATTAATTTAAAAAATTGAGCATTAGTAAAGCCATTATTTATAAATATATGTCATACTACTTGAATTATTCATTTAATGAAGTCTCTTTCCTTCATGAAAGATGACTAGGCAATACTTGTGAATAAGTGACATAAATACTAATTTACCAATCCACTTACTATATTCGTAAATGTAGGCAAATAATCATTAGAAATACATAATTCAAGAAATTGGAAATTAGTAAACATGTCATTATTTATAAATATATGTCATTCTACTTGAATTATTCTTTTAATGAACCTTTCGTTCATTCTGTGAACATGGCTAGGCAATATTTGTGAATAAGTGGCATTAGTAATAATTTAGCAATGCAATTTCTGTTTTCGTAATATTAAGCAAATAATAATTAGAGGTATTATTTGCATTGTAATTAATTTAAAAAATTGAGCATTAGTAAAGCCATTATTTATAAATATATGTCATACTACTTGAATTATTCATTTAATGAAGTCTCTTTCCTTCATGAAAGATGACTAGGCAATACTTGTGAATAAGTGACATAAATACTAATTTACCAATCCACTTACTATATTCGTAAATGTAGGCAAATAATCATTAGAAATACATAATTCAAGAAATTGGAAATTAGTAAACATGTCATTATTTATAAATATATGTCATTCTACTTGAATTATTCTTTTAATGAACCTTTCGTTCATTCTGTGAACATGGCTAGGCAATATTTGTGAATAAGTGGCATTAGTAATAATTTAGCAATGCAATTTCTGTTTTCGTAATATTAAGCAAATAATAATTAGAGGTATTATTTGCATTGTAATTAATTTAAAAAATTGAGCATTAGTAAAGCCATTATTTATAAATATATGTCATACTACTTGAATTATTCATTTAATGAAGTCTCTTTCCTTCATGAAAGATGACTAGGCAATACTTGTGAATAAGTGACATAAATACTAATTTACCAATCCACTTACTATATTCGTAAATGTAGGCAAATAATCATTAGAAATACATAATTCAAGAAATTGGAAATTAGTAAACATGTCATTATTTATAAATATATGTCATTCTACTTGAATTATTCTTTTAATGAACCTTTCGTTCATTCTGTGAACATGGCTAGGCAATATTTGTGAATAAGTGGCATTAGTAATAATTTAGCAATGCAATTTCTGTTTTCGTAATATTAAGCAAATAATAATTAGAGGTATTATTTGCATTGTAATTAATTTAAAAAATTGAGCATTAGTAAAGCCATTATTTATAAATATATGTCATACTACTTGAATTATTCATTTAATGAAGTCTCTTTCCTTCATGAAAGATGACTAGGCAATACTTGTGAATAAGTGACATAAATACTAATTTACCAATCCACTTACTATATTCGTAAATGTAGGCAAATAATCATTAGAAATACATAATTCAAGAAATTGGAAATTAGTAAACATGTCATTATTTATAAATATATGTCATTCTACTTGAATTATTCTTTTAATGAACCTTTCGTTCATTCTGTGAACATGGCTAGGCAATATTTGTGAATAAGTGGCATTAGTAATAATTTAGCAATGCAATTTCTGTTTTCGTAATATTAAGCAAATAATAATTAGAGGTATTATTTGCATTGTAATTAATTTAAAAAATTGAGCATTAGTAAAGCCATTATTTATAAATATATGTCATACTACTTGAATTATTCATTTAATGAAGTCTCTTTCCTTCATGAAAGATGACTAGGCAATACTTGTGAATAAGTGACATAAATACTAATTTACCAATCCACTTACTATATTCGTAAATGTAGGCAAATAATCATTAGAAATACATAATTCAAGAAATTGGAAATTAGTAAACATGTCATTATTTATAAATATATGTCATTCTACTTGAATTATTCTTTTAATGAACCTTTCGTTCATTCTGTGAACATGGCTAGGCAATATTTGTGAATAAGTGGCATTAGTAATAATTTAGCAATGCAATTTCTGTTTTCGTAATATTAAGCAAATAATAATTAGAGGTATTATTTGCATTGTAATTAATTTAAAAAATTGAGCATTAGTAAAGCCATTATTTATAAATATATGTCATACTACTTGAATTATTCATTTAATGAAGTCTCTTTCCTTCATGAAAGATGACTAGGCAATACTTGTGAATAAGTGACATAAATACTAATTTACCAATCCACTTACTATATTCGTAAATGTAGGCAAATAATCATTAGAAATACATAATTCAAGAAATTGGAAATTAGTAAACATGTCATTATTTATAAATATATGTCATTCTACTTGAATTATTCTTTTAATGAACCTTTCGTTCATTCTGTGAACATGGCTAGGCAATATTTGTGAATAAGTGGCATTAGTAATAATTTAGCAATGCAATTTCTGTTTTCGTAATATTAAGCAAATAATAATTAGAGGTATTATTTGCATTGTAATTAATTTAAAAAATTGAGCATTAGTAAAGCCATTATTTATAAATATATGTCATACTACTTGAATTATTCATTTAATGAAGTCTCTTTCCTTCATGAAAGATGACTAGGCAATACTTGTGAATAAGTGACATAAATACTAATTTACCAATCCACTTACTATATTCGTAAATGTAGGCAAATAATCATTAGAAATACATAATTCAAGAAATTGGAAATTAGTAAACATGTCATTATTTATAAATATATGTCATTCTACTTGAATTATTCTTTTAATGAACCTTTCGTTCATTCTGTGAACATGGCTAGGCAATATTTGTGAATAAGTGGCATTAGTAATAATTTAGCAATGCAATTTCTGTTTTCGTAATATTAAGCAAATAATAATTAGAGGTATTATTTGCATTGTAATTAATTTAAAAAATTGAGCATTAGTAAAGCCATTATTTATAAATATATGTCATACTACTTGAATTATTCATTTAATGAAGTCTCTTTCCTTCATGAAAGATGACTAGGCAATACTTGTGAATAAGTGACATAAATACTAATTTACCAATCCACTTACTATATTCGTAAATGTAGGCAAATAATCATTAGAAATACATAATTCAAGAAATTGGAAATTAGTAAACATGTCATTATTTATAAATATATGTCATTCTACTTGAATTATTCTTTTAATGAACCTTTCGTTCATTCTGTGAACATGGCTAGGCAATATTTGTGAATAAGTGGCATTAGTAATAATTTAGCAATGCAATTTCTGTTTTCGTAATATTAAGCAAATAATAATTAGAGGTATTATTTGCATTGTAATTAATTTAAAAAATTGAGCATTAGTAAAGCCATTATTTATAAATATATGTCATACTACTTGAATTATTCATTTAATGAAGTCTCTTTCCTTCATGAAAGATGACTAGGCAATACTTGTGAATAAGTGACATAAATACTAATTTACCAATCCACTTACTATATTCGTAAATGTAGGCAAATAATCATTAGAAATACATAATTCAAGAAATTGGAAATTAGTAAACATGTCATTATTTATAAATATATGTCATTCTACTTGAATTATTCTTTTAATGAACCTTTCGTTCATTCTGTGAACATGGCTAGGCAATATTTGTGAATAAGTGGCATTAGTAATAATTTAGCAATGCAATTTCTGTTTTCGTAATATTAAGCAAATAATAATTAGAGGTATTATTTGCATTGTAATTAATTTAAAAAATTGAGCATTAGTAAAGCCATTATTTATAAATATATGTCATACTACTTGAATTATTCATTTAATGAAGTCTCTTTCCTTCATGAAAGATGACTAGGCAATACTTGTGAATAAGTGACATAAATACTAATTTACCAATCCACTTACTATATTCGTAAATGTAGGCAAATAATCATTAGAAATACATAATTCAAGAAATTGGAAATTAGTAAACATGTCATTATTTATAAATATATGTCATTCTACTTGAATTATTCTTTTAATGAACCTTTCGTTCATTCTGTGAACATGGCTAGGCAATATTTGTGAATAAGTGGCATTAGTAATAATTTAGCAATGCAATTTCTGTTTTCGTAATATTAAGCAAATAATAATTAGAGGTATTATTTGCATTGTAATTAATTTAAAAAATTGAGCATTAGTAAAGCCATTATTTATAAATATATGTCATACTACTTGAATTATTCATTTAATGAAGTCTCTTTCCTTCATGAAAGATGACTAGGCAATACTTGTGAATAAGTGACATAAATACTAATTTACCAATCCACTTACTATATTCGTAAATGTAGGCAAATAATCATTAGAAATACATAATTCAAGAAATTGGAAATTAGTAAACATGTCATTATTTATAAATATATGTCATTCTACTTGAATTATTCTTTTAATGAACCTTTCGTTCATTCTGTGAACATGGCTAGGCAATATTTGTGAATAAGTGACATTAGTAATAATTTAGCAATGCAATTTCTGTTTTCGTAATATTAAGCAAATAATAATTGGAGGTATTATTTACATTGTAATTAATTTAAAAAAATGACCATTAGTAAAGTCATTATTTATAAATATATGTCATTCTACTTGAATTATTCATTTAATGAAGTCTCTTTCCTTCAGGAAAGATGACTAGGCAATACTTGTGAATAAGTGACATGAATACTAATTTACCAATCCACTTACTATATTCGTAAATGTAGGCAAATAATCATTAGAAATACATAATTCAAGAAATTGGAAATTAGTAAACATGTCATTATTTATAAATGTATGTCATTCTACTTGAATTATTCTTTTAATGAACCTTTCGTTCATTCTGTGAACATGGCTAGGCAATATTTGTGAATAAGTGACATTAGTAATAATTTAGAAATGCAATTTCTGTTTTCGTAATATTAAGCAAATAATAATTGTAGGTATTATTTACATTTTAATTAATTTAAAAAATTGAGCATTAGTAAAGTCATTATTTATAAATATATGTCATTCTACTTGAATTATTCATTTAATGAAGTCTCTTTCCTTCAGGAAAGATGACTAGGCAATACTTGTGAATAAGTGACATAAATACTAATTTACCAATCCAATTACTATATTCGTAAATGTAGGTAAATAATCATTAGAAATAAATAATTCAAGAAATTGGAAATTAGTAAACATGTCATTATTTATATTTATATGTCATTCTACTTGAATTTTTCATGTAATGAACCTTTCGTTCATTCTGTGAACATGGCTAGGCAATATTTGTGAATAAGTGACATTAGTGAAGATGACGACGTCGAGAAGTGGATTCGCGGAGTTGATTATGTCCATACGGCATATAATGTGCCAGACAGAATAATAAAACTTCAAGCTTCGCGACGTTTGAGAAAACGAGCACTCGAATGGTATAATAACACTCCGGAAATAGTCAGCAAATCGTGGCCGCAGTTGAAAGAAGAATTAACCAAAGTATTTAAAATCAGAGAAGATCCATTGACCCGTACAAAAAAATGGAAGCGCGAATGTGGAAGGTGGGAGAAAAATTCTCCTCCTACTTATAGGACAAGCTGAAAATTCTAAATCGTTTGGATCTATCAGAAGAGATTTCAATTGAATATATGATAGAAGGGATACCCGACTTCTTGCTAAAATGTCACGCACGGGCTGGGAACTATAGTGCATTGGTTCATCTGCTAGCGGAGATGCAGCGCATAACCAGGAACGAGCCAAGAAGAGATACGAAAAAAATAGTGGTCCCAAACAAGGTGCATTTGCTTCGAGTTCGAAATACGTCAGAAGTGAAAACAAATCGGATGAGACAAAATCAACACCAAGTGCTTGAATGAGTTGTTACAGGTGTCACGAGTTTGGACATTTATCGTCGGAGTGTACGAATCCTGAGAAAGACCGAGGAACTTGTTTTAAGTGTTCGAAAACAGGCCACCAGGCGCGGAACTGCCCAACGAAGTCAGCGAGAATGACAGGAGGCGTTTCAACTTTCAGTGGAACAAATTTTAACGACGATACAGTGGCTTTTATCAACAAGACATCGAGAGGAAATTTGACGGAGGATATTGTCAACATACTAACTTTACCCATGGAGAAGAGGACGCCGTTAGTCGAGCCGAGTTCGACAGACACTGTTCTTCTGTGTAACGAGATAGACGATAAGTATTACTTCGAAGCATTAGTTGATAACGGAAGCTTTATTTCATTGTTAAGAGAGAATGTTTTTATTCGAAATTTTCATAATTGTAAGTATGTGAGTGAATATGGAAAAATAAATACGTATGCTGGAATAAATTCTTCCCCTCTGAAAATACTCGGATTCATTGACGCGAATATAAAAATTAAACAATTAGGCGATAAGGTCATAAGTGTGTTTTTCGCAGTAGTACCAGACTCGACGATGAGTCATAACGCGATTTTAAGACGCGATTTTCTGAATAAAAAGGGAATTGCTTTCATTAAAAAAGACCGAGTAGATTTGAGATACGAAATTCCAGTAAACGATGTCACGTCAATTAATTTAATCGAGGAAGTACACGAAGAATGTGATTTGTCGTCAAGTATAATTGGGGATGAAATGGCAAGTGAACATAAAGCTTTATTAAAAGATTTAATCGATAATTATCTCGAGAAATTAGAAAATCCGGAACCGATGGATTTCAAGATGGATATTAAATTAGCTTCAGATGAACCGTTTTATTTTAAACCGAGACGATTGTCATGGGAGGAAAAAGTTAAATTGCGTGAAATCATTGACAAAGTTTTGAAACTTTGATATATTCGAGTGAGCAAATCAAACTATAGCAGTCCGATAGTTTTGACAAGAAAAAAGAATAGCGAGTTACGCCTCTGTATTGGTTATAGGGTACTTAACAAATTAATAATTCTAGAGCATTTTCCATTGCCACTCATCGACGATTTAATCAATTTACTTCAAGGTAAAGCTTATTTTACAAAACTTGATCTAATGGACGGGTTCCATCATATCAAGATAAGTGAAAATTCGGTAAAATACACTGCATTTAGTACTCCGGAGGGACAGTACGAGTACTTGAGAATGCCGTTCGGGCTTGTAAACGCACCGTCTTATTTTCAGAGATACCTGAGTATGATTTTCCACGAGTTAATTTGTAAAGGTTTACTTTTTATGTATTTAGACGATTTTTTAATCGCTAGAGAAAGCGTTAAAAGAAAACTTTGAGATTTTGCGTGAAGTGTTAAAATTAATGGCTAAAAATGGATTGCGATTGAGAATTGATAAATGTGTCTTCAGTGTTAATAAAATAGAATATCTTGGCTATGTAATCAGTGAGAATAAGGTCGAACTGAGTCACGACCATGTGAAAGCTTTGTCAACTTACCCGATTCCGCGAAGTGTGACACAAGTACAATTTATTATTATAGCAAACGAACGACGAAGCAGAAGGAAAACTATCATAGCTACGAGTTAGAACTCCTTGCAATTGTGTACGCGATAAGAAAATTCCGTGTTTACCTTTTAGGCACAGATTTCGTAATTAGGACTGATTGTAGCGCTGTTAAGCTAGCATTAGAAAAAAAGAAATAAATCCGCGAATTCAACGATGGGCTTACGAGCTGCAATTTTACAATTTTAAAATCGAGCACCGACCGTCAGAACGAATGCGTCACGTTGACACCCTAAGCAGGGAAATATTTGTCATCGAACTGCTTACATTCGAACAGGAATTAACGTATAAACAATTGTCTGATCCCGCGTTAAAAGAGATACAAGATTCTCTAGAAATTTGTGAAAGCAAAAAATACGAAACTCGAAATGGATTATTATTTCGAAAGTGGAAGGGTGATGTATTATTCTATGTGCCAGAGAGAATGATCAGTCAAGTGATTCGAACATGTCACGACGACATCGGGCACGTAGGGGTCGACAAAACCGTGGAGTTAATTTTTAGAGTTTACTGGTTTCCCGATTTACGTAAAAAAGTAAAGGAATATGTGGGAAATTGTTTAATGTGCATTACTTACTCGGTTCGAACGGGAAAAGGTAAGGGTGAATTGCATTTGTGGGACAGGACAAAACGTCCTTTTGAAGCCAGTTTTGTCGACCACTACGGTCCCCTAAAAAATGCGCCTCTAGGATACAAACGTGTTTTATTGATTATCGACGGATATACCAAATTTGTTGTATTTTATCCTGTAAAGTCGACCGAGTCCAAAGAATCTATTAATAAATTAAAAGACTATTTTCATCATTATGGAAATTAGAGATTTCTAATTACTGACAGAGGGACATGTTTTACTTCAGAAGAATTCTCTGAATTCGTGCGATCATATGATGTGAAACATGTCAAAATAGCAGTAGGAACTCCGAGGGCCAATGGCCAAGGAGAAAGGGTTTTTCGTTTTTTGAGATCGACGTTAGCAAAAAGTAGGTGGATCGTCCAATTGGCTAGGAAAATTAACTGATGCACAGTTCACAATAAATAATACGCTTAACCGCTCAATTGGATGCTCCCCTGCGAGTATGTTGTTTGAAGCAGACCAATCGGGTCTCCCAGACGAAGAATTTCGAGAATTGTTATACGAAATTGAAAATAATATCAAACCTACTGAATTGGACGCTCAATTGGATGCTCCGCTGCGATTATGTTGTTTGAAGCAGACCAATCGGGTCTCCCAGACGAAGAATTTCGAGAATTGTTATACGAAATTGAAAATAATATCAAACCTACTGAATTACGAGAAGAATTGCGAAAAAACGCCGACGAGATTTGTGATAAGCAAAGACAACGAAATAAAATATTGTTAGATCAAAAGCGTAAGGAACAAACGAAGTTTGTATGCGGAGATTATGTCATGATTCCCAATATTGTTACCGAAGCAGGTGTTAATCAGAAATTACTTCCCAAAAAGCGAGGACCATACAAGATTAAAAAAGTTCTTAGAAATGATCGCTATTTGATAGGAGACATCGATGGGTTTCAAATCACTCAAAAACCCTTCTCTAGTATTCATAGTTCTGATCGCATGGGACATTGGGAGGGTAAATCATCGACAATGTTAACCGATAAACAAATGGTTGAGGACAACCATTAGTCAGGATGGGCCGAGCTGTAAGAAATAGTTCATATTTTTAAATTTACCGGCGATTAGAGGCACGGACCTCTCGCTTAAGCGACCTTTATATGAGAACAAAGCTGTAAATGAAAAGAACGAAAAGGCGGAGTCTTGAAGAAGCCATCCTTCAATAAACCTTCTATTTACAATAACGAGATCTTTTTATTTTCTCTATCGCTATCCCATCGCTTACAAAATCAAAATTTTTATAGGAATTCCTAAAAGAATTCTGTTGGAATTCCGATCTGGATTCTGGAAACTCTGATGGGAACGGAATTCCATCAGAAATCAAAATTTTGGTTGGAATTCTTAAAAGAATTCTGTCGTAAGTTTGACCGTTTACGTTAGTTACTGTAGTTACGTAATTTACTCTGGTTACATAACTTACATTAATTATTTACGTTGCTCTAGTTACGTGAGTCAGAAGAAACAATTTTTCTGTGATTGACACTAAATTATTATGTTTTTTAATATTTTGTTTAGAGTTGACACGAAACTAAATCTAATTTGTTAATTTAGTTTCGGGCCGACACGAAACTAAACTCAGCTTATAATTTAGTTTCGTGTCGACTCAAACACTAAAACAAAAGTAATTTTCTATTTAGTTTCGCTTTAGCAGCGGTACCTGTTATTTATAAATATATGTCATTCTACTTGAATTTTTCATGCAATTAAACTTTCATTCATTCTGTGAACATGGCTAGTTAATATTTGTGACTAATACAGATAAAAAGGTACATAGGAGCTCCATTTATTTTAACCAAATCTACACAATCTGAAAGGTAGATTCGCACTTATTTCCACTTTGAAACGCACTATTCGAGTTGATTTGATTGGTGGATTCGTAAACGTCAACCAATGGGAATACACGGAGAACCTTTTCAGTGAAAATAAGTGAGACTGTGAATGGCGAAAATAAGTGCTACTACAAATGAGACTTAAAATAAGTGAAGCTCCAGTGTAATAATGTACATGATACTAATAATAACATACGACGATATGAATAATCGAGAAAATATTACAGAAATAATTCTTATTTACAATGTCATTCCGTAGTACTTGTAGTTTAATATCTGCAAAAATTATTAATTCTTTTATGTGGTTACAAATTAATATTTAATGATTTTTATCATGGAAAATCTTTGTCTGTGATAAAAGAACATTTGGAATATAAACTAAAATTTATGAATCTTAAATTAAACTGTATATAATCTATAAAAAATAATAAATTGTTTATTTAAAATTGTAACTTAACTACCGAATATTTTCTTTTTACTTTAAAATAATGAAAATATGGATTTAATAAAACGATACCAAGAATATTTATTTATTTATAATTATTACTGTTTATTTAATTATTTACAATTATTCATATTTGTTTATTTACAATTTTTTCCATTCATTTTTATTTACATTTATTTCTATTTGTTTATTTATTTACAATTATTGCAATTTATTTAATTATTTACAATTATTCCTATCTATTTATTTACAATAATTACTGTATATTTAATTACTTACAACTTTTCCTATTGATTTATTTATTTACAATTATAACTGTTTACTTAATTATTTACAATTATTCCTAATTTTGCTGTTAATTTTGACCGAGGTGAGCAAATAAGATAAAGGAAGATAAGATGGAACGAAACTGAGAAACTAATTAAAAAGAAAGTCACATTTATATATTCTTGACAAAGTAATACAAAATACAATAGTGCAGTTTGTCCGCTCGCACGCGTCTGAATTCAAATTCGTTTTCGGTAGCTTTACAGCTATATCTACCACTTTTCTCTTTCATATTTATTACAAATTAAGACATTTAGCCCTATCTGTGTTCGACGATGGAAACCTTGTAGTCATAACATGTGCACTTTTTATTAACATTTATTTATTTATCTTAATTTTTATTTATTTATAATTATTTATTTGAATTTTTATTCAATTACAGTAATTACTCTTTATTTATTTACAATTTTTATAATTATTTTACTTCTTAAAAGACTTTCAATATTAATTTTAGGTATTTGATAAAAAAGAATTTGAAAAACGTATAATTAATGGTATCACTAAAAAATATACCTTCTGCTTAATTTTTTAATGACGACGACTCACAGCATCTGTTCCACTACTTAAATACGAAAGTAAATTTTCCAATGAGAAGCTCACTTAAAATTTGACTACAAAACTATATATTGAAATTAAGTTATCAGTTTTAAAAATCTTACAGTCTATCAAATAGAAAGAACCTTTTCAAAATGTTAAAATATTCGAAACAATGGAGAAGGAATATTGACCAGGATATGATATTTGCATTGCAGACGTGTTTTAAAAATATTATGAAGCATTATGAAAAGATCGAATAATACAAAACAAATTATGAAAGCAATTGTAAAAAAATTTGAACAAATGTAAAAGAAAATGTACTATAAACCACCGGTAACTATACTTTTAAACAATAATAATTATAATATTATAAAATAATAATAAAAATAATACATTGAAAAAAATTCTTGTTGAAATATATTTAACACCATAATCTAGTTAAAACAACAAAAATTCTTGTTAAATTAACTAGAATTCTGATAAATCTAATCGAAAAAACTTTAGTAAATGTATAATTATAATTATCTCCATATTCTAGTTAAAATCTGTAATTGAAATAATATTTTTCTTATAAATTTCAAGATAATAGCAAACAATTAGATACCGAAACGCTGAAAATCGATGAAACTGATTGCGACAACGAAACATTTAATATGAATGGATTTTTAAAATCAAATAAAAAAACCAAGCAAATCGTCTGAAAAGAATGACTCAAAGAAAGTGATCAATATTTATCTAGAGATAGCGCCGATTTTCACGTGAACATTTTAAAGTGGACATTAAAATAAGAAAGTGCATCCTAATTTTACTAAAATTGCCAAAAATTTAATCAGCATACCGTCGCTTACATTATAAACCATCCTATTTCAGCTTTGCGCTGAAAGCCATTCTATTTAGTGAGTGCGCCAAAAAAACAAAACTTCGGGGACGTGCAATTTTTCACATTTATTTTGGTTTGACAATTATAAAAATAAATGTATTAACTTGAAAATTCATAAAGAAATTTGCAAATTAGTTGTAACGCAATCTATTTGGTGTTTATTTTTAAAAAATTTCATATTGCATTTGTGATTAGTGAACCTAAAATCGAAATGAAAAAGTACACTTTTTTGAATTGGTATGTTTTTCAGTGTGAATTTGAAATAGAATGATTTTTAGCGCAAAGCTGAAATAGGATTATTTATCACCCAAGCGACGATACAAGCTATACTCTGTTCAAAGAGAGAATGCCCTCGCTAGCGCAGATTTTTTTCTTTCAAGGCGGAGAAAAATTTGAAAATCGCGTTTTACTAGATTTTTTTCTTAAGGCGGTAGTCGCGCTGTGGGCTCTGACCAAAAGTGAGATCATTGAAATCGTGAGATATTGTAGATTATGAATAATTTATTAAAAATTTTAAAAATACATTATTAAAATTTATCTAATTTTTTATGACCCTTTCAACTCAAGTTTATGGTAACCCACATAAATGTGAAACCAAAGAAAAAATTTATTCAAAGTCAAAATTTTAAGAGTAAACTAAGACCAAGTTTCTATATTGAAAACCACACCAACTCTTTCACTTTTACAACATTCTGCGCGATCAAGACGAAAAATCGTCTTTTGCCGAGGGCTATTCTCTCTTCGAACAGAATATACATCCGTTCCAACTGAACGTCTTTTTCACAAAGTTCTTAAATAATCACAAAACATAGAAATGGACTTGCTGATGAATCGATAAAATATTTAATATGTATAAATTCTTAGGTATCCTATTCCTTAAAAAGTGAAATTAAAAAAGTGATGAATTTAAAATAATGTTCAAAAGCTTAATTTACAATTATTAAATTTATTAATGTTAACATTTACACTCATTTTCTTATACTCAATAATTCCAACATAAATAAGCTTATAAATTAATGATCATTTTATTTAAATTTAGTATAAATTTTCATTATAATGTCATATTACAATTACAAACTATCAAGTAATAATTACATACACATTTTCCAAAAATATTTTTTTATTTATTTTGTATTTTAATTGTACAAAAATTTAATTAAAAAATAAATAATTAAAAGTAAATTAGTTTATCGTTGTTATTATTGCCTAAATTAAAAAATTATACACTTTCATAATTATTTAATAATTAATTTAATAAATTATTATTATTTAACTTTAATAAACTATTATTTATATTTACTTATATTTTTATCAAATTTCACTTTTTTGCATTTTTAAAATTTTTAATATTGTTGCGTCGCATGATTGATAAATGTGAGAAAGTAAAAGATAATTTGAATCTTTTGCACCTAAATTTGCGTAGAAAAGAAATTATTAAAAAATAAAATTTTACTTCAAATCAATCTCACGTCGAGCGATTAACGATACAACACTGTATATATTCATTTCTGTAAAACATCAATTATTTCAATTATAATAAAGTACTTAAATTTTGATTATCCAATTATTGACGTGATTATTTATTAATTGCAAATTAACAACAACAAAATTCAAAGTTATAATTACTTAAAACCTTTTTCATCATGTGTCAAGAAAACAAGGAATCGAAGCTTGCCCCGTTTAACAAATATATTCATTTACTTTTTCTTTAAAAGAAAATTTCATCTATAAGATACTTTTAATGGAGAAAAAAATATTAAAGTGTATCATCCGTTAACATTTTTTATTTTAAAATTAAATAAATAAATTGTTTCTCGATAGTAAAGCATTTCTTTAATATACTTTTATGATTAAAACAATTAAATTTTTTCATGAATTTCGAAAAGAACTTAATTCTCACAAATATAATATCAATTTTCTCCAACTCACTATTAATTCTTTTATCATTTTTTCATATGAATTAGCATCTAGTTACTACAAAAAGAAGCTTGATTTTTTTACTCAAAGCTGTTTGAAATCAACAGTTTTCTGTATTTCCTCTAAAAATTTAAAAAGCCGAATTGCTTTTTGATTTTAACGAATAAATTAATTTCTAATAAATAAATAAATTTTTCAAATCAATTAGGATAATTAATTATTTGGAAAAATTTCTGAACTGCGAATGCGTCTATTTATTTTTTGACAGTATTCAACTCTATATTTTATGTTTCATCATTATTATTTCGTAAAACAATTTTTATTTTTGTCAATCGTAGTTATTTATTATGCAAAAAATATGTTTTCTACATATTTCACATTTGCCGTTTTCATCGAATAAATCGAAATAAATAATTAAACTTAAACTACCCGAGTAGAAATTTAAGCCCTACTTTAAGCCTAAATTTTCAGGATTTATTAACTTTTAGGATTAATAAAAGAGGTTATATTAGGTTCTACTTTCAGTCCTAAAACTAGCTGAAATTTGCCAGTCTTCCATTTAAAGAACTGAAGGAGGCTCTAATACGAATTCGGTAGACCCTACATTCATTCTCTTACAGACTACATTTTAAAGTTTTGTATACCCTACTTTCATACCCAGTAAAAAAAGTATTGAGTAGAGCGTTTAGGAATTGAGTGAAGGTCAGAACCAATACGGATTTGAGTAAAAACCGTATTGAGACGTTTGAATCAACCTTTTTTTCATCCGCCGAATACGGTCTTATTTTAGCATTAAAATTAGAAAAATTAAAATTTAATATATTTATTATAATAAATATTATATTAATTATATGATTATTAATATTATATTATTAGCTAAACAAGAATGAGTGCTCCTTATACTACTTTCGTGGTTCAAACGTAGGGAACAAGTTTGTCGGGGGACGAGGCCCCCCGAAACAAAATCTTCTACTTATTCAAACAAATAAAATAAAAAATCTTCTGAATTTCGATAGCAATTTAAATCTCAGTGGAAAATATTCAAAAAGAAAAAGGGTTATTAAAGATAATTAATGAGACATAACAAAATATTTCTACGAAAAGTTGTTATTATTTATTTAACAAGGGTTTCAATTCAATATTATTGAATGTTCAAATAATATAAGATAAGACTTTACATTACATATTTTAATATGTTGTTAATGTTTTTATTTTCATTTGAATTTATGACAAAATGTAGAACATCACTAATTTTTTCTTTGTTGTAAATCGAATCCTGAACACAACTTTGAGCAACTTTGTCAGATTGCCAATGTCCCAATTCTTTTAAATCTATAGTGTTATAACACGGATCCTCCCTGATTCAAAAACATAGTGGCCGCAGTACACCAAAAACAATAGCCTGTGTAAGCTTTTGGGGTTTTCTAAATTGAAATACAAAGCTTTTAGTGAGGGGAATTGCTGCAATCAAATGTTTTCCAATTACTTGGTTCTCAAATTTTCCTTGTTTGTAAGCCCAAAAGAAAAAATACAATTTTGTGTTCGTATATCGAATATTTATATACTTCTTGACGAATTCTATATATTCTTTAAAAATAACAAACCTTCGTGCCTTGTTTGTTTTGGTTTCTCGCAAAGTAACAATGAGGATCCCTTCATATTTGGGGTTTAAGTCATTTCAATTTATTTTTTAAAAGTGTAATTTAAATTTTGGAAAAATATATATTACTATATTTCTTTAAACATTTATAATAAAATTCATATTAATTCTTATTATAGACTAGAAAACGTCAAAAAATCACATTAAGGGGTTATGACACTCTGGAAGTAAAAAAATGGGTTGTTTTATGATTTTTTTAAAGAAAACCATGAAGGCAATGAAAGGTATGATCTGAGAACTTTATTGTACGTTTATTGAAGTGTAAAAAAAATATTATTAAATTTCATAGAGATTTGCGCCGCTAACGCCGATTTATGTAAACTCGTTCACAGCGGGAAGGGCCCGCGACCATAACTTTAAAAAAATGTTAGGACACCTATAAATGATTTTCCTTAGTTTTGTAGAGTTTTCTTCAGACGCATCTTTTGAGCCCTCATTGAACATTTTTCGTCCATATCATCCGGAGATATTAAACTTTTAAAAATCTAAATTTTTGGAATATAAAACTTTTTCGAAAATTTTGTTAAAAAATGTAAAAGCAACTTTAAAAATATCATTTCCAACTTGTAGGGCATTAAAAAACGCTTCGATTAACATATTTTTCCAGCTGATTCGACCAGAACTGACTAAATTATTGGTATTTTAAAAATGAAAAAAATTGGTACGTCTGGGAAACAAAGTCATTGAAAAATTATTTGTTTTTAATCCATATTACTTAACAAAAGAAATATAAACAATAATATAATGAACTTTCAATGAAATTGGCTGAATACCAATCAACAAAAATATAAAACATTTTGAATTATTTATGTAACTAATATATATATATATATATATATATATATATTCTGCCCTCTAATGTCAAAATCGCTGCAACATATGCAAATATATGTCTTGCCGCCTGTCATTACATTACTTTTATATTTCCAATTCTGCAACCGCGTTTCTGCATGGATTTAAAAAATCTTTTCAATTCAGAAAATTAAAACCATTTGTGAAGATTGTACGTTATCAGATTTTATAAAAAGTGTCTGAGTACAAAGAAAAACTCGTTGAAAAACGGTTGTTTACTGCTTTCACATCATTTCAAACAGGCAGTACCGTTTTTCTTGGGCGATAACTTTATGTTACACTTAACCTAGAGATTTCAGAGACCGTCGAACACTCTTAAGAGCGTCACAAAAAACCATTCCGACGCTGTTTGTTCGAGAGAAATGTGGATTCCCTATCAGTCTATCCTGTTTTTCAACCCTTTAAGATTCTATTAAACTAATTTGAAATTGTTTAAAAATGAATAAATCATCGGATATTGATGATTTAGAAATTTGTGAAGAAATGAAAGAATTTGATACAAATTTACTCTCTTTACAACTGCAATTGAGCTCCCGCGGGCAATAATTCGATCTGCGCTCGGACGCAATCGCTAATACCAGTCGGGAAGCAGCGAGCGCCTCTACGTCACTCACTGCCACCCGACTAGTACTAACGATAGCGTCCGAGTCAATCGTTGATGGTTTTTAATTTTTATTAGAAGTTTATTTTATATTAGTATAATATCTTAAAATATATACTAAAATTTTTTGAAAGGTTTATAATATTAATGTGACCTAGAAGTAAGATAGAGTGGACAGGAAAACAAAAAGAATCTAATAATATTAAGGCTTTTAAGTTTGAGGAGGGCTCGATAGAAGTGGTAAGAGAGTTTAGTTATCTCGTTATTGTTTTTCGGATTTAATAACATTTCCGGACACATTGAATAAAGTGGAAGGTTCCTCAAGCTTGGCTATCTCGTCTTGCTTAAAAATTATTTAAAATTTGTGAGAAAAACATGGGAGACCTACAACAAATTATTTGAAAGCTTTGTTGTAAACATTTTGTCGTATGCAATCGACATATGGGGTATAAATTTTTTAGACAATTTGGAACGAATTCAAAATAGTTTTTGGCAAAAATTGCTGTTTCCCAAAAAATAGTCCAAACAAGGCTATCATATTGGAAACTAACACTTCCCCGATAGAGTGTAAAATATTAAAATCAATTCTTACGTGGTTCAAAAAATTTGAAAAGATGGAACACACGAGATATTCAAAAATTTGTATATTACAATTAATGAATTTTGCAAAACTAAATCCCGAAAAGATCTCAATTAACTGGTATTTACAAATAAAAAACACATTTAATTACTTTAACTTAGAAGAAATTTGGAATCAATATTCTTTAGAAAGCATTGTAAATAATTCGGACTTAATGCTGATTTCAATAAAAAAGAATTAAAGAAAAGAGACGAAAACTATTTAAACTCTTCGAGCTGTCTTCAAATTTGGCCTTTATTAACATATCAGTCTGACAGAGATACATATATTGTTAAGCAGTTGCACATTCACTATAAACGTGAGTGGGCACAAATAAGACTGTTAAACAGATACAACTCAAGAATTTTTTTTAAAATGGTTAAAGATGGTTTAAGATGGTTTTGTGGTGCCATTTAATAACCTTTGCGATTTTTGTAATTTAGAAGCAGAAAATTTAATACATATGTTAGCTCTTTGCCCACTTTATAACTCAATTCGATATAAATATTCGGAATTTTTTTTGCCTAATTCAGATGATCCAATAAATGCATGGGTAACAAGATTAAACACAAACGATCCTTCCTTGATTAAGACTTATGTACACATAATAATTGACATATTAGAGGTAAGAACAGAAAAACGAAGATTCAAATGCTTGTAAACAATTCTCCATGTAAATTTTCGAAATCTCTATTTGTTTGCTGTGTTCATTTACCTCCGGACCACAGGTGTGTGCGTGTGTAAGAGTGAGTATTAGCAGTTTAATCATTGTAAAGTAAAAAAACTATATTCGTTTTCAAATATGTAAAAAGCAAAAAAAGAAACTCCTTTGTATGTTCACTTGATAAACTATAGAAAATAAATAAATATAAAAATCTAGAGGAGACAGGATATATGACCTTGAAACCTAACTTTGAGATAATGTTCGTCCTCTGAACTTAATCACATATAACATTGAAACCTAATTTTGAGGTTATGTTTGTCTATGACTGAAAGTTATGTTGAATATACTACAGTTATTTGTGGCCAACTTCAAAGTCGGGAAACAGCGGCGGCAGCGATATCTTTTTATAATATATGGGTGATTCTACAAAAGAGGGAATTTTTATGTATGTAGCATGTTTCGTAGATTAATTATGGAAAAAAAATTTAACTTTTTATGGAAAATGTAAATCTTAATGGTTTCTAATATAGCACAAAAAAAAACCAATTAAAAAAATATTTGTTGCAAAAAATACACATTAAAGTGCTAAATTCTCTTTCGTCTGGCATGTCCCTTTGGGAGAATGACAGTTCATATTGTGAATAAATATCACTTTTCAAATGTTTTGCAGAAAATTTATACTGAATTAATAATTTTTAATACACTGAAAAAACCTAGTCTCAAAATGAGTATCATACCCTACTCATTTTGAGTTGCAACAAAAACGAGACTCTTAGGTGGCGCCACGTTCTATGGCGTTTAACATAGTCTCATTTTGAGATGCAAGAATAGATGTCGTGTTGGCTGGCAGAAAGACAAGAGATATAGATTTTTAATCTTTAATTTGAGGATGAGATGGGCAGTTATCAACTAATAAAAAATTTTTTTATTCTTCTTCACTAATTCGTTATCCCAGTCTCGTATCCACTTTTGGAAAACTTCTGACGTCATCGAAGCTTTACGATTATTCGTGTAATCTACTGGCAACCTTTAAAACATATTTGCTGCTACCAATACTGTTAGTATATCCTTTGACATCTTTCCGCCGCTACAAGTCTCACATTTAATTTGAAAAAGTCAAATTAAAACCACGATTCATTTTGTAATTTAATTAAAGAAAAAAGTTTAAATTAAAGAAAATTATCATCCTGAGACTCACCTTTATACTTTAAAGTTTGGTCTGACATCATTTTGTAAAATAGTCTGGTTTCATCGGCGTTGAATATGTCATCAGCAGAATAACGATCACGTAAATTTGGCCACACAGTCGACAACCAATCATTAACACAAGTTTTATCAACGATCGCCGATTCTCCACTTATTTTGCCCATTATAATATTATGTCTAGTTTTAAATCGACTTTTTCAACTTGGTGTACACTTAAAGTTTATATTCTTTTTTTTAGCAAACAAATTAGCTTTCCCTATTAACAAAGGACAACTGATAGGCACTCTTTTCTGTCTCATAGCACTAAACCATTTAATTAGACACATTTCAACACTTTCCTGTGTTGATTTCCGATTACGCTTTGATTTTAGAACATATGAGTTAAATGAATTCTCAACTTTGTTTTTATTCTTAAAAATCATAGATATAATGAAATGTCCAACACCAAATTCTTTTTCAAGTGATGAGTTAGATTCTCCATTTTCCAATCTGCATATAATGGCACCTTTTTCTTCAATTGTGAAAGCTCTGCGATGATGGGGCATTTTTTAGTAAAACTAACGAATGATTATACTGATCATATGTACAGCTAAATCGTTACTGAGATTTTCAACCCGAGATTTTGCATTGTCAATAAAGTAAGACATTTTCATAATAAAATGAATTTGAAAACAAATAATTATGGTTTCGTCATGATAAGCAGTGTGGCTAACAGAAACATTTCAGTATAAACTTCAATATAAGCGGTATGTCACTCTAAGCAATGTCATTATAAGCAGACCTAAATACATTGAAATAGTTATGAGACCAAACTTTTCATCAACATGTTGTCACTTTAAGCAATTCGTCAATGTAAGCGGAGTCATTATAAACGGATTCTACTGTATTATTAATGAAATAATAAAAAAAAATTAATTAAATCGATTACTTTCATGGATTCTCGTAAAGTTTTTTACTTAGCTAGGGGTTTTCAGGGTCGCTGATTGCGAATTCAATGTCATTATTTTTAAATTAGCCATTGCTTTTATAATTTGTTTAAACAATTTAATTATGTTTTTCAGTTCTACCATATTACAATCCATAAATATGTAAAACAAATTAAAAAAATTAATTATTAATAATAACTCATTAATCTTTTATTAATTAAATTTTTTCAAAAATATTTTTCCATATTGCATCTATAGTTTTTAATAAGTGACATCAGATTCATTAAGTTTTTAGGGTTCCGTACACCGTAGGTGTACTGACGGAACCCTTAGGCTGATTCTACACTTCAATCTAAATACATATAAGAGGGACGCTTTTTCGTGACGCTCTTATGTATATAGATATAATAAATCATAGGAAGCACCACAAATAAACGACCCGCTTAGCAAGTGTAGAATCAGCATTATGAAATCACTCGTGTGTCCGTCCCAGCCACGCAAAATGGGCTGTCCCCCCTTAACTTCTACAAATCTTAACATGGTGAATTGAAATTCGGCAGGGATCTTCAGTTTTAAGTACAGATTACAGGAAAAATATAGCGAACCCGATCGGCTTACATATTTGCGAAATGGACGAGAAAGAAATTAATTTTTTTCGAAAAAATTGCAAAAAATTACCCTGTCCCCCCTTAACTTCCCCTTTTACAAATCTCAACCTGGTGAGCTAAACTTGGGCATGCATCTTCACTTTGAAGTGTGGATTGCAGGAAAAATATAGCGAAAAAAATTTGAATAATTTAAAAATTTATTATAATTAATAATATAAATAGCTTTTGATACTTTATATCCAGTACTTTGTTTTAAATATTATATGTAATCAGGTAAAATATATATTTTTTGTTATTTGTAAATAAATCATAAGAAACTAATAGGGATTTTTATAGTTTTTTCTTGTAATTTACATGTAATAAAAATACGTATGTATACCGAATTTCAGCTCAATAGGTTTACATGTGTTAATTTTAATAAATCATATTTCTTCTATATATATTTTTTGATAAAAAATGAGTTTTATTTTGGTGTACGGAACCCTCGATGTTAGTGTGAGTGCAACTCACACTTGTCCTATTTTTTTATTCGATTAAGTTTTTTCAAAACTCGTCCGCCATATTGGATTCAACATTTTGAATTTTAAAAAACTGACATCGAAATTCGTAATCAGCGACCCCGGAAACCCCCGAGTAATGAATTTCAAGCGAATTGGATCAATTTTTAAAATGTCATCCGCCATTTTGAATTTTAAAAAACTGACATCGGATTCGTAATCTGGAACTCCGAAAACCACCGAGTAGCCAATTTTTTTAAAAATCCATTTATTATTTTTCATGTTAATTTGAATTTTATTGACACGATTTTAATTTTCTGGATAAATTGTTTATAAATATCAATAACTTTTGTAATTTTTAATATTTTGTCTGACCACTTACGGATGACTTTGTTAGTGTTATTAACTTAAAGTTAAAATACTTTTCAGACCTTAATGATAGAACGTCCAACGTCCTTCCGGCAGGACCAAAAAGACTCAAGTGAGTCCGTCCGAAATCGCTAAATAAAACTAACATGGATTGACATAAACGCTTAAACCCAGTGTGCAAAGTTATAGAATAATTCTATAACTATTACAGAACAAAAAGAAAAAGTTCTGCAACTGGTGAGGAACAGGCAGGTCAAAATGTCGTCCCCCTGGAGGCACACAATTTTTAAGCCTTGTCCGATAGTGGGCATACGATCGGACATATATATATATATATATAAATTTTTTTATTATAAAGAATAATATATAATTATGCTACAAATAATAATAAATTTTTTGCAACACTAACCTGTAAAATTGAATTTTATACACAGAAAACTGTGTGTAAAGTACTTCATTTTATAGCGGTGTGTAAAGTGAATTCCAGTGTGTAAAGTGTTTTTCAGTGCGTAAAAAGGTTACTTTACGCATTCTTGTGACTGTTTGATGAGAAACAATGAAATAATGCTTTTAATTAACAATTTACAATCACATTTTTTTTATTTTAGCTTCTAGAAAACTTCATTTAACAGTTCCCCACTACACCTAAAGTTACAATAATATTAGCAATATTGCTGCAAGTTTAGTTGTTTTAGTGTTGCAAAAAATTTTGTATGACACTCGTGCGTAAATCAGATTATACTTGTGTGACTTGCAGCACTCGCCTTCGGCTCGAGCTGCAAACGTCACACTCGTATAATCAACGATTTTACGCACTTATATCATAAATAACTATTAATTAATTAGTTAATAATAATAATTCATTATTGTATTTTTATAATATACCTATGAATTAATAATTGATAATAAATTAATTAAATATTTGATGTTATTGTTGGCGAATAATGTTTTTAAAAATTTTGAAAATTTATGCAAGCTGACAGTGAAAAATTATTTAATTTTTCACGAATCAAAGATACGAGTATTTCTAAGTATCTAAATTCAATAGATTTTTTGTAATTCATGCAAAAACGCGGCTGCACTCTACACAGAAAGAAAGTTATTATATTAGTCAGTGCTGAATTTAAGACCGATCTTAAATTAAGATTTACTGTGTAAGTTTTGTTAAAAGCAAAATTTTCCTTTGTAGCATTTTGTCCTACACTTGTAAAATACTTTTATAAAATTTAATAATAACATCTTTCCGTGTAGTGAAAATAAACACGAGTTTATAGTGAAAGAACAGTTACATTAAGTTTTTGTAACAGTGTTCTAGAACACTGTAGGAATAATGTTACTTCAAAATTCTATAACTAATTTAGAACAAATGTTACATGTCTGTTATAGAACAGATACAGAACAACTGTTCCAGAACAAATCTAGAACAGTTCTATAATAAAATTGTAATATTTGTTCTAGAACACTGTTCTTTTTTTTGGTCTAGAACAGTTACAGTACGTGCACACTGGGAAGAAGTTGAATTTTCCAAAAATTCATATAATTTTTAGTCACAAAATGATGAAACCCGGTCCTGCCGGCAGGAGACCATCAATAATCAATTTTTTTATAAAGTATAGCAAAAATAATATTTCTTGTGTTATTTGAAAACAACAAAACCTCAAAATAAAACTTAAATAAAACTATTTTAAAATTAATGTTGCACGCGTATATATTCACATTCCATTAAGGTATTTACCGCGCAGCTGGTTACTCTCAAAAGTTAGTATCCGACAACTGTATTTGAAGGGTGCGCTAAAACAACGCTGTAAGCGCCAACACGACAATTCAACTTTTCGAGCTAATTATCATGAATTGATATCAATTTATTGATAATAAAAAATTGTTTGTAATTATCATAATTTTTAACTAAATAAGAATTTCTTACTGATTTAACCATATATTGCACAGAAAAAGATTTATAACGTCAAATTTGATGCAAATCTAACCTAAGAAAAAATGGCGCTTACAGCGTTGTTTTAGCGCACCCTACATTTATTATAAATTTATTTCATCGGACCCCCACTACTACTTTTCAGGCAGTCCATCGCTGCATAGTATTTTTCTACGCAGAGATGGACAAATTCCATAACCTCGGCCTGAAAACTGGTGGTAACGTCAACTAGCAAAAGTCTATCGGCCACCCAAAGGTATATTACTAGCAGTTTTCTTTCCGTACAGAGAAGTTTTACGCTAAAGATTTATTAAAGTAAGACATTTAAATATTTACAAAATTTTCACTAAACTTTTATGTAGATGCTTTAAAGTTTGTAAGTAAATCTTTAATATATTTTTAACAAAATTTCGATGCTGTGTGGGACAAGATTTTTGGTACAAGTAACACATTAATATACTACGCGCTGACAGAACGATATAAGAACTTAGATGTTCTATCATAGCAAATATTTTTTTAACGCAATGTTCAATATTACCCAAAAATCGAAATGTATTATTAACTAAATAAATTTTATAATTATATAAAATACATGAAATAAGAATATATTATGCTTAAGTTAAGACATTATTTAATACTAATTTAAAAATAAATTTATACTCACCAATTTATTTAAAAATATATAATATTTTATATTTAATAGGGGAGACCAGGGTTACTTGGCGCAGGGGTTGCTTGGCACTGTCGAGTTTTTTCGAAAATTTCGAGTTAAATAATTTTTTCTCTCCACTCGAGTTAAAGTACTTAATAAACTCTAACTTTGTACAAAGTTTCATTTTTATTCATTAATTATTGTGGCGTATAGATTAAAATAATTGATTTTGGTACTCGAAAGTAAATTTTTGACCTCCTCATGTTTTTGTTATATCTTTTTAAGAAATGATTCAAAATAAAGCTCAAATATCAATTTTTGAGCTTTAACTATTTATTTTCAAGGGACAATAAAGAATTTTTGATTTTTATTAATGTTATTAATAAAAACTTTATAAATATATAAAAAGTACCTCCGGGGTTACTTGACGTGGTTTGGCTGGGGTTACCTGTCGCGCTCGAACTGAGAGAAATCTGCTACATCGGCAGTGTATAGTAAACAGCATCTCTCACGAGTTCAATCACAACATTTATATTTCTATGATAAAAGTTAAAATTTTCGGGTTAAATGTTGTTAATACTTCATAAATAATGAGTAATTACAAAAGAAAATCTGTTAACGAGCCAATACAACAGGATGTATTGATAAAAGCAGTGGATACTATTAAGTAAAAAATTTAATTAAATGTGTAATAAATATTAATAAAATTATTTGATAAAGTTTAATATTATGTAATTTATATATTCGTAAGTACCAAAACATAAGCCTCTTTAAAAAATTTTAGTGAAGAATGCATTTTTTAAAAATTCACAGACTATATTTTATAAAAGATTTCTATAATTTTACGATTACACAGAAAAAGTTCTTAATTGTAATTAAATTTACTTTTTAAAATTTTTTTATTGTAAAATGACAGTAAAAAACTTATTTTACTATATCATATAATGTTTCAACTTTAAAGCATATAATTAGAGAAAGTGAATTTATCATTCGTTAGTATTAATATTAAAGGTGAAAGAATTTAACAATTCTTCTGAATCATATCTCTCAAAAATAAATTTCTTGAGTAAGCACTAGATTTCGTTATGAAAATACAATATATTTTTTTTCATATGTATCGTCAGCGCAGCTGTGCTAATACAGAAACCTGCTTTTTCTGAAAATCATTTTTTCGAAATTAATTAATAATTTCAAAATTATCAAAGAACTCAGAAAAAATTGGTTAGCATGGTGGGATACGAGATAGAAAGGTCGTGGGCTCGTATCCCACCATGCTAACCAATTTTTTCTGAGTTCTTTGATAATTTTGAAATTATTAATTAATTAATTAATTAATTAATTAATAAAATCTAGTGCTTACTCAAGAAATTTATTTTCAAGAGATATGATTCGGAATAATATTGTTAAATTCTTTCACCTTTAATTTTAAATCGTATAATTTAATTAATTTCACTCATGTGCCAGGCAACACCGGGCCGGGGTTGCTTGGCAAATTTTACACAGCTTTGAATAAAGTGGTATAAAAAATTTATTAAATGGATTTCAATTTTTTTTGTTTTAAATAGAAGCTAACCCTCTGGGCACAGAAACGTGTTTGTTCTAGAAACGTTCCTAAAACGTTTTTAAAACGTTTCATGTCCTCTACATAATGTCTTTAAAACGTTTTATGTTCTAAAAACGTTTTTAGAACATTGGACGTTCTTAAACCGTTATGTAGTAGACATGAAACGTTCTAAAAACGTTTTAGGAACGTTCCTAGAATAAAGACGTTTCCGTGCCCAGAGGGAAGATGTTACAGTAAGTTTTCCGTTCAATAGGAATTTTAAAAAATCAAAAATGTTTTAATTAAACAACAAAATGTGAAAAGTGCGCCAAGTAACCCCGGTCTCCTCTACTATATTTACTATATATATATATATATATATATAGTATTAATATATAAAAATAATATACATGCAAAAAATGTTCAAATTTTACTATTGCGCCATGAAAAAACAAAAATAATACTACACATCGATAAATATAAGTATATACGATATTATATACTACACAAATTTTATATATACTAAAGAAAATATTACACTCATTTTTCAGCCAAATAATAAATACGTTATATACTTACCTATTCAATAATAAAAAAAAATATATTTATTTTTATGTATACCCAAGCAGCACGGAATATAACCTTAAAATAAAGAGAGAATTACATTTCATAATAGGAATATTCTAGTGAAATGTTCCAGGTATATTAAAATAATATTAAAATGTCCAATGTCCAAAAAAATGTCCAATCCTTGGAATATTCCAAGATAACATTAAGAAAATGTTACACGGTAATATCAAAGAAATATTTCTTGTTTCTTTAGTAAAGATGAAAGTAAGACTGTTATATAACACTGTTACTGGATGGTGATATAATTTTTTCAAATAACTATTATATAACTGTGTGATATATTCCTTACATCACAGATTTATAATTTTTGTTTTGATACATTGTTCTCTAATTGTTACATAATTGTTACGAAATTCTGTAACATATTAGTTACATAATTTTGTTATAATTAATGAAGTAGGTCACATTATTATATCACACTGTGACAATATTAATATGCAAGAATTATATAATGAGATAGTAACACTGTTATATAACACTGTTACTGGATGGTAATTTAACAGCTACATAATTTTTTTAAATAACTATTATATAACTATGTGATATATTTATTACATTACAGAGTGATAATTTTTGTCTTGTTATCTAATTACATACATTGTTCTCTAATTATTACATAACTGTTACGAAACTATGTGACATAACAGATACAACATTTTGTTATAATTAATAAAGTAGAGGTCACATAATTATAACACACTTTAACAATATAATTATGTAACTATATCATATAATAAAATAGCAACACTGATACTTTGTTCTGTAATTATTACATAACGTTTCGGTACTCACAGAGCTAAATTACGTAACTGTTATGTAACATTAATTTAATAATGTTTTGTAACTATCATTATAAATCTGTTACGTAAAATTGCATTCTCTCTGTCATGGGGCAAAATTATGTAATTGTTACGTAACATAAAAGAAGAAGCTATTTTGAAACTTTTTACGATAATTGAAACTCTTTTTTTTCTTTAAAATTTGTTTGTATAGTGAATATTGTTGACAGTAGAGATTAAAAACTAGAAATGTTTTGTAACACAATTTTATTGAATTTTAAAACATAAATCGTCATAACTCGGAAAAATATTGACGGATTTCTTCCAAAATTAATTTGACTGCCTTTACGCTTATCGTTCAAGCGCAGATCGAGTTATAGAATTGGG